>CM062293.1:309455345-309489424 GCA_031216915.1 Pictodentalium vernedei | reverse complement strand
CCCTGGATGAATATTTGGGCTCTTTATTGGAGCTCAAATTTTAACTTGGTGCAATATGAGAAAATTTCTTTAAAAATCTTCTTTTTAGACCTACTGTTGAGAATCCTTTCATATTTGGTATGTGACATCTCTAGAGGTGTAGGATTCGAATTTGTTCAAATCGAGTCCCTGGGTTAATATTTGGGCTTCCGGTGGGAGCCTGAATATTAACTTTGTGCAGTATGGGTAATAATCTTTAAAAATCTTCTTCAGATCCACGAGTCAGATTCTTTGATATTTGGTATGCAGCATCTCTATGGGGGTTAGATTCAAGTTTGTTCAAATGGGATCCCTGGATGAATATTTGGGCTCTTTATTGGAGCCCAAATTTTAACTTAGTGCAATATGAGAAAATTCCTTTAAAAATCTTCTTTTTCAGACCCACAAGTGAGAATCATTTCATATTTAGAATGTGACATCTCTAGAGGTGTAAGGTTCAAATTGTTCAAATCGAGTTCCCTGGGTTAATATTTGGGTTCCCCGAGGGAGCCCACATATTTATTTAATGCAATATGGGGAATTATCGCTTAAAATCATCTCCTTCAGATACAGCAGTTAGATTCTTTTGATATTTGGAGTACAAAACCTCTGGGAGGGTTAGATTGAAGGTTGTTCAAATCAGGTCCCTGGCTTAATATTTGGGCTTTTATTGAAGCCCAAAGTTCAACTTAGAGCAAGATGAGAAAATTTCTTGAAAATTCTTCTTCTTCAGATACACCAGTGAGAATTCTTTCATATTTGGTATGTAACATCTCTAGGGGTTCGAATTCAGTTTGTTCAAATCGATTCGCTTGTTTTTGTTTTTTTTATATTGTTTTTTGTTTGTTTTTTTTTTGTGTGTGTGGGGGGGGGGGGGGGGGGTGCTAGAGAGAACACAGTAGTTTAAAACAAAACAAAAAAAATCTTTCGGTTGTTTTTAATACTTCACAGAACAGAGTTTGCTAGGAAGCTTTCCTAGGACCAGCAGAAATGAATGGCCAAAAAAGTTGCCTTTGGTTGTGTCATAGCAAATCAAAAAAAATTGCTCTCGCTGCTGATGACATGCTGATACACTCATCTGTTTTGACAATTTGAGCCAGGTGAGCGTTTTAGGCTCACTTGAGCCTCTGTTTTTTTTTTTGTGGGGGGGGGGGGTGGGAGGGGTTGCAGTGGTGTTAACAGAAACTATCATTACTTTCATGCTATCCTTGAGATGGCCAACAGTGATTCTTTGCAGAAAGAATGGTCTATTGACAAATGAAAGACAACAGAATGATGAAGATATGCAGTATTTTAGTGGGCTAATTACACTTATCTGCCACTAATGTTTTTGATGGAAAAATGTTCTCTCGACAAGTATGGTGCTGATCGGACAGAGCTGGACGATTGATGACCCTTCTGGACCTCAGTATGGTGCTGGAACGGTCCATGATACAACAATGCCGGTAATTAGTGACAAAAATGAAACTTGTGATCTCCTGAAACATAATTGCAGTGTGTCTGACGTCAGTAGCGATTATATCCACCACATGCCCGGATGACAGCCTGAACCCTCCTGCTAATGCTACCAGTGAGCCTTCTGATACGGTCCAGAGACAACTGCTGCCACTCCTCATATAATGAAGCTTCCAAATCGGCCAAGTTCTATATAGGCGGATCTCTTGCTTCCACACGATGTCCCAGATATGTTCCAAGGGATTCAAATCGGGGCTCGCTGCAGGCCAAGGTAGTGTTGTAATAGCGTTTTCTGATGGTGTGCTCTCACAGCATGGGAACGATGTGGCCTTGCATTATCGTCCATGAATACAGGGCGAGTAACCAACGGGTGGTTGTCAAGTTGAGGCACGACAACCGGATTGAGAATGTCCCGGACTTACTGATGACCACTGAGGTCCCCGCGTACAGTCACCATGTCAGGTTTACTTTTACAGTCATGAGAGAGACATCCCCAGATCATTACTGATCCTCCACCATAAGGAACAGTAGGTCTGATGTTCCAGGGCACGTAAGCAGTGTTTCTATACCTCTACACTCCCATGCGACCATCTGTGACGTGAAGTAAGAACCTACTCTCGTCTGACCAATGGACTCTCCTCCACGTCCTGAGATTCCAGAGCTGCCGTTCCTACACCACTCCAAAGGTCTTCCTTGATGCTGATCGGACAGAGCTGGACGATTGATGACCCTTCTGGACCTCATACTCAGTACCTTGAGACGGTTTCGGACAGTTGCACAAACGCCTGTTGGGAGCCAAAGGCGTTTCAAAACCCCACTTGAAGCAAAAGGTTCACGCCTAACGAGGCGTGCCAGACTCCTAGCTTCCCGAGGAGAGGTCTTTTGGGGTTGTCCGGGCTTTAGTCGGTCCTTAACACAGCTGTTTTTTATGTTTTCGGACAAGTCTGCTGATGACAGAATGACTATAGCCAAGCTGTCTTCCAATAGCTTTGAATGACATGCCTGTTGCATGCATGCCAACGATTTGCCACCTTAGTTCCCCTGGTAGTCTCCTCCTTGCCAGGTCAACATTTATTGATAAAAGAAGTGACAAATTTTCTTGTTTTATACTCAGATATTGTGCATGGATGATAGTTTTTTGGTGACATTCGTGGGAAGCATGCTTCATATGGGGCCCCTCGGTTCAAAAGCATTACGTGCTTAGCCGATACAATGGGGAATCCGTATCAAATAAAGTCGGTTTTTTGGGTTTTTTTTTTTTTTTTTGGTGATTTGGAGAGATTATCGGGTTGTTTGTGGTAATTCTACGAATCGGGAAATTACTCTTGTACAAAGGAACATACCCTCCGAACATGTCCCCCGGCCCATTGCAGAAAATTGGGTAACATAGCAGCCACGTGCTATCATAGAAACCAAGATGACGGCCTCCAGTATACAAAATGGACGACGGAAACACGAATCACCCTAACAACACGAGCTGCGCATGTGCACTAACACAACGTATCACTATGGAAATGACGTTACAAGATGACCGCTCACGCGGGTTACCATGACAACACAACATGGCGCCTCTGGGTCACGTGACATGACGTCACCCCCCCCCCCCCCCCCCCCCCGATTCCCTTCCCAATGAGGGTCGGTTCTTCGCTCTCCTACTACTGCCTGCAATACTGGGATAAACATATATACACTGAAAATCGAAAAAATTAAACGACGGAGGCTACTTCAGTTGGATTTCGCGACTCGTTCATATATATTCATGTCAATTAAATGCTTACGCATATCTCCAGGTCAATTCTTTACTTTTTATGATAACCGTGTTCTCTTCGAAATACCACTGGTCAAAATTGCAACGGTTTTAAATTTGGAGTATTGTAAATAGTTGGAAATTTCAGACAGGGTGCAATGAATTGGATTTTTTTCTGACTGTAAATAGGTCTAAATTGGAGGTTTTCAGACTGACAATTTTAAAAATCCCCCCAAATTTCGAATTTCCCCAAATGTGGTTAGAATTTTTGACTACCTGGAAATACGGTTGGAAAATTTCGAGTCGAATCTTTATAGTTACTACGCCTCTAATATTACGCCCGCAAGTGGTACAGTTTAATTTCGCCATTAGCTGGAAAAGAAAATGGGAAGTGAGCAGTCGAAATTTTCCTACCCAGGAGTGTTGGAGTTGGAAATTTAGAGGTGGACCCCCTCCACAGTCAGCCCCCCCCCCCCCCCTACTCACATCATTTCATATTTGCCGATCAAATCCTAGCTGTGGGAAAGCTTTTGTTTTATTCTGAACCGAATACTAGCTGTGGGTAAGCTTTTGTTTTATTCTGAACCGTGTCGGTATTGTTTGAAATCACTAGGCCCCTGTGATAAGAAGCAGAGCCATAAATTTGGGTAGGGAAGGGGAGGGGTTTGAATGTGACACCCCCTAAAGTCTGCCTACTGTGAGTTTCGTCGGGCAGAGGTTGGGCAGGAAACTATGAAATACTAAGTTGGGCAGACGTCTTCGATTGCCCGACGAAAATATACACACGCAGTTTGAAGTACTCAGTAATCTCTTGCTTGCCCCGGCTTGCCCGACAAAAATATACAGATTGTAAAGAGCAGTAAATGCCCGTCTCAGTTTCTCAATTGTTACGGAGTGAAAATAAAAATAATGGTAACAGAAAGACTCAGTAACAATAACTAGAATTTAACTATTCTAAAATTTAATAAAAAAATAATATGAAAAGAAAATGATACAAAAATCTTTTACACTATTTGGTGAACAAAACAATAAAAACAGAAATACTTATCAATTAGTCCACAAAATAAAGTTCAATAGAAATCAGTAATCTGGTGATGAAGAAACTTTTCAGTTGGTATTATAATGTCCAAGAATATGTCTGCAGAAACAGTTTCCAATAAGCGGTAATAGACTGTTCATTCAAAAATTCAGCAGTCTTCACTAAATTCCAATAAAGCACTCAGTGAAATCAAATGGAATTAATATCCAATAAGTATTGGTGCCACAGATAGTTTTACAAAAATATTCCAGTAGGATTCTGGCTTTTCCAAAAAGTAAATTATCTTTCACAAGAAGAATAAATTCTTTTCCTAATTCTCTTTTGGAACATTTTTCCAATAAACAAAGAAGCACAGATCTCAAAATTATTTCGAGGAATATATAGGAAATTCTCAACTGTTTCTATGATAATGCATTGTTCTGTATAATAACAATCTCCAATGTTCAATTTATGCTGAATGTAAGTAAACAAATGACTTCTCAATGATGTCTATATGAATAAATGCCCTGTGAGATGAATAGAATGCCCGAATTCCTTTGACGGAGAGGTCATTTATATAGTCTTCAGAGAGAAAGTTCCAGAATAAGAATTTTTTCCAATGTTCTATTTTCTAATAAATTTTGATTGGTTGATTAAAGTCACCTCATTTAGCTTCCAGATGATTCCAGTTTCAAGTAAACAAGGATGACCTACATAAACAATCAGTGAGCTATATGTACAGTGAGCTAAAAATAGATTCTGTGTAACATTAGCTGTAAACATATTGATGGGTACATTCAAAGGTCTCTCGGTGGAAATGAGTGTTCACACAAGCCGGAGTCTGCTTATGCTAAATAAAAAAAATACTTTTAGAAAAATATTAATTGTGTATAATTATTAAATAATTCTGATATTATAATAGGGGGCCATCAGACCCCCCTCCTTGAAAGAAAATGTTTGCAGGTGCTGATTTTTTTATTATATATATACTGAGTCAAAAAAGAAAGTATGAATAGAAACAAATTTGAAAAACTAGAATAAAGTATGAAATATAATAGTTCTAATGTTGCATGTTTGTGGACAAGAAGATTTCAAAATAGCACGTGCAACCCGAGAATGTCAAATTGAATGGGTGACCGACGGTTTTCTATGTGTTATACTGTGCTAGAGAGCCTGGGTTATTGAGAAAACACGCTAGGTTTTGTCTTCCGACATTTTAAAAAATACCAAGGGTAACCGAAAATCAGAGGTTGCGTGCCATTGGTATGCATGAGGTTGGGATACCTCCAGATGAGCTCGCTGCTGAGTTTGGAGTCACCGTGGCCACTATTTACCGTCTCATTGGAAGGTATAGAACCACTGGATCTACTGCCGACCGACCACGTTCAAGTCAATCCAGAGTTACGACCCCGCACATGACCGACACATCAAGACGTCTCACTTGAGGGATCGCTTCCTTCCGGCGACGAGGACACCAGCAATTACTCCTGGTAGAACTAACTAAAGAATCAGTGCACAAACTGTCCGCAACAGACTCGCTGAACACGGCATCCGAAGTAGGCGTCCATACCACGGACCAACCCTTACCCAACGTCATCGTACCGTCAGAATGGAATGGGTACGTCAGCGTGTTCGCTTGACTCAGCAGAGTTGGAGCAGTTCTTTTCAGTGATGAAATACGATTTTGTCTGCGGGGCGCTTATGGTAGGACAAGAGTGATCGTCGACGAGAAGAACGGTTTTCTGATGCTTGCGTGTGGGAATGCGACCGTTTCGGCGGAAGTAGTGTAATGGTTTGGGTAGAAATTTCCTTGCAACATCGAACGCAGATGATCTTCATCGATGTTAATCTGAATGGACAGCGATATAGGGACGAAATTCTTAACGCTGTTGTTGTCCTCTTGTTCAACGCTAACGTCGGATTGCAGTTATTCCAGCAAGACAATGCCCGATGTCACGTGGCACGAATCTGTCATGACTTTCTTGAGGAGCAGAGCATCGACCTTCTTCCCTGGCCCCCACTTTCGCCAGATTTGTCGCCAATAGAGCATCTTGGGAATCATTTGGACCGTCGGGTACGACTTCATGATCTTCAGACGTTGGGCTATTTACGCAGTGTTCTAAGGTACGGGTGGAACGCAATACCACAGGGTGACATCCAGAAATTTATCAGGTCCATGCGCCGTCGATGTCTTGCTATCCAAGAGGCAAATGGTGGACCTACAAGTCATTATCAGATTTCGCGTAAAAAGTTGTTCATGTGACCTGCGATGACTAGTATGAAATGTAATCTCAAAAACTACCATTTCCATTGTGTATCACCATAAGAGCTACAAAGTGAACATGACCAGACTTGCGTTTCTTGAACACGTGTTAACTGATAGCCTCACATCCAGTCAATAATGGTGAAAAATCGCTGTAACAAAAGTATTTTTTCATTTGTATCACTTACTTTGCAAACAATTATCTAGAAATAACTGGCATTTTAGTGGTAAAATAACAATCTAAAAAGATGCATATTTGTGACTGTTTATGTGAAAAAAATGCTCTTGATTTCTGTACCTCGTCGCGATGTCTCATCTGTAACGTCTTACAATAGATACAAAATAACCGACGATCCCCTCTAATGACGTCGCATCTAAATCCGACGAGAAAGAAGTTCACATGCGTAAACATTCCTGCTACTGCTACATAAGTTGTTGAAAAGGACAAGATCGCATCATTGAAGCTCACGCAAGTGGACCTTAGAGCGTATTTTTTATTCGAGTCTCCAATATAACACTGATTAACTGCCCTTATAATAGAACCACACGCTATCAATTATAATTAGATAAATATGTCTTCGGTGTAGTCCCTATCTCATATTTTTCGCGGCGTTCAAGGGAAACTCATTAATAGACAGTGGCATATATAGCCCGTACTTCTCTCCCATAACTGTCTCTACTGTAACTGCGGAATTCGTTACGGGAACGACATTTTTTGTAACAGTATGGAATTTTTTACGCAGTATCATCAAGATAATTATTCTACTTTCGATCTCTAGTTGATTCCGTACTTAGAAATCCATAAACAGTGTTAGCAGTGACTAATGCTTTCATTCATATTTAAGCACAATAAACTAGTTAGAATAAAATGTCATATTTCGTTTTATGTTGGTACAGTAGAGACGGAATGTTGTTACACATGGACTATGTTGAATAAGAAAGTAATTTTCTAACAGATTCAGTTATTTTTATTCATTCCCTATGTATTCCCATCTTGCTTTTGCGATCAGTGGCATAAAGTTGGAGTTGTTGATTAATGTTTTGAATTTATAGTCAGCAGAAAGGTTTTTTTTTTTTTGATACAGGAAATACAAATTATGTTATGGGAAAGACTTCACCTTGATAGATTATCATTAGGTTGATTTTCTTGAATATTATTTAATTATTTAATGGGCATGCTATTGCAGAATTGTTTCCAGGCGATGGTGTGCCCCTTATTGGAGTGGGCATGTGATATTCCATCAAACATGATAACCAGTAGAAGTTTTGTTATGGGAAGGAAAATAAAGATCAAGAGACTTCCCTTTTTTCGGAACAGCGTGCTTTTTCTGGGTTGTGCTATGCTTCCACAAAACTTTCTTTTAATTGTTGATATACTATTAATATTAGGTGGTCACAAATATTGCTTATTTAATTGATATACAATAATTATATCACGTTCTTGCAAAGAGTTGCCTCGTTACAGGAAAGACACATTTCTTACAAGTATGGTATGTTTGACTCGAAGATATTAAACTGCTTTGAACTATAATTGATTCCATGGTTAGAAATCCATAATTAATGTTCGTAGTGGCAAGTGCGTTCATATATATTTATAGACAATTGACTAGCTAAACTAAAATGTCGTGTTTATTTTTAATTTGGTACAGTAAAGATAAAATTTTGTTACACGGAATACTCTACCGTATAAAACAATAATTTTCTAATCTATTCAATGATGTTTTATTTATTCTCCATGTATTATCGTTGTGTTTGTGATGAGTGGCATAAAGTTGGAGGTATTATTGCCAATTTGAATTAGTGTTAGGTGTGATACAGGAGTTTCTGTGAGAAGTGCGGCGGATTGTGTAATGGGTGAGATGTAGCGTGAGAAAGTTGAACAGGGACGTCTTTGAGAGACTGTAGAGAGGTGCGCAGAAGAGGTGGAAGGTGAGCTTGGGAAGGGGTGTGTGAGGATGGAAGTGCGTTGGGCAGGTGAGGAAGAAAGTACAATTGATATGCAGCTTGTGTCAGAGAATGGTGAAGGGTTGTGGGATGAGTGAGAAGAGAAAGTTGTACGGGAACTTCTGTCAGAGACTGCAGAGGGGTGCGCAGTCGAGGTTGAAGGTGAGATTGAGAAGGGATGTGCACCAGAGAGGATGAAAGTTTGTTCGTCTGGTGAGGTGTATGATGAGGATACGGACTTTGGTGATGTGCAACTGGGGAAGGATGGAGAAGGAATTGTTGAGAATGGGGAGTCGAACGAAGCGTGTTCGGGAGGAAATACAATTTATATGCAGCTTGTGTCAGAGAATGTTGAAGGGTTGGAGGATTGTAGGATGAATGAGAAATCGCATGAGAAAGTTGTACGGGAACTTCTGTTAGAGACTGAAGAAAGGGGTGCAATAGAGGTAGAAGGTGAGCTTGGGAAGTGGTGTGTGCCAGAGAGGATGGAAGTTTGTTCGTCTGGTGAGGTGCATGACGAGGATATGGACTTTGTTGATGTGCCACTGGGGAAGAATGGAGAAGGAATGGTGCAGACAAGTCGAACGAACCGTGTTCGGGAGAAAGTACAATTGATAGGCAGCTTAAGTCAGAGAATGGTGAAGGGTTGGAGGATTGTGGGATGAGTGAGAAATCGTGTGAGAACGTTGTACGGGAACTTCTGTTAGAGACTGAAGAGAGGGGTGCAGTCGAGGTTGAAGGTGAGCTTGAGAATGGATGTGCCAGAGAGGATGGAAGTTTGTTCGTCACGTGAGGTGCATGGCGAGGACAAGGAGTTCGATGGTGTGCAACTGGGAAAGGATAGCGAGGGAGTGGTGAAGACTGGGGAGATGAAAGAAAGGTGTTCGGGAGAAAGTACAGTTGATATGCAGCTTGTGTCAGTGAAGGGTGGAAGAATAATTTGATCGATCACGATGATGGTGTGTATGGTAATGGAAGAAAATGTGAGCGTGATACACGGAGTATGGTGTATGAGGTTGTAGGGAGACGTGTGAGGTAAAGTTAGGTGAAAGGCGTGAAAACTGGTCTGACTTACCTCCTCCTGCGGAATCCCTTCACGGGTATGTCATTGTTGAGGACCAAAGGTCCTTGTACCCAGGATTTGTAGAGGATGTTTCTGACCTAGATCTATTCGTGACGTGCATGAAACGAGTTGGTCAGAAAAATGCTAATAGTTTTTGTTGGCCTAAAAAATGTACTGATGTTTGTTGGTATAATTATGACAAGGTGTTGGCTATTATTCCTGAACCAAAACGCATATCATTGTCCAGCGCTCATTTTGAAATTGATAGAAATGTTTGGCAGTCAGTAATTAACAGACGCTTCCCTTCCGTTTAGCTAAAGATAGTTTCAGTTATTCACGCCAGTTGAGATAATTTTGTATTTTTTATTTGCATTAATTCGAAAAATCTTATAATTTGGAAGTTGGAACTGTATAGGAAATTAAAGTTTACGTTGATGCATTATCAATGTTTTTAATAATTCGCAATACAATATTAAGCTACTACTGCATTTAATCCATGTAATGCGGTCCCGCATAAATAAACAATTGTTAAAAAAAATGTTGCTGCTGTGATTTGCAGAAACCACCATGTCGAAGTCAAAACATACATACAAAAAATTAATCCCACCTTTATCAATCACCAATGTAATATTATGTAATTTGCATGTATAGATTTCTGTATTTTGTGACACAAACTTTTCACTTGAAATATTTTTATTTTCGGATTCCGAAGATTGATACTGTTACAATGAAAGATAGAACATTCTTCTCAGAAAGAGTATGTCTCTGTCATAACAGGTAAGTCTCATCTGTAACATAATGTTGCGACAGATGAAGTAAATGGTGTATGATCAGACTTAATGTATCGTCAAATTTCTGTTAGTATTAACATTCTACTTTCGCTCAAGTTATAAATAATAACGTTATTTGATTTGTCAAATTCAAATTATTATAAAACAGTGAAGTCCGCCCTGTTACAAATGTTGTCTCTCAAGGGATACAATTAATTGTTTCCTTATATTTTGTTGTTTTGTTTCATAATTTTTTTGTTATACAGTGTGTACTTACATGCATTGGTTATACCATGTGCACATATCAACATTAGTTCATCACAATATTGAAAATTTCCTTCCCATAACAAAACGTGTACGTCCTATAACAGTCAGGTCATTCCTATAACATTGGAGTATTAGCCTCCTGGGTATAATCAATCACTAAATGTGCTGACACTTTTGTGATATATCGGAAGACATACACACGTAGTTTTAAGTGCCAAACTGCCGCAATCTGTAATCACAGGGTCATATGGAACTTGACATTTTTATGTGTGAAATATCATCTTCTTTGATGTACTTTTTCGTACATGAGATTTTGCGATGGACCTTATGAACTAAGAATCACTTTTTGGCTCAAAGTTTGGCCCATAGCCAATGCTTGTAGTACACACTGAATGATTTTAATTGGTATAAATGTTGGCCCTGAAAAGTTTAATTAATAAAACGTTACAGCACAGACATTCGTTTTGAGTCCCAAGCTTTGAGGTGCGTCCTGAGGTGGTGTAAAGGTGATTAAGATCGGCTTTGCGTGTTTTCCTGTTATTTAATGATTGGTCAGCTAACACAACTGGGTAGAAGCTGAAAATTACGTACGTTACTTTTCTGATTTCTTTCAACCGCAATATACGCGAAATCTGATAATGACTCATACACGCTATTGACTGCATGTGTGAACTTTTCATTTCACCCCATGTCTGAATTGCGACGTCCTGACATGACGCTGGCAACAGTAAGAACATGAAATTATGCAAATTCATACAGCTAGACTCGAAATATGAATTTAAAATAATTTGATTGGGATTAAAGTGGATAATACTTAAAAAAAAATGCTCCTCAAAGTTTATTATACTTTCTGTTTTGACTCAGTATTTATAATTTTAGCAGACTTTGACCTATTTACAATATACACAAATGAAAATCTTCACAAAACATTATAATAAACACATATATACTGAAGCAAATGGGGACTGATCAGATTATTTTAATTTAGGATATTCTGGAAAGAGCATCAGCTACAACATTATCTCTTCCCGAAATATGACTAATGTCTAAACTATATTCTTGCAGGGCTAAACTCCAATAATCTTTGATTTTTGTTTTTTTTATTTTGGATTATGATCAGTATAAACTGTAATTCGGAACTCAGTGGTTTCTAGATATACATCAAAATGGGTTAATGCCAAAATTAAACCAAAGTTTCTTTTTCTACTGCAGAGTAATTCGTTCGAAATTTGAGAAATTTTCTTGAGAAATGACACACAGGGTGATCAATACCTTGGGAATCGTCCTGGGCAATATATCCACCTGTTCCATTGTCACTTGCATCTATAAATAATTTGAAGGGCTTTTCATAATTGGGACTGGCCGGGATAGGGGAATTCTTTAATATTTTTATTCTGCAGAAGGATTTCTGGCACCCTTCAGTCCAAACAAAATTAACCCTTTTGCTCAATAAATTGGGTCAAGGGGAGACAACATTTGAGAAATTTAAACAAAACTTTCTATAATATCCACCTATGCCTAAGAATCTCATGAGTTCTTATTTAGAGCTTGGTGCTGGAAAATTTACAATGGCATCAACTATTGCCTCATTTGGCCCCACCTGCCCCTGACACACAACATGGCCTAAATAATTTACAGTTGTTTTGCAAAATTCAGATTTTATCTATTTAAGTTAATAGTTAGGTTGGTTTTGGGAAACTTCATCAAACAATTCTTGAATGTGCTTCATATAATGAGCCTATTTCTGTTCGTGTATATAATAACATTATCAATGTAAGCTTCACTGTGTTCAGGTCTTCAATTAAGTGGATAACCATGCACTGGAAAGTTGCCAGAGAATTTTTCATCCCAAAAGGGGGGTAACTTTATATTGATACAACCCAAAAGGGTCAACAAAAGCAGATATTTCTTTTGCTCTTTCTCTTAAAGGGTCTTGTCAATAAACTCTTTAACAAGTCAAATTTTGTCACAAATTTAGCATGGCCAAGTTTATCAATACAGTCGTCAATTTTCGGAATTGGATAGTTGTCCGTTTTGGTGAGGCTGCTCACTTTTCGGTAATCCACACAAAATCGGTAACTCCAAGCAGGCTTTGGGACAAGTATACAGGGCGAATTCCAGTTGCTATGCCTATGTTCAATGATACCATTGTCCAGCATATACTGTATTTTCTTTCGTTTGATCTCAGCTTTGAAAGGGTTTAATCTATATGGATGCTGTTTGATTGGATTTGCCTCCCCCACATCAACATTGAGAAAATAACAGATGTCCTAACAGGCACATCAGGAGATAAGTGTTTATATTTTAAAATTAAATCAACTAAATCCTTTCTCTGGTCAGGCAGTAAGTAGATCCTTTTATTATGTAGATCTTTTAGAACATCTAAATTCTGCAACTTCAGAGGTATATTTTCTCCACTATCATTAATATCTTCCACAGGATTTTCCAACTCATCCATGCAGATGATTGTTGAGACTGGTAGAGAGTTTGGTTCTCTCTCATAATATGTTTTAACATATTTATATGGCAGAGTTGAGTGCTTTTAAGTCTATCAGAGGTCTCTACAACATAATCAGTGTCATTGATCTTGTGTTTAACAATACAAGGGCCTGAATATCTTGCTTGTAAAGCGTTGCCCTTTACAGGAAATCGCACAAACACTTGTCCCCGGGTTTAAAAGTACGAAATTTCGCCTTTTTATCATACCAGGTCTTCGTGTGACTCTGGCCTTACTGTAAGTGTTTATTTGCCATTTCTCTGGCCCTGTTCAATTTTTCCTTAAAAGTGGGCATATTGTCCAGGAGAGAAATTTCAGGTGGCTCGTCCTCGAGCTATTTCTCCTACATAACAGTGAGTTGATCCCTCACTGGGTGGCCAAACACTAATTCAAAATGGCTGAACCCCAGAGGTTCCAGTACAGTCTCACGGACTGCAAATCAAAGGAGATGTACTCCTTCATCCCAGTCCTTCTCATTATCCTCCCCAAAGGCCGTTATCATGGTCTTCAGTATTTGATGCAAGCGTTCTTGAGCTCCTCGACTTTCGGGATCGCAGGCACTTGCTGTGCACTGTTTAAATTTGAGCTCATACAGTACCTGCTGGAAAATGTTTGACACAAAATTTGAGGCTAGGTCTGATTGCGTTGACTAAAGTAGACCGAAAGTCGTAAACAATTCTATCAAGGCCTTAACTATAGTCTTAGTTTTAATATTTCTTAGAGGAATAGCCTCATGAAATCGTGCAGAAGCACACATGATGGTAAGCGATATTCATTTCCAGATCTTGTTCTGGGCAATGGACCAGCACACTCAATAATAATTACAGTAAATGGCTCCTCAAAAACAGGGAATGGTTGAAGAGGTCTGAAGGAATCTTCTCGTTGAGTTTCCTTACAATTTGACAGGTGTAGCAGGTTTTACAAAATTCGACAACAACCTCTCGAAGCTAGAGCCAGAAAACGAATTGCTGAACTCGAGATTATGTTTTTCTTACTCCCAGATGTCCAATCGTTGGATTTTCAGTGAGCCAAGCTTTTTATTTCATTGCGGTATTTAGTGGGGACAACTAGTTTTATAAATGATTTTCCACTCACTGTTTGAAGGTACTTCTGGAGGTCGCCATTTCCTCATGAGAACACCATATTTTTAAAATAACAGACAGGGGAGTTTTGGGCTTCATCCTCCGTTAGAGCATTTAAATTTTCATGTGGCTCGGCAATGTCAGGATCACTTTCCTGTTCCTGAATTAAGGAAGTCCGGCAAATGACATTTAAGCAGGTCCCCCTATCACTATCAGGTGTAGTGGCCTCTTCACAGTATTTGGAGGAATCATCACATTGATTCAAAAATTTCTGAGACAAATCAATGTCTTCAGAATCAATAATCCTGTGACTGTTATTATTCCCTTGGTTTCTTTGCCATTGATCAAGTCATGGCACATGCAGGATAGGCAAGAGGAAAACATTCCTTCAACTAGGTCCGTGAAGTTAGCTCAGTGTTCAGCGTTCAACATTCGTTCAACATTCGTATGAAGTTAGCTCAGTGTTCAGCGTTCAAAATTCGTTCAACATTCGTGTGAAGTTAGCTCAGTGTTCAGCGTTCAACATTCGTGTGAAGTTAGCTGAGCGATCCGCGTTCAACATTCAACCAACATTCGTGTGAAGTTAGCTCAGCGTTCAGCGTTCAACATTCCCCAAAATTCAGTGTGGGATATGTCGAATCTGGGAAAAAGTGAAAGTGATGTTAGTGACTTTTACTACTCCAGTTCGGCGTTCAACATTCGACCTATATTCGTGTGAAGTTAGCTCGGCGTTCAGCGTTCAACATTCCTCAAAATTCAGTGTGCCAGCTCCGAATCTGCTTTCACCCGAGATATAGCCTTCATGGGACCGACTGCCCATCGCTACTTCTAAGAACAATCATATTTGGGGGACCCCTCTCGCCTGAAGCGATATTGGTGACTTTTAGTATTCCAATTTAGCGTTCAACATTCGATTATCCTTCGTGTGGAGTGTGCGCAGCATTCTGCGTTTGGCATTCGGCAATATCTGGAGTTTGAAGAGAAAACAACCATAGATATAGATAATAAGTGGGATCGGAGCAATCATCGCCGGGAGGGGCAACCCTCATGCAAACGTCTGCCCGAGTATCCAACATAATTATAACAACACTCAAACCTAGGCGCCCCCACTTAATGCTTTGGTCTCTCTAATTAGAAGGCAGTCCCCGTAGTAGAGACAAACTTTTGATTTAACGCTGTCAGGCACTTCTGGTCGGTAATGTGGCATTAGAACAAGCTCGGTCATAGGGCTACATATCCTGTGGGACTCCTGATTCAACCGGGACATGTTCTGAATAGCTTCCGTCAACCATTACCCCCATCTTACGTTAGGGCAGGAACTTTTTCAGCCAGTGGTGGATGTATTAATGCAATCGATTCACTTATGCAATCGATGTAATAATAAATAGGCGACCCCTCCCGCCTATAGCAGCATTAATTGGAGCGTCGTGCATCCGAGCTCAGCGTTCAACATTCGAATAACCTCCGTGTAGTGCCAGCGCTGCATTCAGCTTTCAAAATTCGGCAATATCTGGAGTTTGAAGAGAACACATCACTAGATCATAAGTGGGATGGGTGCAATCATCGCTGGGAGGAGGTAGCCCTCGTGCAAACGACTGCTCGAGTGTCCGCAGTCTACATAATTATAACAACACTCGAACCCACGAGCCCCCCCCCCCCCAGATGCTTTGATCTCTCTATATAGGAGGCAGTCGTCAGCGAAGATGCGAACCTTTGATTTAAAGATGTCAGGCGGGCCATTGCTGTGATATAAGTATACAGTAGAGGTCCTAGGACAGTACCTGTGGGACTCCTGATTCAACGGGGGCATTTTCTGAAAAGTTTCCGCCAACGAAGACGTTGGGTCATTGAAGGGTGGATGCACTAATGCAATTGATGCACTTATGCAATCGAGCGCAATAATAAAGACACAACCCTCCCCCACCCCTTCCCTGCATACATAGCGGCATTAATTGGTGTTTTTTGAGTATCCCAGCATTCAACATTCCGCAATATCCATAGTTGGAAGAGAACACAACCGTAAGTCGTAAGTAGAATCAGTGCATTCATCGGAGGGGTAGCTTTCATGCAATCGACTGTCCGAGTGTCTGTAGTATACAAAATAATACATGTAACGACACTCAAAGCCCTTTCGCCGACATTGGTATTGGTGAATATATGTATTCCAGCTCAGCGCTCAACATTCGCCCAACATTCGCGTGAAGTAAATTCAGCGTTCGGCGTTTGGCGTTCAGCGTTCAACATTCGGCAAAAGTCTGTGTTTGGGCGAAAGAGAAAAGACATATTATGTCGAATCTGTGCTTTCACCCGAGGTGTAGTCTTCAGGCGACGAACTGCCCACCGTCCATATGTAACAATACACACATCTGGACGACTCCGTGTCGCATGAAGCGATATTGATGACTTTTACTACTCCAGTTCAGCGTTCAACATTCGACCAACATTCGTATGAAGTTAGCCCAGCGTTCAGCGTTCAACATTCAGTGTGCCACATGCCGAATCTGTGCTTTCACCCGATTGAATCAGGAGTCCCACAGGGTACTGTCCTTGGACCTCAACTGTATACTTATGTCACAAGAACGGCCCGCCTGACATCTTCAAATCAAAGGTTCGCATCTTTGCTGACGACTGCCGCTTATATAGAGAGATCAAAGCATCCGGGTGGGGGGTGGGGGGCTCCAGGGTTTGAGTGTTGTTGTTATTGTTATGTAGACTGCGGACACTCGAGCAGCCGTTTGCACGAGGGCTACCTCCTCCTAGCGATGATTGCACCGATCCCATATATGATCTAGGGATGTGCTCTCTTCAAACTCCAGATACTGGCGAATTTTGAACGCTGAATGCAGCGCTCACACTATATGGAGGTTATTCGAATGTTGAGCGCCGAACTCGGATGCACAACGCCCCCAATTAATGCTGCTTTAGGCGGGAGGGGTCGCCTATTTATTAGTTCATCGATTGCATAAGTGCATCGATTACATTAATGCAGCCACCACTGGCTGAAAAAGTTCCCGACCCAACGCAAGATGGTGGTAATGGTTGACAGAAACTATTCAGAACATCTCCTGGTTGAATCAGGAGTACCACGGGATACCGTCCTAGGACCGAGCTTATTCTTATACCACATTAACGACCTGCATGACAGCGATAAATCAAAGGTTTGCCTCTTCGCTGACGATTTCCTACTAATTAGAGAGATCAAAGCATTTAAGAGGGGGGGGGGGGCGGCGGGGCGGCGCCTAGATTTGAGTGTTGCTACCACTAGAGTTGGATACTCGGACTGTCTTTTGCATGAGAGCTACCCCTTTCGGCGATGATTGCACCGATCCCACTTATGATCTATGGTTGTGTTCTCTTCAAACTCCAGAATCTGCCGAATGCCAAACTCTGAGCGCTGCGCTCACTCCACACCAAGGTAATGCGAATGTTGAACGCTGAACTAGAATACTAAAAGTCGCCAATATTCCTTCAGGCGAGATGGGGACGCCCAGATATTAGCGTTCTTAGAAGTAGACGATGGCCAGACGGTCCCATGAAGGGTATACCTCGACCTCGGATGAAAGCACAGATTCGGAATATGGCACACTGACTTTTGACGAACGCTGAACGCGAACGCTGAACGCTGAACGCTGAGCTAACTTCACACGAATATTGGTCGAATGTTGAACCGTGAACTGGAGTAGTAAAAATCATCAATATCACCTCGGGTGAGAAGGGTCTCCCAGATATGAGTGCTGTTAGATGTAAACGATTGGCAGTCGGTCGCACGAAGGGTACACCTCGGGTGAAAGCGCAGATTCGGCACGTGGCACACTGAATGTTGACGAATGTTGAACGCTGAACGCTGAGCTAACTTCATACGAATGTTGGACGAATGTTGAACGCCGAACTGGAGTAGTAAATATCATCAACAATACGACACGGGGTCGTCCAGATGTGAGTGTTATTACATGTGGACGATGAGCTGTTCGTCGCCTGAAGAGTCCACTCCGGGTGAAAGCACAGATTCGACATATGTCTTTTCTCTTTCGCCCAAACACAGATTTTTGCCGAACGCTGAACGCTGAACTTACTTCACGCGAATGTTGAGCGCGGAGCTGGAATACACATATTCATCAATACCAATGTAGGCGAAAGGGCGCCGCCTGGGTTTGAGTGTTGCATGTATTATTTTGTATGCTACGGACATTTGGAAAGTCGATTGCATGAAAGCTACCTCTCCAATGAATGCACCGATTCCACTTACGACCTGCGATTGTGTTCTCTTCCAACTTTAGATATTGCAGAATGTTAAATGCTGGGATACTCAAAAACACCAATTAATGCCGCTATGTGCAGGGAGGAGGGGGGGGGGGGTACATGTCTTTATTAGTGCGCTCGATTGCATAAGTGCATCGATTGCATTAGTGCATCCACCCTTCATGACCCAACGTCAGATAAGAGTAGTCGTTGGCGGAAACATTTCAGAAAATGTCCCGTTTGAATCAGGAGTCCCACAGGGTACTGTCCTAGGACCACTGCTGTATACTTATGTCACAGCAACGGCCCGCCTGACATCTTTAAATCAAAAGTTCGCATCTTCGCTGACGACTGCCTCCTATATAGAGAGATCAAAGCATCCGGGGGGGGGGGGGGACTCCTTGTTTGAGTGTTGTTATAATTATGTAGACTGTGGACACTCGAGCAATTGTTTGCACGAGGGCTGCCTCCTCCCAGCGATGATTGCACCGATCCCACTTATGATCTAGGGATGTGTTCTCTTCAAACTTCAGATACTGCCGAATTTTGAACGCTGATTGCTGCGCTCATACTATACGAAGGCTATTCGAATGTTGAACGATGAACTCGGATGCACGACGCCCCCAATTAATGCTGCTTTAGGCGGGAGGGGTCGCCTATTTATTATTACATCGACTGCATAAGTGCATCGATTGCATTAATGCACCCACCACTGGCTGAAGAAGTTCCTGTCCCATCGTAAGATGAGGATAATGGTTGACGGAAGCTATTCAGAACATGTCCCGGTTGAATCAGGAGTCCCACAGGATATGTAGCCCTATGATCGAGCTTGTTCTCAGTAATGCCACATTACCGACCTGCAGTGCCTGACAGCGTTCAATCGAAGGTTTGTCTCTACGATAGGGTCTGCCTTCTAATTAGAGAGACCAAAGCATTAAGTGGGGCGCCTAGGTTTGAGTGTTGTTATAATTAGGTTGTATACTCGGACAGTCGTTTGCATGAGGGTTGCCCCTTCCGGCGATGATTGCACCGATCCCACGTATTATCTATGGTTGTTTTTTCTTCAAACTCCAAATATTGCCGAATGCCAAACACTGCATGCTGCGCACACTCCACACGAAGGATAATCGAATATTGAACGCTGAACTGGAATACTAAAAGTCACCAATATCGCTTCAGGCCAGAGGGGGTCCCCCAGATATGATTGTTCTTAGAAGTAGACGATGGGCAGTCGGTCCCATGAAGGCTATATCTCGGGTGAAAGCACAGATTCGGAGCTGGCACACTGAATTTTGACGAATGTTAACGCTGAACACTGAGCTAACTTCACACGAATATATGTCGAATGTTGAACGCTGAACTAGAGTAGTAAAAGTCACTAATATCACTTCAGGTGAGAATGGTCGCCCAGATATGAGTGTTGTAGATGTAAACGATGGGCAGTCGGTCACATAAAAGATAAACCTCGGGTGAAAGCCCAGATTCGACATATGGCACACTGAATTTTGGGGAATGTTAAACGCTGAACGCTGAGATAACTTCACACGAATGTTGCTCGAATGTTGAACGCTGGACACTGAGCTAACTTCACACGAATGTTGGTCGAATGTTGAACGCTGAACACTGTTGAACGCTGAATGCTGAGCTAACTTCACACGAATGTTGAACGAATGTTGAACGAATGTTGAACGCTGAACACTGGGCTAACTTCACACGAATGTTGAACGAATGTTGAACGCTGAACACTGAGCTAACTTCACAGGAATGTTGAACGAATGTTGAACGCTGAACACTGAGCTAACTTCACGGACCTCCTTCAACTTACTAAAATTTTCATCTGTGATCGGCTTTTCCACCACTTGAGGTTCTACAGTGACTTTTTCACCAGCTAAGTCATTTCCCAATTCTAAAGAAATACCTTTTGCGGGTAATGTAGGTCTGATTCCAGCTGAGACAGTCCCATTTACTAAACTACTTCTTAAATTTATTTTATGATGTGGGACATTTAAAGAGCCTGACTCATTAGAAACTAGAACTTATGCCACTGTAGCACTTTCTTCAGAAAATGGCAAAATGCTTTCTCACATTAGAGACTGAGTAGCCCCTGTGTCTCTCAGTATTTTTATTGGTAAGGAACAGTGCTTATTCCCCCCCCCCCCCCCCCCCCCCAGGGAAAATAACCTTCAAAAATAAATGGCTTATAATTTTCTAAAGCATCTGGCTTTATTGCATAAATTTTAGGGCATGGAGCATACGACAGTGCATTCTGTGAAGTAGAGGACTCATTTTTCCTTTTTAACAGCCCGCAATCAGATAGTAAATGTCCTGGTTTCTTAATTTCAATAATTACAAGTTTTAGTTGAACTGTTGGGTCGAAATGGTGTAGGGCTGGCATTAGAGGATTTATTCTCATTAGACTTCTAATTCAATTTGGGTGGTGAAAAGTTTGGAGGGTTGGAAGGGTGACTTTTATCTGAGGTTGACCTAGGTCCACTTTGGAAACAATTCTTGTGAGCCAAAAATTTGAGGAGTTACAACTCATTTTATGAGTTAAGGCATAGTCATCTGCTAACACTGCTGCTTTGTTTAAGGTGTCAACTTTTTGTTCGTCTAGGTAGGCCTTTATATCCGAATGTATCTGTCCTTTAAACTCTTCAATTAGCACCATTTCCTTTAATTTGGAGAAATCTTTCCCTATTTTTTTGGAATGGCACCACCTGTCCAATAAATTTTGCTTTTCCTTGGCAAATTCCACATGAGTTTGATTTTCGTTTTTAGTATGATTTCTGAATTTCTGCCAACAGGCCTCTGGAACAAGTTCATATGCCTTAAGTATGGCCTCTTTATCAGTGTCATAATTACTGCTTTGCTCAGAAGATAGAGCGGAGTAGATTTCTTGGGCCTTCCCTTTTAAAACACTTTTGCAATAGCAAAGTACAGACATCCCTTGGCCATTCTAAACTTGCTTCCTCGTTTTCAAAATGTGAAAAATATTTATTAACCACTTTTTCTTGAAGAGGGGGGACAAGCTGAGCATGTTTGGTTGCATCAAATCTACTTGGTGAAATTTTGTTTGAACCTTGACGCTGAGATTCCAATTATTTTGTTTTAATTGCCTTTTGACACCGGCGCCCCCCTCCCACCCCACCCTAAAAAAGGAACAAAAAAATGTCAGTTACGGCCCTGGTAAGAAGAAAATTAAAAGGGAGAGACATAAAATTCACAGATCCAACGTGTGTAAATACATGACCTGTCGTACATATTTCGAACAAAATAACTGATGCTGGGAAAACGATATATTAATTTAGCTCCACACCTAATTTCGCATCATAACATCTACCAAATAATATATCTTCAACATGTCACGTGAATGGCACTTGAAGATAATCTCAAATTCAATTGACCATTTTTGACTGGGAATGTCGGCTCTTCAAATGTTAGCTCAGATGTGGCTGCATATCCCTTTACTCGCAGGTGGTTCTTAAAAATATGTAGGCCCTTAATGTGAGACGAGTTGGGCGAGGTGGACTGGGCCAAGAAAGGTTACTGGGGAATGCACGAAGGGGATCCCAGACCCGCAGAAAAATATGATTTTGCGAACTGAACGAATGTAGCTTCCTTGCATCTGAGCGACCAATGACAGACAGTCCACAAAGAGGACATCTCGATGGCATTTTTCATCAATCATTCGACAGAAATGGTTCTCCCGGGGACGGGGAGAAGACCCATCGGGAAGACCCATCGGGGAAAACCATAGTTCGACCCAGTCGGAGAAAATTTTGATTTTTGAAATTGTAGGAACGCTGTTTCCTTTCATCTGCTTGTTGCCAATGGCAGTCCATGTAGAGAACATTTCGATATACCGGCTGCCTATCGGATCCATTTCGCCTTTTGGTCATTTTCATGAAATTTCACGTACCAAATTACCAATAGGTGTTGGGCTGCATCAACTTTGGGGGCCCGGGGAGGGGGGGGGGGGCAGCGGGAAATCCTCCTCTGAAGTTGGGGTTTATAGTAGCTGTAAATATTTTGCTATCAGCTGAGAAGTGGAAATAGAAGTGATCGCAGCCCGAAATGTCGATGTATAACACTGAATATTTAGAATTTAGAAGTGGAAATCACATGTTACCACGAAAAGTGGCTCTCTGTAACATACTGGTGTAAAATCTGACGAAACAACGACCACTATTCATTACTTTATATTCCGTGTTGTACTGTTTTGTTACCCTTGAGTGATTGCTTGATCATTTTAACTGAGAAAAAAATTGAACGATCCTGCCAGTAAATTTGGAAATTGTGTGTATTTTGGGTGATCAGTGTTTATTTTAGTGTTAAAAATACATTTGATAAATCAGTTACAGCACACACGACGTGTTTATAGTATTACAATGTAACCAGGGATTGTCACCATCAAATTGTGATATATTTGATGAAACTTACGTTGTTTTTTTTTTGTAAATCACTCTCCATTTTGGTAAAAAAAAATCAACTGCGATTGTAAACAAAAATCAGCTGCGAAGTGGCATTTAAAACTGCAAAGAAGTAATTTCCGTGGAGCAGTTGAGCACCAGTGATGATGAAGTGGTAAAAAAGCATGTCCAAAAGTTACAACTTGTAACCCTATAACGTTTATGAGAAATGAGCCCGGACGCAGGGACGGACGGAAAAGATGGACGGGCGAAGGTCATTTTCTGTAGTCCTCCAAATTTGCATGAGGGTAACAATTAAAAAAGGGTGAAGTGGGGGGGGGGGGGGGGAGAAAATATGAAAACAACAGACCCTTGTTTATGAAAAATTCGAAATTCTCGTATATATGAGAAACAATATTGTACAGAAATAATGTTTCTTATGACGAACGAACAGGATCATAAATCAGTGAATTAAGCATGATGCTAAATAATAGAGTATGATACTCAATTAATATTGTATGATACCCCAAATAATATAGTATGATACTGAATTAATTCAGTATCATACTCAAATAATTGAGTATCATACTTAATTATTTATGCAGCATTTATGAAATCATACCAAATAATATAGCATCATACCAAATTATTAGAGTATCATACTAAAAAACAATTATGACCCTCAAGGGGCGTCATATATGCCCAAGACCTAAGGTGGGATGCTAATATAATTATAGATGGCGGCGTGGAGTATCCCGGGAAAATTTGAAAAAGATTTCAATCCCCGAGGGTTTTTTGACCACTTAATAAACTATGTTCCCACTCAGCCTCGCAACATTTTTCAGTGGGTAGATAGATAGTGTGACATTTTATATAATAAAATCAGTCAGTAACTGGAGCTTTCGGCCACTTGGCCTTATTTGCCACATTGTGGGGACCTAGTGAGGGGATTTTATTATTATTTTTTTTTTTTTTGGAGGGGGGGGGGGGCACTCCCGCGACAACGACGCGCACGTCATCGTTTTTTACGACATACATGTAACAATGATTATAGCTGAATTCCCTGTGACCAAGAGGGGTGGCACCCCCCCCCCCCCCCCCCCGTCTCATACGCCCATGGTTCTTGAAACAAATTCAAATGACCTCCCGTTAATTAATGATATATGTTAGTTCTGGTGTAGCCGTTTAATTTTCTCCCTACATTTCACCCCTATCGATAGGATAAAATCTCGTGTGTTTTCCCTCTCTAAATATAAAAAAAACATTTGCTTATAAAAAAGCTTATTTCTGGCTCCCAAGAATGGTGGAAGTTGAACAGATACACGCAGGCCATGACGGAATATCTCACTCCCTGTCTCCGCTATGTGACTTTGCATTCGATTTATATATTCTTTCTTTCTTCCTATTCGAAGATTTTGTTTGTAAAGTTAAAACTTTCATCTATAATTGAGACATTGTAACTTTTCCTCTTAGTAATGTGGAAGAGAGATAATCCACGCACACTGAGGACTACTTACGGTAAGTTTTACAAGCCTAAAATTAACCTACCCTCGCGAAGTATGTTACAATTTTTTTCTAACGATTATTTGAATGGTATTAAAGGCCGACGACCCAAAACATATGTAAAAAACGAACGCGAGTTACTTGGCGAAGGCCAAGTTCAATGTTATTGAACTGGTTCGGACGTGTGGGGGGAGGGGGGGGGGGGTCGAAACATGACACGTCCTGAATAGCCATGTTAATCTTTAAAATTTAGTTCAAGCTATATGCTCCGTCCTGACTTCAAAGAGTATGGGCTATAAATTCATTGGCAGAGAAAAATTGGAACGTGTGTCTACATGTCATTTGGAGAGGTGGAGTGCATTTTTTTGTGAGCATCGTTTACACAGTCCATCGTTTACACAGTCAGTGATGCCAGATCGAGGACCTGCCGCCAGCTATCCCAACCCCATACTTCTCTTGAATCTATTTCCTTGCAACGCACATATATGCGATAAACCAAAGATGGTTTAGCCCATTTCCCCAAACTTGATTTCAATGCGATTCGCTTGACTTAATTATATTCTACGCAGTTCAATGGCAGGACAGTGCCGGAGTGGACTTCAGGTGGTGGTGGTGGTGGTGGTGGTGGTGGGAGGGGGGGGGGTGCTATCACCCAAAGTCCACTCATAATTTTTTGAGAGAATTTTTTGTTCTTGGCTCGAGGGGAATTTTGTTTTTAGGTCTCATGTTGGTAAATTTGGCGAAATGGAAGTAAAAAACGGTATTCTGACAGCAACATACTTTAGAGCTTGATTTTTCGATAAGTAATCCGCGTTGGATGCAAAAACGTTACATGGGGGCGCGGTGGCTCAGCTGGTAGGGGTGCCGGCTGCAAGCCGAGAGGTACTCTGTTCGATTCCCACCTGCGGCAACCGGGTTGTGTCCTTGGGCAAGACACTTCACCCCATTGCCCACGTTGGGGCATGGTGGCGTTGTGTACTAAGGCGTACTGCTCCTCGTGGATGGAGCACCTGTCTTCAACCAATGCTAAACCTGCTTGTGTGGAGTTACCATGTTGTGGAGCTGAGAGTTGCTTGCCATTGTTCGATGGTACTCTCCGGGTACTCCGGCTTCCTCCATCCATAAAACTGTCGTGGTCATGATTAGCCATTGGTGCAGAAATATGTGGCTTTAAACATCAGTAACTGACTAACTAACTAACTAACTAACTAACTAACTAAAAACGGTACATAATTTGGTTCTTCAATCAGAAATCTGTTGAAATCAGTGTTTGGTCTTCAATTAGAAATCTGTTAAAATCAGTGTTTTATCGCCGATTGGGGGTGGGGATAAACCCCATGTATTGAAAAATATGGGTGTTATAATAATAACATAATAACACTTTGGCCAGCCGCTGATTTGTCGCGGGTTCTCGGACGAGAAGGCCATGGTTACCCCCTGTACTCCCAACTGCCTCCCTATTCCCACGCTTCTTCTCTCCTCCCAACACTCGGAGATGCTGCGTGATGATATCCCTTGTCCCATTCTTCCCAATCTCTCCGATTAGCATATTAGCCCTCTCCTTTGAGTCTCCCCCTAACCACATGTCCTTCATTCTCCCATCCCACTTCCCCATTATACTCCCAGTGAATCTCATTCTTTTAGACTTCATTCAGATTGTTTATTTCTGCTTAGTCAGATAGTGTTATATGTTTTTTTGTGGATTTGGGAAATGTAATACATGTAATGGGTTTGATAACTAAGTTACAGGATATTTGCATTTGAAGAGAGTGTATAGCATGTCACATTTGGAAATGCCTGGAAAATTGTGGAGCGGTGTAACGCAAATTACTGCTCCTCTGCGAAAAACTGCACTACTACATACTGCGCATGCGCGACCGCCCACTGTATGCTGTCACTCCGCCTTCAAAAGGTGATTGACACGGACGTTGAAGATTTCATGATAATGGTTAATTAGGACTACTTACGCTTTTTAGAATCAGGGTAATCCAGAATTTACCCACCTATTGCTATTCCAACATGTTGATGGAAGACGACAGCTACTTAATCGTATCTGCTTACTTTTCGGACACACAAATATGAATTCAATAGAATACGAGATCAAAACAAATAAAAAACGGCGAGATTGAACGAAAATATTTCTGCGGTGGGTTTTAAGTGGGACATTATTATTGTTTTATTTATTATTAATATTGACCAAAATATCACATATCATAGGCAAGTTAAACGAAATAGGTATGGAATTGTGAATAAGGAATGCCGGACATGCGCCCCCCCCCCCCCCCGGACAACGGCCCCGAGACATTTGCCACCTGGACATGAGCCCCCCTCCCTTATCGCAAATATGGACATAAGCACCCCCCCCCCCCTCTCATTTCTGGACAACTGCCCCTCCCCTTGTTTGTCATCATTTTATTACTGCTTATTTCGTGTCGGACACAATAATAAAATGATGACAGGCATTGGGGGAGGGGGGGTAGTTGTCAGGGCCTTCGAGGGGACGCGGGTAACCCGTGTATTTGTATTAACCCCAGAGCCCGCCGTAAATGGGTGACATATGACCATGTTACTACATCAGTTACCCCCCCCCCCCCCCCCAAACATTGACAAAATAATATATATTATACCGTGTTTCAAATATATGTTATGAGTACTCATTCCAATGTATTTCAAGTTTTTCGGCGTTAAGAAAACCAGGTCCTGAAATTATTTCTCGCTACGCCAATATAAGCTTGTTTTTTTTGTTTTTTTAGCACCAACAAACTTGAACTATATTGGAATGAGTACTCGTAATATAAATGTATATATATGTATTTCGTCTGCACTTTTTTTTTCATCGAGTCATTAATCCTTCAATATTACCACTGATCTAATGGAGCGAATAGATGTTATCACAGCATAAAAAGTCGTCTAGTACTTTCCGACATTGTGATTGTTAAAAAACAAACGTGCAAACTATAAATTACAATGAGAAAAAGATCAGTGCCAACATCTAATTCTAATCAACACTACGAAAAAACAACAATCAATGCAGTGAATAATTCATAAAACGTTAGCTCGAAAACAAGAGGATTTATCCCTGTCACATGGGCACAGGTGTAATATTATTAAGAAAAAGAAAAGAAAAACTGCAATGGAAAAAGAAAACTGATGAATCAGAATCTGCTTCAGTCGGAATAATTTTAATCAAAACTTAAAAAAATCAGCGAAACAAAAATAAAATAACCCCAAAAACCATGAAAACTCCATAAATAAAATTAAAAAAAATTGGGGAAATGTCCGCCTAGTCAGTGGCGGCGCTACATGGGGGGGGGGGGGGGGGGGGGGGGGGGGGGGGGCATTTCCCCCCCCCCCCCAAACGTTGGCTATGCCCCCATTTGCCCCCCCCATCCACCACACACACATCTATCCAAACACACCCACACACTCTCTCTCTCCCCCTCCCGTCTCTCTTCTCTCCCTCTCTCTATCTCTCCCTTCTCTCTCTATCCCCCTTCATCACCCCCCCCTTTCTCTCTCTCTCTCTCTCTCTCGCTCTGTATCCCTCTCTCTCTCTCTCTCCTCACACACACACACACACACACACACACACACACACACACACACACACACACACACACACTCACACACACACACACACACACACACACACACACACACACACACACCCTCACCCACACACACACACACACACACACACACACACACACACACACACACACACACACACACACACCACACACACACACACACACACACCAGACGCGGATCCAGGATTTTTGAAAGGAGGAGCGCTAATTACCATTATATTTAGTCGAAACTTGGACCCAAAGTCCGTAATATATTTTTTTGGTTTGGTACGTCCACAGTACGTACCAAACCAAAAAAGTATATTACGGACTTTGGGTCCATCAATTACTGTTCGAATGAAACCTGGTCTCTCAATGTGAGAAACAAAATGCTATAAATATATTGATTTGATTTTGATGTGTGGTCCCCGAAAGGGGTCGTTGTTGTTTTCCTCCAAAGAGTCCAACTATAACAGAGACAGCCTAAGGCAGATTATACTTGCCAGTGATGGCCATCACTCATTATCATCCTCGAAGCGGCAGACTATACTTGCCCGAAAATCCAGAACGACTGCACCCTCGGGGAGAGGTAGTACCTTTGTGAGACAGACGGATTATTTTCTACCTTTGCTGAAGACTGCAACCAATACAGGTATCTTCTTTAATAGGTAATATCTAATTTTTCCAATTTTATTTATTTTATCACTTTAATATTTTATTTATACTTAATTCAACTACTTTCTTTAACAATGGCAAGAAAAGGGCAGAGGCATCAGAGGCAGAGAGTTGCCCAGTCCCGGAACTGGCCAGGAACAATCGTTCCAGGCTTATTCTAGGCTGGTCAAGGCTTTGTTTCAGGTGCTTCAATGTTTGCACCACATTGGGCCTATTAGAGCACCATTTGGCAAATCGGGATTTCCCGAAACAGCTGGAGAAGAAAGTAGATGAGTTAGGTGGCTTTCTAAAGCCAGCTCTTCCCACCCCACACATTTTTTCTGTTTTTCGACAGATTAGTGTGGGATGGCCAATCAAACGTTAAATGCTTTAGTTGAGCATTATAAAATAAATTTAAACCAGTTGAAGTCTAAGATAACTTTGGCTATGCGACCACCTCCTGGACTCGAAAAAATAGACTTCAATAGCGCTTCGGCGCGTGCCTTGATCTGGGCTAAAAAGAACTTTAAAAATAAGTTGACAGATAAGACGATTTCGGCCTATGAGTCTTACATTTCGGAACTTCGCCAAGCGTCTGGAGTAAGGAACAATACTGGAGGGAGCAAGCAAACTCCGGCCCGTGTTGTCCCTCTACCCCAACGCGAAAAGCAAAATAAGAAAAGATCAAGGCAAAGCACTTCTCCCTCTTCTTTTCCTTTCTACTTCTTCTTTCTCTCAGGAGTAAGCGCCTCAATTTGCAAACATCTCCGGTCCATATTGTGACTGAAGATGCCTCGCAAATTGAGTAACGCTGTCTCGCCTCGTCTTGCTCCTCTACCGCCTACTCCTCCTCAGCCTTTCTTCTCTGGTTCTCCTAGTGCTCTCACTAGAACTCCTCCTCCTCCTTCTGTTTCTTCTCCTGCTTCTGTTTCCTCTCCTGCTTCTGTTTCTTCTCCCCCTTCTCCTGCCTCTAGTGTGGTTCAACCAGGTATATCGTACTCAGAGAAAGTCAAATCACCGAGCCGCAACTCGGGCCGCTCATTTGATTCTAAATTCTCCCAGTTTCGGCATAAAAGCGGAGGTTAATTTTGACAAAAGGAATTGGCGCCTCCCCGATGTTTGTAAAAACATCCTTATGATTGGAAGTTCAAATTTAGGACGCATTGATCGAAATCCCCATCCGGACATCCAGGTGGAGTGTTACCCCGGCGCCAAATTCAATCATCTGCGCTCTATGTTTAAAGGGCACAGGGGCCAGTCCAGTCCCCAAGAAAATATTATTAAATATTGGCGTGAATTCTCGAAACGATAATCTGATCTCGTAGTTAAGCAGTTGCGGAATTTGCTTAGCGATATCAGGGTCAAGTTTAGATCAGCAAAAATTTATTTCGCTGAACTAAACTTTTCGCAAAAACTCCCTCAGGCTGAGAGGAGAACCCTGAGCATCATCAACGAAAACCATTCGGAAAGTGAAGGGACGTTAACGTGATACCAAAAATTGATGACGCGAAGTTTGATGGTTGCTCAGGATTTAATCCATTGGACCACGAGAACCGCCAATATTATGTACGATCACTGGTTGAACCACCTAAATTTAAACTAAGTAAAGGCAAAGGTAACATCCGCCTAACAGATGTGGGATTAGGAACTAATGTGGTTAACCTGTCTGGCACCAATGACCTAACAACCCAAGAGAAATTCTCTTTTAGATCGCGGTTTTAACTTTTGTACCAACACCCAAGCCTAAAACTGATAACCAAACAAATTTACCATCATACAACTGTAATTTTCTTAGGCAAATGAAATTAGCCGACCGCTTTAGAAACTCCAGCGGTCGGAAACTTCCTTTTACAGAAGCATCTGGTTGGTCACCTCCAGATAGTGAGTAGATCCCGAAATTATTGAGGCTAGCAAACGAATCATCAAAAAGGTGTTCAGCATGAACATACTCTCCGATAAAGACAATTTAACAAGCTGTGAACGGAGAGCCCTCACGAAACTTCGAAAAATAAGAAATTAGTAATTAAACCAGCCGACAAAGGTGGGTCGGTAGTTGTTCTATCTCGGGATAATTATATAAAGGAAGCCATGAGACAACTCAGCAATACTAAACATTATAAGAAAATAGATTCTCTTATTTGGCCTAGTAATATCGAAAAATTCAATAAGATCTTAAAATTTCTCCTCGACGAAGGTCACATTACAAAAAAACAATTGAAATGTTTAACAGCTAAGCTCAGTGCTCAAACAAGACAATTTTATATCCTACCAAAGATCCACAAAGACCGTTCTTCATGGACGGATGACTTAACTCCACCCGGGAGGCCAATTGTATCAGATTGTAATTCGGAATCTTATGCGATCTCGGAATTAATTGATTATCATCCTGAAACCTATAGCAAAATAGACATCCGAGCTATCTAAAAAATACACAGGATTTCCTGTCAAAAATTTCGAAATTGAAAATATCGAAAAATGCAATTCTGGCTACTTTGGATATCGACAGTATGTATACGAACATTGATATTGATAAAGGTGTTAAATCAGTTAAAAATGCATTTGAAAAATATCCGGATGCGAAACGCCCGGATGAACAAATTTTGGATCTTTTAGAGCTGAGCTTAAAAGGTAATGACTTTCAATTCAATGGAGAATATTTTTCTACAAATAATGGGTTGTCCTATGGGCAAAAGATTCAGTCCTAATTTTGCAAGCATTTATGTAGCGGAATGGGAGGAAAATGCCTTAAGCAAATGTGCAAAGCATCCTCTCGTATATCTCAGGTATTTAGATGACATTTTTTATTATTTTGGGAGCATTCAAAAGAAGATTTTGATGAATTTTTAGAAATTTTGAACAATCACGATCCAAATATTAAATTGAAAGCTACTATCAGTGAAAATTCTGTTGATTTTCTCGATGTGACCGTCTGTAAAGGCAAGCAATTTCAGGCGTCCGGTCATTTAGATTATAAAGTGTATTTTAAACCAACTGATTCACAATCAATTGTTGCACACAAAATCATTTCATCCTCAACATACATTTAAAGGTATCATCAAATCACAACTCATTCGTTTCCACCGCAATTCAAGTGATAAGGTAAATTTCAATGAGGCTTGTTCCACTCTATTTGGCGCCCTCAGATCGAGAGGGTTACTCGCTGCGCCTTCTGCGTAGCCTGAAATCCCAAACCCTGAAAAAGCTCGAAAGTCCAGCTGAAACTACCGATTTCGAACCACTGAAGATTGAACACAACAGACCGTTGCAAAATAGTAGTGGCGCGGTATTTAATTGCAAAAAAGCCTCGTTGTAGACTGCATACTTTTATGCCTGATCAGAAAGAGGAATTTTCCTCCGAACAAACGAAAAATCATTATCAGATCCGTAAACCCCCTCCATTGTGATTCACCAAACATTATTTACCTTATCACTTGTAAGCGATGTCGGAAACAGTATGTTGGTCAAAGTCAAAATCCTTTCCGAGAACGTGCTACTAGACACAAACAGGATATAAAACATAATGCTGATGCCCCAGGTAGCACAACATTTTAACCTTCCTGGCCATTCTTTGGACGATTTCGAAATCCATCCTATTGAACAACCATCAATTAAAGACACATTAGAAGAAACGGAATGAATTTAGAAAAAAACGTGAAGCTTTTTGGATCAATACGCTTCAAACCCTCTGGCCATTTGGTATGAACATATCAGAGGGCGAATGCGAAAGGAGGTCCATCATTCCTTTCACTTTAACGTACAACAGAATGAATATCGAAATAGCAAAAATGTTAAAAGATGAATTCAATTTTACCAATGCTAAATTAAATGAACCTTTGAATCTTCGACCTGTCATCGCCCTATAAGAAAAACAAAAGGCTTGCGTAACATCCTTGTAAGGACTAAATTAGAGCCCATCAATGAAATAACATCAATTATTGCCAGGTCCAGTTTAACCAGTTCCTAAGCTCATCACTTAGTTTAAATCAATTTTATGTACTTTTTTTGTTACGTTGAAACCCATCAGGGTTCAGTAAATGAAAACAATTTTTCAGTGGCATATTAAAAGAAAAAACGTGTCAGATAGGAAATGTCTGTGCCAGTGCGATTTTTTAACCTCAAACACACACACACACACACACACACACACACACACACACACTCTACACCAGACGCGAGGGATCCAGGATTTTTTGGAAAGGAGGAGCGCTATTACCATTATATTTAGTCGAAACTTGGACCCAAAGTCCGTAATATATTTTTTGGGTTTGGTACGTCCACAGTACGTACCAAACCAAAAAAGTATATATGCGGACTTTGGGTCCATCAATTACTGTTCGAATGAAACCTGGTCTCTCAATGTGAGAAACAAAATGGCTATAAATATATTGATTTGATTTTGATGTGTGGTCCCCGAAAGGGGTCGTTGTTGTTTTCCTCCAAAGAGTCCAACTATAACAGAGGACAGCCTAAGGCAGATTATACTTGCCAGTGATGGCCATCACTCATTATCATCCTCGAAGCGGCAGACTATACTTGCCCGAAAATCCAGAACGACTGCACCCTAGGGGGAGAGGTAGTACCTTTGTGAGAGGACCCAACCTCCCACACTGGTCCTCACTCGAGGGTTCAACCGACATCTGCCAATGATACTACCCATCCACAACTGGACACTACTGAAGACACCTGCTGAGTCCGGATCCTTTTCCTCCTTCAACACGCATTGACATGTGAGAGCCATCCTATACAGTCACAGAGGGTCGAAAGGGGCTTGTCCCCCATTACCGTCCCTGCGCGCCTTCGGCGCGCGAAATCATCATTTCGATGTGTTACACAATTCTGCAACATGACATCGAAAGTCTCTTATCACGACGATCTCAATACCGTGAAAAAGTATTTGGAGACAGGAATTTATCCAGAATCACTGGAGAGTCAGGGAAAAAAGTCTTTGCAAGATTTGTCAAGGAAGTTCAAATTATCAGGTTAGTACTAAGTCATTATTAGGCAGAAATTTTGGGAAATTCAGAGTGTGTATGGTGTGGGGAAGAGTGGGGTATTTACTTGCCTCGGTTTGGTGTTTCTCTGAATAATCCGGCATCAGGTCCCCACTCCTAAAATCTCGCACCCAACGCGATAGAGCCCAGCTGTTAAAAAATGGAATTTTCCCTTCAGTTTTTGTTCCTAAACATAGCTTATGACCCCCTCATTGGAACGAGCCTGTCGAACTTGTTCCAGTGGGGAGTCATAAACTAAAGTTTTGGAAGCAAAAGTTGAAAAAAACAAAAAAATTTTATCTTCAGTTTTGGCTTCCAAAACATAGCTTATAACCACTCACTGGAGCGAGCTATTTGTTTCAGTGAGTGGTCATAAACTATTTTTTGGAAGCAAAAATTTTATGAAAGGATAAATAAATATTTTTCCATCAGTTTTTTTGTTTCCAAAACATAGCTTATGACCTCTCATTTGGAACGAGCTGGCCGAGATTTTCCAGTGAGGGCTCATTAAGTATCTTTTGAAGACAACAATTGAAACTTTTAAATTATTTAGCAGAAGATATTTCAAGTGTCGCCTGCTAATCGTGTTG
>CM062293.1:309108623-309455245 GCA_031216915.1 Pictodentalium vernedei | reverse complement strand
CAATGCTTGGGGTGAAAGTCCTCTGAAATGGGGCAACATGTTGATCAACGATTGACTACACTTGACTTCATCTCCATGTTGTGTCACGATTAGCCATGGTGCATAAATATGTGACTTTAACCACCAACAAACAAACAATCCCCTGGGATATATGCAAAAAACATTTTTTAAACATGTCGCCCGATGTCGCTAATTTCTTTTTATTTTCACTCAAACTACTATTTTGAAGAGAATTTCACCTGTATCTTTCAATTTTAAGATTTATTTGCTAAAGATGTGACAAAGAGAATAATTTCAGTTGTAGAGGGTTGGGGGGTGGGAGATATCCTGACCAGTTTATCTTTCCCCCACCTGACACTCGAAGTTACCCCCAATTTTTAGTCGAGTTGTGACGAAGTCAAACTCGACTTATAGTTTGGTGAATGGCGGGCGGGCGGGCGGGGCGGGCGTAAACAATTGGTTTCCGGATGATAACTTGATAGTGGTTGAACTCACATTCATTAAACTTCATACATAGGTTGGTCTTGGTGGGAGGAAGAACCCTATTGATTTTGGACACGCTACGTCGAAGGTCAAGGTCACAGTGACCTTGAACGTAGTAAATCTTAAACAATTGGTTTCAGGATGATAACTTGATAATGGTTCAACTCACATTCATGAAACTTCATAGGTAGATTGGCCTTGGTGAGGGGAAGAACCCTATTGATTTTGGACTCGCTACGTCAAAGGTCAAGGTCAACGTGATCGTGAACATAGTAAATCGCAACAATTCCTTTCCGGATGATAACTTCATAGTAGTTCAACCTACATTCATGAAACTTCATAGGTGGGTTGGCCTTGGTGCGAGGAAGAACTCTATTGATCTTGGACTCACCAGATCAAAGGTCAAGGTCACAGTGACCTTTAACATAGTATATCGCAACAATTGGTTTCCGGATGATAACTTGATAGTGGTTCAACCTAGAGTCATGAAACTTCATAGGTGTGTTGGCCTTGGTGCGAGGAAGAACCCTGTTGATCTTGGACTCACCAGGTCAAAGGTCAAGGTCACAGTGACCTTGAACATAGTATATCGCAACAATTGGTTTCCGGATGATAACTTGATAGTGGTTCAACCTAGAGTCATGAAACTTTACAGGCGTGTTGGCCTTGGTGCGAGGAAGAACCCTATTGATGTTGGACTCACCAGGTCAAAGGTCAAGGTCACAGTGACCTTGAACATAGTATATCGCAACAATTGGTTTCCGGATGAGAACTTGATAGTGGTTCAACCTAGAGTCATGAAACTTCATAGGTGTGTTGGCCTTGGTGCGAGGAACTGTTGTCACAACTCGACATTGGATCGGTGATCCTGAGCGGCATTTTTTTGTTTACCTCAAATCACTATTTTGAAGAGAATTTCATCTGTATTTTCTATTTTTAAGATTCACATGCTCAAGCTGTTAGAATGGAAAACTTTTTGGTGGGTGGGTGGTGGGGGGGGGGGGGGGGGAAGATATCGTGACCAGTTTATCTTACCCCCCACCCAACACTCAAAGTTACACAAAAATTGTTTTTAGCTCAAACCACTATTTTGAAGAGAATCTGATCTGTATTTTTAGCTCAACTTTGACGAAGTCAAATTTGAGCTATTGTCATGGCCCGTCGTCCGTCTGTCCGTACGTCAACAATTGGCTATGGCTCGGGCTAGAGGTCGTATTTATGAACCGATCTTTACGAAACTTCTTGGGTACCTTTGTTATGACCGTGGGACGAGAACAAGTGTTTTTGGGGTGCGGTCCGAAATTCAAGATGGCTGCCAGCCGCCATTTTGTACCGATGATGCAGAAATCTGTTTTTTGTACAGAACTTCCATATGAAAGCTCTGATTTGAATAATTTTTTGTATGAATGTTTAGTACCATGGGGTACATCACATATAATACGTTTTTTTTTTCTCGTGCGTAAATTGTGCAAATTAGACTAATTTTGATGTTTTTTGGTGTTAATTTCAGCACTGTAAGTGCAAATGCCAATACGGCTTGGGCTAGAGGCCGTATTTATGAACCGATCTTTACGAAACTTCTTGGGTACCTTTGGTATCACCGTGGGACGAGAACGAGTGTTTTTGGGTCCGGTCCGAAATTCAAGATGGCCGATGGCAGCCATTTTGTACAAAATTAGGTGCAATCAGATTTTTGCACAGAACTTCCATATGAAAGCGCTGATTTGAATAATTTTTTGTGTGAATGTTTAGTACCATGGAATACATCACATATAATACAGGTTTTTTTCTCGTGCAGAAATTATGCAAATTAGATGAACTTTGATATTTCAGTGCGACTTACACACATTAAGTACACATGTCAATACGGCTCAGACTTGAGTCTGTATTTATGAACTGATCTTCACGAAATGTCTTGGGTACCTTTGTTATCACCTTGGGACGAGAACGAGTGTTTCTGGGTGCGGTCTAAAATTCAAGATGGCTGCCAGTGGCCATTTTGTACCGAAATTTGGTCTAATCAGTTTTTTGTACACAACTTCTATACAGCTCAGACTAGAGGCCATATTTATGAACCAATCTTTACGAACCTTGTTGGGTACCTTTGTTATCACCGTGGGATGAGAGCGAGTGTTTTTGGGTGTGGTCCAAAATTCAAGATGGCCACCAGCAGCCATTTTGTACCAAAATTAGTGCAATCAGTCTTTTGTACAGAACTTCTGTATGAAAGTTCTGATTTGAATAAATTTTTGTATGAATGTTTAGTAACATGGAATACATCACATATTCTAAGGGGTTTTTTTTCGTGCAAAAATTATGCAAATTAGATGAACTTTGACTTATTCAGTGCTACTTGCACAATGTGAGCACACATGTCAGTACGGCTCAGGGTAGAGGCTGTATTTATGAACCGATCTTCACAAAACTTCTTGGGTACCTTTGTTATCACCTTGGGACGAGAATGAGTGTTTCTGGGTACGGTCCAAAATTCAAGATGGCTGCCAGTGGCCATTTTTGTACCAAAATTAGATCCAATCAGTTTTTTGTCACAAGTTCTATACAGCTCGTATTTATGAATTGATCTTCACAAAACTTCTTGGGTACCTTTGTTTTCACCTTGGGACAGGAACGAGTGTGTTTTGGGGTGCCTTTGTTATCACTGTGCTATGAGAACAAATATTTTGGGGTTCAGTCAGACCCACTCTGGGACTCAAAGTTTTCTTTTCTAGTTTAGCATCTGACTGTCACCCACCTTTACAATACTTTACCTATACATTTGTTACAGGCAACGGTCAGTATTTATGTACAGACCATTACAATACTTTATATGTACCTTTGTTATCAGGTTATTACCTAGATGTTTGTCATTGCTGTGTCACATACTATACATGTGCATGTCTTTGTCTTGACAAGTTGAGCTACAGTGTCATTGACACTTTCATTTATTTTTATGATTAAAATACTTAAGCTGTTAGAAGGGAACAATTTTCAGGTGGGGGAAGATATCGTGACCAGTTTATCTTACCCCTCACCAACACTCTTGACAAAGTCATGATTTTTGTGTGTGCTCAAAACACAATTTTAAAGAGAATTTCATCTGTATTGTCTATTTTTAAGATTCATATGCTTAAGCTGTTAGAAAGGAAACATTTTCAGGTGGGTCGTGTTGGGGGGGGTGGGGGGAAGATATCGTGACCAGTTTATCTTACCCCCCACCCAACACTCAAAGTTATTACACAAAATTTGTTTTTAGCTCAAACCACTATTTTGAACAGAATTTAATCTGTATTTTCTATTTTTATGATTCACATGCCGTTGGAATAGAAACATTTTTAGGTGGGGGGGGAGGGGGGGAAAAGATATTGTGACCAGTTTATCTTACCCCCCACTCGACACTCAAAGTTACAAAGAATTTGTTTTAGCTCAAACCACTATTTTGAAGAGAATTTTATCTGTATTTTCTATTTTTACGATTCACATGCTTAAGCTGTTAGAAGGGAACAATTTTCAGTGTGGGGGGGGAGGGGGGTTAGTTATCGTGACTAGTTTATCTTACCCCTTACCAACTAGAGATAAAGAAGATAAACTGAATAAATTTTTTCTTTTAACAACTTAAACATATGGGTAGGTTATGACTCCCCCTATCGCTTCCTTACCTGTGGGTGACATTAGAAAAGCAATTAAGAGCACATTGATAAACTCATCGGTCAGTGTGAGAGTTTTTATTGTTATGATAATAAAAGTTCTCAACCGAAAGATGTTTTTTCTTTATTTACTCAGAAATTATCTTATCCACCCCACCCCTGAGTCACAAAACGTTGGTTTTCTTCTGATTTTTTGCTTTATTTTCCATTTTCAAGATTCCTGTGCTTAAGTTGTAAAAAGGGACAAATATTCTGATGGGGTGGGGTGGGGGGTCATGGTTATGTTATGACTCCCTCTTCCCCCCAACTGACATTCAAAGTTTTTAAATTATTTTTTTGGCTCATACAACGATACTGATGAGAATTTTATTCATATTTTCAAATAAAAAAACATATCAAAATATAGGGTTTGTTGCCACACTCTCAAGGCCAGACTAACAAGTTTTCAAATTGCCCCTTATGGTTTTTAATATAACAGAGGGGTACTGAAGCAAATTCTTTAAAAAGTTCTGTGATTAAATTGAAAGATAAAAAAATTCAGGTTGTGGGGGGGGGGGGGGGGGGGGGGGGGGAGATAAACTAGTTTATCTCCCCCCCCCCCCCCCCCCCCTGGGGGGGGGGGATATACAGGGGGGGAAGATAAACTGTTACACCAGTACTCATTATTTACACAGCTGGTGGACCACTTACCTGTAACACTTGTCACTGACACTGAGTAGCTGTTAATATAAAAACAATGCATTTTCTGCCATGTGACTGCAAGTCAGTGATCAATGCCGACGTGTGAATAATCTCTTTTAATTTATGGAGTTACTGTTCTGTTGAATTCTTTTCTTATGGATGTATGGTGATTAAAACAGGAGGTAATGACAACTAAACACTAACTGATTTATTGACTATTTTATTTTATTCATAAATAATATGAATGAAGGGGTATCCAGACAACTGCCCCCCCCCCCCCCCCCCCCCCCAGACAACTGCCCCCCAGTCCAAAAATGGCAGGTCGGACGACTGCCCCCCAGTCGAATTGGCAGATAGGATAACTGCCCCCCCAGTCCAATTGGCAGCTAGGACGACTGCCCCCCCCAGTCGAATTGGCAGGTAGGGTAACTGCCCCCCAGTCCAACTGGCAGCTAGGACGACTGCCCCCCAATCCAATTGGCAGGTAGGACGACTGCCCCCCAATCTAATTGGCAGGTAGGACGACTGACCCCACCTGAATTGTCAGTGAGGAAAACTCCCACCCCCACCTGCAGGTGCAGTCCAATTTGTCTGTATTTTTGGCTGTATTTTATTTTAATTACATTCTTATTCAGTCAGTTCTATATTGTTTCTTCCAAGCCTCAATGCATTTGAAAGGAATAGCATTCAAAGGATAACAATAATTATTAAAGAAACATACTCACAAGCAAAAAAACTTAGTATTATTGAAGTGTGAATGGTGTGTGAATAAAATTGTTTCATGCAGAAAGAACAAAAAGAAAAAAATCTATCAGACTCAAAAGCCATAGACCAGCCAAGCCACCAAACTTGTGAATTAGTATCAAAACACGCCCTTTGAAAATAGTACTGGAAAAACAATAAACTTTGTATAATGCAAAAGATAAGTATTTAAGATGGAAACCTCCTCATCAAGTCATAATCTCATAAATCATGGAATTAATCAAGTGTCAACGAGGAGGTACCAAATTGCTCAAAGATGTTTTTTCCTATACAAAAAAGAAAGAGCGCAAAGCCTCAATTCACTGGGAATGTTCCAAACGCAAGAGTACTTCATGCCAAGGAACTCTGACTACGGATAAGAATGTAAGTATTTTCCTTGTTCACTTCTTTAGACTGTGAGTTTTGTTCATAATTGTTCCATTTCGCATTGTCCAATAAATTGTCACTAAACAGAAAGAAAAATGAAAAAAAAAAATAATTGGTTTATGTCAGATAAATTGCTCAAGTTAATCTAAGTACCTTGGCAATTGTTTATAGGCAAGTCATGTAACAAAAATGGAACTATGTATATACATGTATTGGAAAGGATTAACATACATAACAAAGTAACTAACTACCCGTAAATTGGATCAGCCTTAGTGTCTAAGAGTGTAGCTTATTTATGGTTCAGGTAACAATAGGGAGAATAGCAATAATGAGAATCAATTAAATGTAGACACAATTAAATGGATAAGGTAGTTGACAATTCATTCTTGTTTTAGGTGACAACGTGAATAATAATTTTAATGGCAAAAAGGAAAACACCATTAGCACCAAAATAAATCATAGGTATAATTATATTGAGAAAAAAGAAAATGTCTTTAGCACTAAAATAAATAAATTCAATTTTGTCGATAAAATTATAGAAATGTGGCTGTTATTTGAAAAAAGCTCAAGGAGCTTGTTCCAATCACACACACATTTGTATAATTTTATTGAGAAACTAGAAAATAGCTTTAGCACTAAAATAAATCTGGTCTATCTTTTTTTTTTGTAGATAATACATGTTACATCTTCGACACATCACAGCCATCCAGCAGATAATCTCTCAAATGAGGGACTGAAAGTGCGTGAGGAAATAAAACAATCTGTACCTTTGAATCGTGGGCAACCTGGACAAATCATAAGTGATAAACTCTTTCAATATCCTATCAGTGTTCGCATGGCTGCAGGTCGCACTGATACGATCAAAAGATCTATTCGCAGACAAAAACGTGGTGACACACCACCTGAACCCAAAAGTATTTCAGACATTAAGCAACTTCCTTTAGAGTTTACAACAACTGGTGGGATTGATAACTTGTTGTTTTTAATATATGATAACTATGAGGAAGGTGAAATGAATGAAAAAAGAGTGATAGTGTTTGCTTCCAAGGAAGGTCTGAGTCACCTATGTGACAGTGATAAGTGGTTTGTGGATGGTACATTCGGAACGGCCCCCAAAATGTTTCAGCAACTTTTCATAATCAAAGCTGCTGTCAGTGAGGTGTATGCCATGTGTGTGTATGCATTTCTACCAAATAAATGTCAATCTACATATGAAGAAGTTCTGACTTCTGTTCTTAATGCCTGCAGTGAATATAATTGGTGCCCTGAAAAAATGGCACAGGAAAAAATGGCACAGGAAAAAATGGCACACTTTTTTGACTTACTAGGAAAAAATGGCACTCCAAAAATGCTGTTTTTTGAGGGGGGCGGAAAAAATGGCACATTTTTTTGACTTACTAGGAAAAAATGGCACACAAAAAATTATCATTGTTTGTTTTTGTTTTTTTTCAAAGAAAAGTGGAATATTAAACTGGGTATGATAATATATATTGTTTTATAAACACTGCCATATGGTACATTAAGCTTGGTGTTTAGTTGGCTTGAATGTAAGCTTAAAGTATTGTGCAACACAATTACTGTTATTACAGTGTACACAGACAGCAAGCTGAGTTGTATTTTATGTCTCTAACTTCAAATGAACAACACTTTCCACACCTCATCACTTTGTTTTTGTATCAACCCTCAGTCTTTAAAATAACTGAGTAGATCAGCTATATAAGTTTGAAATTATATGGCTCAGCAATACCTGAACTGAAAAGCATGGAGGTAATACAGTCAAATAAAGGAGGCCTGAAATTGTGCCATGAAGGTTACATGTACACAAAACAAGTTACAAGAAAAGAAACCATTAGATGGAGATGTGTGAAACGCACTACTTCCTGCACAGGCTCTTTGGTGACAACAATTGAGCTTTCCAATCCAGTGGTTAAGACGCCACATAATCATGATGCAATGACTCTTCAGTATCAGCTGCAAAGTGTAAAATGGAAATGAAAAAGCAGGCCAAGATTACCCTTGATAAACCTAATCAGATCTTTACAAAGTGCACTAGTATTTTGCCCACTGAGGCACAGACAAGATTGGTTTCTTCTGATTCATGCAAGAGATTAATAAGACTTCACCAAAGTGAACATTTCCCCCGAGATCCAGTTGTCAGTAACGCTGATAGGGCCTATAGTGCCCAAACTGAGTTTCTATATTCGTGAACATTATCAGGAAGAAACCTGCACAAGGCTACTAAATATATTTCTGGAGTAGGTGTAGTTTAACCCTGAACAAGTCGTTGGATAACGACAAGAGAATTTATATTACCATTTTTTTGTTGATAATTCCAACCCCTGACATCATTTTTTGGAAAGCTATCCAAAAGGGAATGGTGATAGGCATTGGAATGATCAACAATCCAATTGTAATACAAATTCTCCTGTCATTATCTAACAACTTATATTGGTTGGCTCTGTAGTTGTAAGTAACGCTGATAGGGCCTATAGTGCCCAAACTGCTGAATATAATACGAAACTACGAAAAACTTGTAAATAGGTAAATTTCGGATCTAAGGTATATTAGCAAATATGTATTAGTGCTTTGTTTTATAACCCACAAAAACATGTGCTTTGATGATGGACTACATTTGTGCTATTTTGTGCTATTGTTTCACCTCTTTTGTCCAGAAATAAAAAAAAGTTGTTAATTTTGTGGTTTTATACTTAAATGGCTTGTGCCATTTTTCCTACCAATTGTGCCATTTTTTCCTACCAATTGTGCCATTTTTTCCTGGTTGATTAGGGAAGAGTGCCATTTTTTCCTGTGCCATTTTTTCCTCCCCTGTGTGCCATTTTTTCCTAGGGTGTCAATAAAGTGTGCCATTTTTTCCTGTGCCATTTTTTCCTGTGCCATTTTTTCCTAGATTCATATAATTTAATTCCGGGAACTACTTGTGTCTCATGTGATTATCAGTACTTTTTAATAAACAGTGTGAAAATATTTCAGTTTTTCTTTTTCATTTGATGAAAACCAAAATTAATAATAATTGACCCGGTAGTTGGGTAGTGCAAACTTAGACCCACTTTCGTAATATAATTTTTTGGTTTGGTACGTCCTGATGTTCCAAACCAAAAGACTATATTACGGACTGTGGGTCTAAGTTTGGAATATAGTTGGCAATTGCACTAGGGGAGGGCAGTTGTCCTTGCTGACAACTGGGCTGGGGGCAGTTGTCCTCACTGACAATTCAGGTGGGGGGGGGGGGGGGGGCAGTCATCCTACCTGCCAATTAGATTGGGGGGGGGGGGGCAGTCGTCCTAGCTGCCAATTGGACTGGGGGGCAGTTATCCTAGCTGCCAATTCGACTGGGGGGCAGTCGTCCTAGCTGCCATTTCAACTGGGGGGCAGTCCTAGCTGCCAATCGGACTGGGGGGCAGTTATCCTACCTGCCAGTTTGACTGGGGGGCAGTCGTCCGACCTGCCATTTTTGGACTGGGGGGCAGTTGTCTGGGGGGCACTTGTCCTACAATCGAATGAAGGTATTCCTAAAAAAATGAAATTACCGCAATCACACAGAACTTCATTCTGCCGGCAACAACAGGTGTTTTTTTTTAACCTTTTACTAAGAATTGGGACACGTACAAAATTAATTATTTTTACCCGTCTCAATACATAGATCAAATACGGTACTCTGAAATTTCAGGATTTTCCCGGGAATTCCGGGAGAGTTAACATGTCTATGTTTAACTTCATTTTACAATATGGACTTTAATGCTTCAAATAGCTCTGAAATCCTGTTTAGGAATTAACAGTTAGGAATTCTTTTTTTGCACTGCCTTCAAATCTAATTATAGTATCATGATTGTGTAGAACACTATTACTCCCAAGGTACAGATTAAATCGCAGTATGGAAAGAATTGTTTTCAAGGATCCCACTTTGCTCAAATGGAAACTGGTTTTGAGGGCCAAGATCTTAAATTTTGAACTTTGTGTTTTTTAGCATTTATTTGTGAGGTAAATAATTATTTTTCTTCTTGTGTGTAGGTATCTCAGTCATTAGTTGAGATGCAGATAGAAAACAATAGATGTAGAGAAGAAGCAGAAGCTCTCAAATTTGAATTGACGAACAAGGCAGGTATTTTTTTTATTGAAATGTGTGTACAGTACAAGGAGAGTGGATTACTCCCGAAACACCAGGGTGGGGATTTTCTACCCAATTCTTAACTGGTAGTGTGCTTGAAGCCACTATCGTGGCACTATTGAAAAGTGCTGTAAGCAACTTTAGTGGCTTTGCACTGTTTGCATAGGCTTGTTGTTTTCTTAGCAGTAGAAACCAAATGTTTATATAAAGTTGTTCTGTTACAATTTATTGGAGAGTGCCAACAGCTACTCTCTAATAAATTATAACAAAACAATTGTTCATGAACAAAATCTTGCTTAACTAAGGTTTCCCTTGCTGGTTGCATGGCATTTGAGAAAAAATACTCTCGTTTCAAATCACCTTTGAAAAATAATTTAGCGCTCAACCAGTTAACTGATTGAGAGCCAGAAGGCCATATTCGAACTGTATTTGAAAATGCAGGTAACACAGCATAAAGACTTCATACAGTATAGCTGTCATGGACTGATCGTAATCCATACATAGGCAGTGATGTCCATGCATAAATTTACCATGTAATAAAACAAAATTGTTGCTGATTATTTCTATAATTAGTGTTTGGAATCTAATATTATTACATCTGTGGAAATATTGCCCACTCGTGGAAAGGGACAAGTCCACGGCGGCCATACTATATTCTGTGGATGTACTTCCTTCTATCTTTATAGTGAAATAATTTCATCTGTATGGCTTTACCTTGCTTCAATTTATAGGCTCTCTGCCATAAATTATAACTAACCCAAGATATGTTAAATTTATGCAACAAAAAATATTTTGAGCGTGACCAGTTAAAGTACTTTATTTTTTATGAACTGTTTTTTGTATTCACTTCTGAAAGATTTGAACTCCCAAATTATAGACTGAACCAATTTTTGTACAAAATATATATTTTTATACTGTACCAATGACCCAGACTTAGCTGGTGCTAACTCTAACAAAACCAGGGCCAAACACAAATTTTGCCCTCCAATCCCCAAAATTTGCATCCAAAACAAAAAGAAATCATGTCCTAAAGGACCTCCATACTACGCCTCTACTGCGCATGCGCAGTGACGCAGACGTCCCGAAATTGGCGCCAATTACCATTCTCTGTTTGGCCCTTCATCAGTCAACATCTCACTGATCTTTGTGCTTGTAAATCTCAGTTTAAAGGATGCCAGACACGTAATTTTTGGAGAAAATGTGATTCTAAGGAGGATAGAAGGAGGAGAGGAAAAAGAAGTGACAAAAAATAATCAGGGCTGTACTTAAAATTTTTTGATTAAATTATGTTAAGTTGCCTATTTTCGAGGCATGGGCCTCTTGTTGTCATTCTTGCTAATTGTTGCACTGCTTATTCAGTGTTTCCTCTCCCCTAGCCTTCTAAAGTCCCCCCTTGCAATTCTCCCATGCTTTTGGCATATTTTTGAGAAATTTCATTTCTAAAATTTCCTGGGAGAGTTGCTTGGTTACAGAATGTTTTCTGTTATTTTCCCCATAGTTACGTTTTCACCCATGGGTGTATAACGTTTGTGTTCTGCATCTTCCATCTGATGTTCTACAGATTCTCCCCTGGGAGTCTCTGTTTTGCATCAGATAGAGTGTAATTGATGACTGATTCCGGGCCAGTTTTTTCAGTGCCTGGAGTCATGTTTTCTGGTGTTTTTACACTTTGTTTTCATTGGCAACAGCCTTTTTTGAGGGGGGCTGTTTGCCTTTGCTGTAGTTTATCTCACTATAAGATACATTTATATTATCCGAAAGTGTCTCATTAATTATTTAATATAAATTTAAAATTTTTGACCACACTTTGCCATCGGATCCATCGGGGCTCAACGTTACTTTTCAGCAACTTGGGCTTCGCTGAAAAAATATTTTTTCAAAATTATTTTGTTTTGCAATTGTTTTTTCATTTATTAATGGATCATGTTATTATGTATCTTTGTGTCAGGGGTTTTTGCGAGTAACTAGGACTTATTGTTGTTCTTTCACAATGAAGGGACATTGTTCAAATTGTAATAGGAAGAAATCTTCCTCTGACTTTCATGATCATTGTATTAATTGTAGTCAGTGTTCTCGCATTAATCCCTGTCCTATATGTGAACATTGGGATGAGAAACATTGGAAACGTGTGTCACGATATGTTGTTTCTGGAGAAAGAGCGATTCCGGCTCTTTCTCCGCAAGGTCACTCTACTCTCTCAGTTTCTATTTCAGAGGAACCAGAACAGGGTGATGTTTCCATGTTATCTTCTTCAAGTGTGCGTCCGTCGTCACAAATGAATTCAGAGCTAGCGGCAAAAGTGCTCATGGAGATTAGACAAATGTCGTCCGCTAGCTCGCCCGGTGTAGCGTCCATTCACCGAATGGTTCGGCAGCCGGGTTCGTCCGATGCGGTCCAAGAGGAAATTTTGGGTGATGCGAGCACTATAAACATAATAGATGCACACCCAGTGACGGCGGATAGTAAGCGAGAACGGAGGAAGCCTTTGAGTCTGGTTCCTAGCTCGTCCAGGTCCAGCCGGGCCGCGAGCGAGAGAGGCCCCTCTCTCGTACAACAACATCTGGGACCAGATGTTGTGGTACAAAATGTGTCTTTAGCGGAGCATACGTCCGTCGCTCGGGACGCTCCGTTGTATAAGCAGTCCGCAGAGACTGTTAAGGCTTCCTCTTCTCGTCAGCGCACACGACCGCACCTTGGCTGCGTGAACGCCGATATATTACCAGCTTCGCCGATGAAGGATTCTTCGGCGACCAGGTCACACCATCCGGCAGCCAGGGATTCGAGACCGATGGACTCTGGACGTTCGCATAGGAAAAGTATGCGGGAGCCATCTGATGCGGAGCTGCCCTCGGCGAAGCAGCGAAAGACTGCGCCTCCGCAGGTCTCGACGCCGGACATTCTTGTGCAGATAGCACAGCTTATCGCAGCATCCCAGCAGCCGACAGAAACGGTGTCGGATCGAGAATTATCCGACGATGCTGGGTCGGTACGCTCCGCCGAAGCATCGGGGGCGGACGACCGGGAACATCATGAGGTCCGACCGGATGGTGAAAGGGATACGGATGACTTGGAGCTATCCCTTTCGGAACAACATAAAGCTGCCGTGGACTTCATCCGGCACTTTCTCCCTCAAGTTGTTCCGTCGGGCCAGACTGCTGCGCTTCCGGACAAGAGAATTATAGCGTCTTTGGACTCTGAATTTTTTGAGCGGTTCAGGGACATCGCTCCCGAGTTTCCGTCGCAGTCCAATAATGTTGCAAAAACATTTGAATTATTGAACGACGCTATATTTAAACTTGCTTCCAGGACGGGGAAAGCAGGTTTCTTGTCCGCTAATACTCTCAACCTGCCTTTCATTAATGCAAGGAATAAATTCGATACGGCAGGACAGGGTATACCGAGAGTTCCTCTGCGTATGGACGACGAGGCGGAAGACTTAGAGCTATCATTACCGTCATCCGCTTCTATTCCAACCGCGGTGTTGGAAACAGCTATTGCGTCTAACAGAGCCAATTTAGATGCCTTATCTTACGCAGATCACCTTACTAAGGCGTTATCACTGCGCCTTCAGGGGAAAGAGTTTCAGGATATACAATCCTCTTTAAGACTTCTTTCAAGGGCAGTAGCTTATTCCACGTGTAACTCCGCCCTTTCAGTGGCAAATCTGGAGTTGGTTAGACATGACGCAGCCCTAGCTACATCCACACTAGTGGATTCTAAGGTGAAGAACTCTCTTAGAGTCACTTCGGTCTCAGGAGAACTTCTCTTTGACGGCAAGCTTTCCGCTATTTATGATAAAATTAAAAAGAAAGCTAATGATTCTCTGTTGTTCAGATCTGCTCCTAAGAAGTCAGATACAGCAGACACGAATAAGACAGGCACTTCTGGGTCTAATGCGCCCAAGAGAGGTTCCTATAGAGGTTCCGGTGCGTCCTCTTGGTCTTATTCGAGAGACCGTCAGGATAGCGACTCTCGTTCGGGACGTCCTTCAGGCCGGGACAATCGGTCGGACGCCCCGAGGTCGACGAGGCGAGGTGCGGGTCGTGGAAGACGTGGTTTCTCCTACCGCAGGTCCAGGAGGTGATGGCTTAAACCTCTATCGCGTTCCGGTTGGTGGAAGGTTGTCAAGCTTTTCACAAGAGTGGGCGTCGATTACGGACGACCCTTGGGTGAGAGGAGTGACTTCGGAAGGTCTAAAGATATCCTTCAAACGAAAGCCTCCATTAACTCGAAGTCCAAAGTGGACTCGTCTTCCGTCAAATCCACAGAAAAGAGACGCTCTGTTATCAGAGGTGCAGTCTCTTAATGAAGAACGCGGTAGAGGTCGTAGAAAACCAGGAATCTCCAGGATTCTACAGCCATCTGTTTCTGGTTCCGAAACCAGACGGCTCGTTCCGTCCAGTCATAGATTTGAGCTGGATAAACAAGCTGATCGTCGCTCCGAAGTTTTATATGGAGACGATTCGATCGGTCAGAGCGAGTATTCGGGTGAACGATTATGCAACGAGCATAGATCTCAAAGATGCGTACTTTCACGTCATGGTACATCCGACATTCCGAAAGTATCTACGCTTCGCAGTCCTAGGAGTGGTGTATCAATTCCGGGCGATGTGCTTCGGATTGAATCTAGCACCCTGGGCTTTCACTCGGGTAATGAACTCGGTAATGATCTACTTCCGAGCTCATTCGTCTGCGGTAACGTCGGCCTACCTGGACGACATTCTTCAGAGGTACGGCAACGAGTTAACGCTTCAGAACGATGTTCAGAATCTTCTTCTATTGCTCCGACGTCTCGGTTTTATAGTAAACGAGGAGAAGTCGGATCTGGTGCCGTCCAAGTCATTCACTCATCTGGGAATGAGCTTCGAGACGCACAACAAATCTCGTTCGTCTGCCGTTAACCAGAGCGAAATTAGTCAGTTGTTACGCTCGCTATTGTCTGCACGCAGACAAAGTCACGGCGAGAGAATTTATGAGACTGATAGGTCTGTGCGGAGCCGCCGCGGATCTCATTCCGATGGGGCGGTTACGCACACGTCCTCTTCAAATTTTCCTGACTCAGAATTGGAGTGTGAAAATTCATTCGCTCGATGTAGACGTTCTCTTGTCAGATCAAGTGAAACAAGAGATTCAGACTTGGGCAAACATTCAGTGGTTAACTCAAGGAGTTCCACTGCAGTTGCCGGATCCGAGTTTTACCGTTATGACGGATGCCAGTCAAACAGGTTGGGGTGCATCATTAATCCCAACGGATTCGAGATGCCAGGGTCTTTGGGATCCGCAATTCCTGTGCAAGCACATAAACATCAAGGAAATGATGTCAATTTGGCTTGCGTTACGTCACTGGATGGACATTATTCACGATGCTCATGTCCAAATCCTATCCGACAATACGACAGTAGTGGCGTATATACGGAATCAGGGAGGCACTCATTCAGTTCCGTTGTTCAATCTAACGGAAAGAATCCTTCTGTTTGCGTTAGAACATCACGTTCTTCTTTCGGTCCGTCACATACCGGGTCGTCTGAATGTGCTAGCAGACTCCCTTTCACGAAAGGGTCGCTTGATGCCGTCGGAGTGGACTCTCAACAAACAAGTATTCAATCAGATTTGCTACCAATGGGAACGGCCAATGATAGACTTATTTGCGACACATCTCAACAATCAGTTGCAGACGTATGTGTCTCCGTGTCCGGATCCAAGAGCTTTTGCAGTAGATGCTCTGTCGATCCCTTGGGACGGAATGATAGGATATGCGTATCCTCCAGCGCCGTTAATTCAACAAGTATTGCTAAAGATAAAACAATCTCAATGCAAGATTCTGTTGGTAGCATCTCTGTCGCCACAGAGACCGTGGATAAATCTACTCAGGTGTCTGTTGTGGGACCTACCGCGGAAGCTTCCTCCACGGGAGGATCTTCTTTCGCAGGGGAAATCGCGCCAACTCCATCACAACCCGCAAGGTCTCAACCTTCACGTTTTTCCGTTGTGCGGTCCTTCTTGCATGGCAAGCACTTTACAGGACGAGCAGTGGACGCGATTTCTAACTGTAGGAGGACCTCCTCTTCGCTAAACTATGCGTCTAAGTGGAAGGTTTTTCGTCGTTGGTGTAGGGATCATTCTGTAGATATATTCGATCCCTCTATACCAGACATTGCAAACTTTCTAGTATACTTGTTTGACGAAATCAAACTGCAGCCTGTTACTATAAAGGGTTATAGATCTATGTTATCTGATACCTATGCACATCATGATAGTTTACAAATTGGATCTAATGTCTCTTTATCGAAGTTGGTTAGAAACTTTTCGATAAATAGACCCAGAACTCTTAGATTAATTCCTAAGTGGAATTTAGCTTGGGTTCTCCTTAAATTGAAGGAAAAGCCATTTGAACCTCTTGGGACAGTAGATTTCAAATTCTTATCTTATAAGACAGCTTTTCTCTTAGCTTTCTCTTCTGCCAGAAGAGTCAGTGAGCTTCATGCACTATCGGTGGATGATTCTCATTATCGTAGTGTTGGGAACACTATCACCTTCACTACTAATGTGGGTTTTTTAGCTAAGAATCAGGCTCCTAATAAATATCCGGAACCTATTGTTATTAAGGCTCTTCCGTCTTCAGACGGGCGTAGGCCTTTACTCTGTCCTGTTAGAGCACTATGTATCTATAAACAGAGATCTCAGTTTATCAGAAAGGGACGGAAACGTTTCTTTCTGTCTTTGATGCCTAATAGAAAGGACATTTCAGTCCATTCTATTGCTAGATGGATTCAGTTAACTATCCGTACTGCTTATGAAGATTTATCTTCTTCTCAGCAGTCTGTGCTTAAGATTTCTGCTCATGAAGTAAGAGCTCTTTCTACTTCCTGGGCTTATGCTAATAGTGTTGCTATTACAGATTTAATGAAGGCTGCTTATTGGTCTCAGCCATCCACATTTACGAATTTTTATCTCAGAAATATTGAGTCCATTTCTGGAGACCTGCATTGTTTAGGTCCGTTATCTGTTGCTCAGAATGTCGTCCACTAAACAGTTGCAACTATAGTTATGCAGGCTTTCTGTTCCGGCAGTGACTCCGTCCGGCTGCCCTCTTCGCTCTGGGCTATTTGACCCAGGGCAAGGGGAAGGGGAGGGGGGGGGGGGGGCGGATGTTCCCTTAGCTCACCTGCTTTATAGTGAAAAGTAAGGGAGTGCCTCCTCCAAGTCAGTATTTCTGAGTCGCTTCCGGGATGGTTTTAAAGTGTAATATTAATGTTTAAATTCATTCATGTCTTATTTTTAAAGTGTAGCTCGGTGTGAAGCATTTGTATATGTCAAGTGTCAAACAGGCTTTAATATACAATACTCGGACACTTTTAAATGACTATAAAGAGTCTCAATTCTCTGGACTACTTTATTTATTGGCTTGCTTTAAAAATAATTAGTATAAGGGTTATACTGGATGTTAATAGAGAACATGAATGTTATTGTGCTCAATTATTAAGTGTAGTGTATCTTTCTAATTTAATATTAAATAAGAAAGATACATGTAAAGCCTAATACTCCTTTTCTCCTTAAGGGGTTACCTCTTTACTATATAGTTGAGCTTATTGGATTTTCCTCTATGTCCTAGGCCCTCCAGTCTGTTTACTATTCAGCTATGTCTGGGTCATTGGTACAGTATAAAAATGTTAAAAAATTTATAGTAATTTATATATTTTTTATACTTACCAATGACCCAGACGGGGATGGCCCTCCCTGGAGTTGGGAACTCTTGCCTCCCCGCTGAGTACATAGCACTGACCAGGCACTGCCAGTAAGAATGATAATTGGTGCCAATTTCGGGACGTCTGCGTCACTGCGCATGAGCAGTAGAGGCGTAGTATGGAGGTCCTTTAGTTTTGGATGCAAATTTTGGGGATTGGGGGGCAAAATTTGTGTTTGGCCCTGGTTTTGTTAGAGTTAGCACCAGCTAAGTCTGGGTCATTGGTAAGTATAAAAAATATATAAATTACTATAAATTTTTTAACTTTTTCTCAGTGTCTTGGACTGAGTTCTTACTGCCGATTGCTACTTTCATCATCCTTGTGCACATGCATTTCTGTGGTGAAGGATTTCCAGTTGCATGTTTATTGTTTAATATGTTGTGGTTTAATCCTTTGATGACTTCCTAGAAAGGATTTGGATTTGAATATGGGGAAGTGTGTATTTAATGTGAGATGGCTTGGCAAATCTGAATGCAAACATTGACGCTAGGAATGCAAGTAACTAACCTCAAGCAAACTGTAGAGTTTGTTTAATTGGTTGAGTGCTAAATTATATATTTTTATACTGCACCTATGACCCAGACTTAGCTAGTGCTAACTCTAAAATATTAGGGCCAAACACAAATTTTACCTCCCAATCCCCAAAATTTGCATCAAAAACCGAAAATTACATGTCCTATATGGTCCTCCATACTTTTACTCCACTGCGCATGCGCAGTGTCAAGGAGGTCTCGAAATTGGAGCAATTATCATTCTTTGTTTGGCCCTCAATTCAGTTACAACTGACTGATATTTGTGCTTGTAAATCTCAGTTCAAATGATGCCAGACACATAATTATGAGAGAAATGGTGGATATAAGGAGGAAATAGAAGGAGGAGAGGAAGAAACAGTGGAAGGAAATGTTCAGGACTGTAACTTATAATTTTTTTTACGAAATTATTTCTTGTTACCTATTTTCGAGGCATGACCCTGTTGTGGTCATTCTTGCTATGAATATTCCATTGTTTGATCAGTGTTTCCTCTCTCCCTTTCCTTTATTCCCCCCTAGCTATTCTCTCATGCTTTTGGCATATCTTTTGTAATGTTCATTACTAAAATTTCTTGGGAGTTTTGGGTTGGTAACAGAATAATATTCTTTTTTTTCCTCATGTTTACATCCTCACCCTTGGGTGTTTAGGCGTTTTGGTCTGCATCTACCATCTGATGTTCTGCAGTTTCTTCTCTGGAAGTCTCTGTTTTGCGTCAAATAGTGTTTAAATTGGTAACTGATTTCGAGCCATGTTTACCAGTGCCTGGAGTCATGTTTCCGGCTGTGTACACTTTTTGTTTGTGTTGTCAACTTTTACTTCTGATAGTGATTACTTGTCCTCTGCTTAGTTCAGTTCATAACAAGATACATTAATATTGTCCGTAAGTGTTACATTAATTTTTTGAAATGGTTTTAACATTTTTGTCCACACTCAGGCTTTTTTGGAATCCATTTGGGCTCATTGTTCCCATTGGGAACTTGGGCTCTTCTGAAAATTTTTTCAAAAATTTTTTTTTGGTAATTATTTTCTTTCAAAATGTTATAATGGATTATATTATATTATGTATCTTTATTTCAAGGGTTAGTGCGAGTAATATGACTGTCTATATTTTATCTTGATGAAAAAATATTGTTTAATTGTAATGCGAGGATATGTTCCTCTAATTCTCAGGTTCATTGTGTTTCTTATAGTCAATGTATTCGCATTAATTCTTGCTCTGTGTGTGTTGATTGGAATGACAACGTTGGAGACGTGTGTCACGGTATTTTGTTAGCTGTGAGGGGTCCATTCCGGTCCTCTCTCCGCAGGGTCACTCTACTTTACCAGTCTCTTTTTCAGAATTCAGAGTGATGTTTCCGTGATGTCTTCAACAAGTGTGTCTCCGTCGTTGCAATATTAGGGCTAGCGGAAAGTGCTCAAGGTATTACGACAATTGCCGGGAGTTCCCTAGTAGGATCGAAGGCATTGATTGCCCGTTAGTCCGCCCAGTGTCGAATGGAACGGCATCTGGGTTCGTCCGTTGCAGTCCAGGGAAGCAGATTGGGTGATGCGATCACTATAAAACATCAAATGTGCTCACCCAGCAACGATGGATCTGAGGATAGTACGGAGGAAGCCTGTCAATCCGGTAGCTAGCTCGTCCAGGTCCACCCCGACCACGCGCAAGAGAGAGATCCACTCTCTCTTACATCAACATTTGCACTGCGATGTTGTTGCATGTTCGTTCGTTAGTCGGAGCTTACGTCCACTCCTCCTGCTCGGGACGTTCCGTCGCATAGACAGTCCGATGCAGCTGTTATATTGGCTTCCTCATCCTCACATCAACACACACGACTGCACCTTGGCTATGTGATCACAGATTTCCAGGGGACGTTCGCATATTATATAAATGCAGGATTGAACATCCCTGGTGCTCCTGCTTTGCCGACCAAGAAATACACGTCAACCAGGTAACACCATCTGCTAGTCAAGGACACAAGGCCTTTCCAGTTGGGACGTTCGCATATTATATAAATGTAGGAATGAATGTTCCTGGAATTTACCAGCGGATAATAACGTAGGACCGCGGCTCCACAGGTCTCATTGATTAACATGAACAAGGTGATGTTACTGTGATGTCTTCGTAAGTGTGCTTCCGTCGTCACAGTCAAATGAAGAGCTAGCGGTAAAAGTGCTCATGCAGATACGTCAATTGTCTAAGAGGTCCCAAGTAGGATCGACGGCGTTGGTATCCGCTAGCTTGCCTGATGTAGTGACCATTCATCGAATGGCTCAGCAGCCGGGTTCGTCTGTTGTGGTCCAAAGGAGATTTGGGTGATGCAAACACTATAAAATACAATGTACACACCCAGTGACGCCGGATTCGAGGATGGTACGGAGGAAGCCTATTAGTCCGGTTCCTAGCTTGTCCAGGTCCATCCGGGCTGCGAGCGAGAGAGGTCCCTCTTGTACTACAACATCTGGGCCCAGATGTTTGGTACAAAACGTTCCTCAGTCGGAGCATACGTCCACCGCACGGGACGATCCGTTATATAGACAGTCCTGAGAGACTGCTCTTTTGGCTTTCTCATCCTCACGGCAGCACACACGACCGCACCTTGGCTACGTGACCAGTGATATTCAACCAACATCGCCGACCAGGGATTCTCGGCGACCAGGTCACGCCATCCGGTAGCCAAGGATACGAGGCCTTCATACTCCGGACGTTCGCATATAAGAAGTATGCAGGAGTCAACGTCCAAGGAGCTTCCAGCGGCTAAATCCTGTAAGACCGCAGCTCCACAGGGCTCCATGACGGACATGTTATCGCAGATAGGACAAATTATCGCAGCATCCCAGCAACCGACAGTAACTCTGTCGGATTAGGAGTTATCCGAGGAAGCTGGGTTGGTTCGATCCGCTGCAGGTTCAGGCACAGACGATCAAGAATTATAAGTGGTCCGAGAGGATGGCGAAAGGGATACGGAGGAGTTGTATTTTTCCCTTTCGGAACAACATAATTGCCGTAGAGTACATCCGGCATTATCATCTGACGTTCCTCCGGACCAAAAAATGCTGCGTTGCCGGATAAGAGACTGATAGCGCCACTGGACTCAGAATTCTTAATCGGTTTAGGGACATCGTCCCTCAGTTTCCGATAACTTGCTACCTAAACGGGCAATTCCGGTTCCTTATCAGCAAATGCTCTACATCTGCCTTTCATCAATTCAAGGAATAATTTCGAAACGGCAGGACAGAGCATTCCGAGAATTACTCTGCGTCTAGATGACCAGGCCAAAGACCTAGTATTGTCTATACCGTCGTCAATGTCAATTCCAACCACAATGTTGGAAACGACAATATCGTCTAGCAGGGTTAGCTTAGACGCATCATCGTACGCAGATCACCTTACCAGAGCGTTATCATTATGTCTCAAAGGAAAAAGAATTCCAGGATGTACAACCTCCTTAAGAGTTCTTTCAAGGGCCTCATGTATAACTCCACCCTTTTAGTGGCGATATGGAGTTGGTTAGACGTGACGCGGCCCTGGCTACATCCATGCGTGTGGATAGTAAGGTGAAAAACTCTCTCAGAGTCGCTCCGGTCTCCGGAGAGTTTCTCTTCGACAGCAAGCTTTCCGCAATCTATGACCAGATAACTAAGAAAGCTTCAGACTCTCTGCTATTCAAATCCACTTCCATAGAGTCGTATTCAGCAGAGAAAAGTTGGACAGGCACTTCTAGGGCGAATACGTTCCTCTGCGTCCTCTAGGTGTTACTCTAGAGACAGTCAGGGTAGCGACTCAGGTAGGGGCCGTAATACTGGCCGAGACATCCGGTCAGACGCCCCTAGGTCGACTGGGCGAGGTGCGGGCCGTGGAGGACATGGTTTCTCCTTCTGCAAGCCTCGCAGGACCAGGAGGTAATGGTATTAACCTCTATCGTGTACCAGTGAGCGGAAGACTGTAGAGCTTCTCAATCATTTGGGAGTAGATTACTGACGTCCCTTGGATTCGAGAGGTGATTTCGGAAGGACTAAATTGTCCTTCAAACGAAAACCTCTGTTAACTCGAAGTCCAAGATGGACTCAGCTTCCTTCAAGTCCGCAGGGAAGAGGCTCGCTTCCATCAGAAGTCCAGTCTCTTTTGGAGAAGATCGCGATAGAGATTGTAGAAATCCAGGAATCTCCAGGTTTCTACAACCATCCTTTTCTGGTTCCGAAACCAGACAGCTTGTTCCATCCACTCATAAATCTGAGCTGGATAAACAAGCTGATTGTGGCTCCAAGATTCTATATGGAGACCATCTGATCGGTCAGAGCGAGTATTCGGGTGAACGACTATGCTATATGCATAGATCTCAAGATGCGTACTTTCACGTCATGGTACATCAGGCCTTCAGAAAGTATCTTCGCTTCGCCATCATAGGAGTCGTGTATCAGCTCCGAGCAATGTGTTTCGGTCTGAATCTAGCGCCCTGGGTTTTCACTCAAATAATGAACTCGCTAATGACTCATTTCCAAGCTCATTCGTCTGCTGTAACGTCGGCCTACCTGGACGACATTCTTCAGAGGTATGGCAATGAGTTAACACTTCAGAACGATGTGCAGAATCTGCTTCTATTGCTCCGACATCTCGGTTTCATAAGTAAACGAGGAGAAGTCAGATCTGGTGTCATCCAAATCATTCACCCATCGGGGGATGAACTTTGAGATGCACAACAATCTCGTTCGTCTACCATTAACCAGAGCGAAATTTTATCAGTTGTTACGCTCGCTATTGTCTTCACTCAGACAAAGTTACAGCGAGAGATTTCATGAGACTGATAGGTTTGTGCTCAGCTGCCGCGGATTTTATTCCAATGGGGCGGCTACGCACTTGTCCTCTCCAAATTTTTCTGACCCAGAATTGGAGGGTGAAGATTCATTCGCTTGATATGGACATCCTCTTGTCAAATCAAGTGAACAAGAGATTCAGACTTGGGCAGATATTCAGTGGTTAACTCAAGGAGTTCCACTGCAAATGCCGGATCCGAGTTTTACAGTTTTGACGGATGCCAGTCAAACAGGTTGGGATGCAACATTGAGCCCAACGGATTTGAAGTGCCAGAATCTTTGAGATCCGCAGTTCCTAATCAAGCACATAAACATCAAGAAATGATGTCAATTTGGCTTGCGCTACGTCATTGGATGAACGTTATTCAGAATGCTCACATGCAAATTCTGTCCGACAATTCGATGGTATTAGCGTATATACGGAACCAGGGTGGCACTCATTCCATTCTGTTATTCAAGTTAACGGAATGAATCCTTCTGTTTGTACTAGAACATCAAGTTCTATCGGTCCGTCATATTCCGGGTCGTCTGAACGTATTAGCGGACTCCCTTTCACGGAGGGGCCGCTTGTTGCCATCAGAATGGACTTTCAGCAAACGAGTATTCAATCAGATTTGCTACGGCAATGATGGACAATGAGCGGCCAATGACGGACTTATTTGCAACGCATCTCAACAATCAGTTGCGGACGTATGTGTCACCATGTTCGGATCCTTGAGCGTTTGCAGTAGACGCTCTATCGATCTCGTGAGACGGAATAATAGGATATGCGTATCCTCCGGCGCTGTTGATTCAGCAGATATTGCTCAAGTTAAATAATCTCAATGCAAAATTCTGTTGGTAGCATCTCTATCTCCACAAAGACCGTGGATTAATCTACTCAGGTGTCTGTTGTGGCACATGCCGTGGAAGCTTCCTCTACATTTCGGTCCATTCTATGGGTAGATGGATTCAATTAACTATCAGTACTGCTTAGGATAATATCTTCAACTCAGCAGTCTGTGCTTAAGATTTCAGCTCTGGAAGTAAGAGTTCTTTCTACATCATGGGCTTACGCTAATAGTGTTGCTATTACAGATCTAATGAGGGCTGCATATTGGTTTCAGCCTTCCTTTTTCACGAATCTGTACCTTAGAAATATTGAGTCCATTTCTGGAGATCTGCATTGTTTAGGTCCGTTATCTGTTGCTCAGAATGTCGTCCACTAAACAGTTGCAACTATAGTTGTGTAGGCTTTCGGTTCCGGTAGTGACTCTGTCCTGCTGCCCTCTTCGCTCTGGAGTATTTGATCCAGGGCAAGGGGAAGAGGGGGTGGGGGGGGGGGTGTTCCCTTAGGTCACCTGCTTTATAGTGATAAGCAAAGGAATACCTCCCATGGAGTCAGTAATTCCAGTCAGTACCAGGATGATCTTAAAGTGTAAAGCTAATGTTTACTCATCCATGTAAGTGTAGCTTGGTGTGAAGCATTTGTATATGTCACATGTCATACGGGCGTTAATATACAATCCTCAGACACTTTTAATGAGGAAAAGAGTCTCATTTCTCTGGACTTCCTTTATTTATTGGCTGTCCTTTAAAAATAATTAGCATAACGGGTTATACTGGAGGTTAATAGAGATCATTGATGTTATTGTGCTCAAGTACAGAATGGTGTTGTTTCTTTCTCGTTTTGATGCAAATAGAAAAATACATGAAAAGCCTATTTCTCCTTTCTCCTCGAGGGGATAATTCTGTATATGTAGTTGAGTCTATTGGATTTTCTTTATGTCCTAGGCCCTCCAACCTTTTTACTATTCAGCTAAGTCTGGGTCATTGGTACAGTATAAGAATGTTAAAAATTTATAGTAATTTATATATTTTTTATACTTACCAATGACCCAGACGGGGATGGCCCTCACATGAGTTGGGAACTCATATCTCCCCGCTGAGTACATACAGCTTACCAGGCACTGGTTGTAAGAATGATAATTGCGCCAATTTCGAGACCTCCTTGACACTGCGCAAGCACAGTGGAGTAAAAGTATGGAGGACCATGTAGGACATGTAATTTTCGGTTTTAGATGCAAATTTTGGGGATTGGGGGGTAAAATTTGTGTTTGGCCCTAAATATTTTAGAGTTAGCACCAGCTAAGTCTGGGTCATTGGTAAGTATAAAAAATATATAAATTACTATAAATTTTTTAACTTTTGTACAACAACCAATGGCCCAGACTAGCTGGTGCTAACTCAAAAAATAATCTAGGGCCAAACACAAATTTTGCCCCCAATCCCCCAAATTTGCATGCAAAACCGAAAATTTTATATCCTATCTGGTCCTCCATACTTTTGCAAACTGCATATGCAGGAAGACACCGAAATTGGCGCCAACCATCATTCTTTGTTTGGCCCTCCAGTCAGTGACAACAAACTGACATCTGTGCTTTTAAATCTCAGTTTTAATGATGCCAGACACAAATCAATGGTAGAATTGGTGGATCCAAGGACATAATTGGATGATGGAAGTGAACAATGCTGGTTGGAAACGTTCAGGGCTGTAACTTTATAATTTTTATCAAAATTATTTCATGTTTCCCAATTTCGGGACATGGGCCTGATGTCACCATTCTTGCTAATGATTTTTCCACTGTTTTTAAGTGTTTCTTTCCTATCGTTCCTTGAAGCCCTCCTGTCAAACTCACAAGCTTTTTGGCTTATTTTATTGAATTTTTTTTTATAAAATTTCTTGGGAGTTTGACGTGTTATATAGAATGTTCATTCTGTAAATCCCCATGGTTACATCCTCACCCTAGGGGTGTTTAGGCGTTTGGGTCATGCATCATATATCCGATGTATCATTTTTTCTTCATCTGAAGATCTTGCTTTACATCGGATAGCCTAAAATCTGTTACTGATTCCGGGCCTTGTTTATTCAGTGCCTGGAGTCTTGTTTCCGGTTTTTCTACTGACGTTGTTTACATTGGCAAAGTCTCATAAATATATGTAGTTTCTTGTAGGATTGTTATAAGATACATAATATGTTATTCCGGTAGTGTAGCAATAATTTTTGGAATTTTGTCCACACTTAGGCTCTATTGGGATACCCTTGGGCTCGTCTGTTCCCTTTGGAAACTTGGGCTCCTGTCAAATTTTTTTCCGATAATTTTTTTTAAATTAATTTTTCGATTTGTATTTTGAATGTGATTTATTATGTATCTTTATTATATATTTATTGTGGAGTTGGTGGGAGTACTGTCAACTTTGTTTTGATTAATTATGGAAGCTTATTGCTCAAAATGCAAGTCTAGGAAGTCTACCTCCAATTTAAATGCGTGTTGCCTTGCTTGTAGTCGATGTACTCCCTCTAATTCTTGTCCTACATGTGATGGATGGAATGACAAACATTGGACACGGGTGTAACGGTACGTTGTTAGCGGTGAGAGGCCAATTCTCTCGCCGCAAAGTCAATCAAGTTTCTCAGTTTCTTTTTCAGAGGAACAAGAACATGGTGATGGTTACATGGCACCTAGAGAAAGTGTGCTACCATCAACACGCTCAGATGAGCAAACAGAACTAGCTGCCACGGTGCTCATGAATATTAGGCGGGATGAAGCCACTAGCCGGTGGTTTTAGTCCCTTGTCAGCAGCTAGCTTGACCAGTGGAGCGGTTACTCCGTCCGTGGATACTGTGATGCCAGGTGTGTCCGCTGCGGTCGATCGAAGTGGATTGGGTAGAGCTAGCACCTTAAAACATAAACATGCTCACCTAGCGAAGATGGAACACAGGAAGAAGCCTGCAAGTACCGTGGGAAGCTCAGCAAGGTCTGAGAGGACCGCAAGCGAGAGAGGCCCCTCTCTTTCCCAGCAGCATCTGGAGCCAGATGTTGTAATTAAAAACTTTCGAGAGTTGGAGCATACGTCCATGCCTTCCATTCGGGATGCTCCATATAGATTGCACCCGGCCTCGGCTGCAGTTACAGCTTCTACAACATCACCTACCAAGCACACATGACCGCATCCCTAGCAACTCGACTTCGGATATCCAGTCTGCATCGCCAAGAAGGGACCACTCGTCATCTGCAAAGTCAGACCATACAGTAGCTAGGGAGATGAGGCCTCGTTCATCAGGACGTCCAGAGAAAACAGCCATCTCGACACACCAAGCGAGGAGCAGCAAGCGGCGAAGAAACAGAAGACAGCTGCTCCTCAGGCCTCCATAACGGACTTGCTGTCGCAGATTGCGCAACTGATCACAGCATCCCAGCAAGTGCAAGAGCAGCCTACGGCAGTCTCAGAACCTTAGCTGTCGGACGGTGCTAGGTCGGTACAGTCATCTGCCCATTCAGATGCAGCTGACAAAGATTCACAACTCTTTCGGATGATGAAAAGGATATGGAAGAAGATTACTCTTCCATTTTGGAACAACACATGGTTGCAATGGATTTAATCCATCAATACTACCCTGAATTTGTTCCAGCGAATCAGAATGCTGTGACAACGAGAAAGAAACCACTGGCATCATTAGATGCAGACTTTATCTGGACAAAGATTTTTTTTCCGGGTCAGTCTAGGCAGGTGTTGCAGGCCTTTGGCCATTTAGATGATACCATATTTAAACTCTCCAATGGGAAGAAGAAAGGCAGTTTCTTATCATCTTTCATAAATTTACTGTTTCTTGGGCCACGTTCATTTGAAACGGTCGGGGAAGATGTACAGATAGTTCCTTTGCGTTTGGATGAGCAGGCCAAGGATCTAGAGGTATCCTTGCCTGGGTCATTCGCAATTCACTCGGACACAATTGAGATGGCAATTTCTTCAGATAGAGCGAATTTGGATGCTATGTCTTACGCAGATCACCTTACAAGAGCTATGGCGCAATGTCTCAACGGGAAGGAATTTGAGGTCGTCCGTACCTCTTTAAGAATTCTTTCCAGGGCAATTATGTTTACAACTTTGATAGATGATAAGGTGAAAAACTCTCTCTGAGTTTCTGGACACACAATATTTGATGACAAGCTTTCTCTGGTTTATGACCAGGCTACTAAGAAAGCGTCTAATACTCTGCTTCTGCTGTTGGCGTTTCATTGACCCGCATCAGCAGAAAAGAGTCAAAAGGGACTCTTCGCAAGGGTATAGGAAACCCTCATATGGTTACTCTGGAGATTGTCAGTACAGCAACTCTGAAAAGGGGCGTAGGTCTGATCGAGACTACCGGTCAGACACCTCTAAGCCGACGGGTCGAGGCCCTTCGCGGGGAGGACGTGGTTTCTCTTCCATAAGCCTCACAGGTCGTACAGGTGATGGTCATAACCTCTACTGCTTGACAGTTGGTGGAAGGTTATCAAGCTTTGCGAAAAACTTTATAACAATTACGGAAGACCAGTGGGTAAGAAATGTAGTCTCAGACGGCCTATGGCTAACATTCTGAGTGAAACCACCACTGACAAGATGTCCGTGCTGGACAAATCTTCTGTCAAATCCTTTCAAAAGAGAGTCTCTCCTAGCGATAGTACAGGCTCTCTTATCAAAGGAAGCAATAGAGGTCATCTAGAATCAAAATTCTCAGGGTTTCTACAGTCACCTGTTCCTTGTACCAAAGCCAGATGGCTCGTTCTGATTGTAATAGACTTGAGCTGGATAAACAAGCTTATCGTGGTTTTGGATTTCTATATGGAGCCCGTTCAGTCAGTAAGAGCAAGCATTCGAGTGAATGACTATGCGGCAAGCATAAATCTAAAGGATGCGTACTTTCATGCAGTCCTTCCCATGAGACGGGCGCTAAAGCACTCGCGCCTGTCCGCGCCCATCATTCCCGTTTCCAGAGTGCAAAAAAACTGCACTCGTGTTTTGACATGTTTTAGGCATATATTATTATCAAGTAAGGGGAAAGGTTTCAAGTGACGCGATTACTATATTTTAATTATTTACTGTAAAATTACCGGAAATTTATCGAAAGACCGGCATTTATGGTCCGGAATCATGATAATCAAACATACCATGTATTGCTGTCACTTATAGTGTAACTTAGTGTACGCATTTTGATTGGGCACCTATATACTCATTGGGATACAAGACGATTTGGCAGAAATGCGAGTCAACAACAGTGCACCTCGGCTCTGCTAAGAGAGCTATCAAAATCTGGTAATTCATTCCAGTTGAGAAATCATTTCTGTGTGAACAGTCAATTATTTTTTATTAAGTAACAAGGGACGAATATCTGGCAGTGGGCTTTAGTAACAGCGTGAATGTATTCAGCACAAATCCTATTCACTTCTTCTGTTTGGAAAAACCTGATATTCTCTGAGAGGTTCGTGCTTCCTGGTCCAATCACCATTCATTATTCACTAATGGAGCAAATTATAGCCGCAATGTGCACTTTTTTTGTTACTTGGCGCCTAACACATCGTCATGACCCAAAAGTTGGGATTCCTTTAATGAAAACCACGAAAGCACCAAATCGTCCAGCTTTCATGTTACCGTTCGATACGGATATGCCCAAATACTGTACTGAATGCACAGTGCTGTCAATTGGTGACTGCATTCTTCATTGCATGTTAATTGTTCTTGCCAACAGCACGACCATCAGGCATCACTCCCAAGCATTATCGCTAAAGAATTGCCGCCGACAAATCTGTTTTCTAATCGACGGGGCTGGATGCACGATAGTGCACATCCTGCAAATAGTAGCAAGCGATGTAGGCTATAACGTACCTACAGTTTTCAAAATCGAAAGACTGTACCACGCGCTCCGAATCCACCGAATCCCCTTGCATTTTCCATAAAAATCACTTTGTTCTGGTGGCTTGTAGGGTGTCAATCTACTTTTAATTTGGGTGGGAACAAATTTTTTTCTCTACCTGCATGTTAAAATATTTTTATACTGTACCAATGACCCAGACATAGCTGGTGCTAACTCTTAAAAATCTAGGGCCAAACACAAATTTTGCCCCCCAATCCCCAAAATTTGCATCTAAAACCAAAAGAAATCATGTCCTGAAGGACCTCCATACTTTGCCCTTACTGTGCATGCGCAGTGTCAAGGACGTTCCGAAATTGGCGCCAATTATCATTCTCTGTTTGGCCCTTCATCAGTCAACATCTCACTGATCTTTGTGCTTGTAAATCTCAGTTTAAAGGATGCCAGACATGTAATTATTGGAGAAATGGTGATTCTAAGGAGGATATAGAAGGAGGCGAGGAAAAAGGAGTGACAAAAAATAATCAGGGCTGTACTTAAAATTTTTTATGAAATTACGTTAAGTTGCCTATTTTCGAGGCATGGGCCTGTTGTTGTCATTCTTGCTATAATGTTGCACTGCTTATTCAGTGTTTCCTCTCCCCTGGTCTTCTAAGTCCCCCCTTGCTATTCTCCCATGCTTTTGGCATATTTTTGAGAAAGATCATTTCTAAATTCTCTTGGGAGAGTTAGCTTGGTTACAGAATGAATTCTGTTATTTTCCCCATATTTACGTTTTCACCCATGGGTGTATAAACGTTGTGTTCTGCATCTACCATCTGATGTTCTGCAGATTCTCCCCTGGGAGTCTCTGTTTTGCATCAGATAGTGTGTAATTTTGATGACTGATTTCGGGCCAGTATTGTCAGTGCCTGGAGTCATGTTTTCTGGTGTTTTTACACTGTTTGTTTTCATTGGCAACAGTCTCTTTTGAGGGGGGCTGTTTGCCTTTGGAGTAGTTTATCTCACTATAAGATACATTATTATTATCCGTAAGTGTTGCATTAATTATTTAATATAATTTTAAAATTTTTGACCACACTTAGCCTTGGGATCCATTGGGGCTCAACGTTACTTTTCAGAAACTTGGGCTTCGCTGAAAAAATATTTTTCAAAAATTATTTTGATTTTCAATTGTTTTTTCAATATTAATGGATCATGTTATTATGTATCTTTGTGTTTAGGGGTTTGTGCGAGTACTAGGACTTGTTGTTGACTTTTCACAATGAAAGGATATTGTTCAAATTGTAATAGGAAGAAATCTTCCTCTGACTTTCATGATCATTGTATTAATTGTAGTCAGTGTACTCGCACTAATCCCTGTTCAATATGTCAATATTGGGATGACAAACATTGGAAACGTGTGTCACGATATGCTGTTAGTGGAGAAAGGGCTATGCCGGCTCTTTCTCCGCAGGGTCACTCTACTCTATCAGTTTCTATTTCAGAGGAACAAGAACAGGGTGATGTTTCCATGTTATCTTCCGCAAGTGCGCTTCCGTCGTCACAAATGAATACAGAGCTAGCGGCAAAAGTGCTCATGGAGATTAGACAAATGTCGTCCGCTAGCTCGCCCGGTGCAGCGTCCATTCACCGAATGGTTCGGCAGCCGGGTTCGTCCGATGCGGTCCAGGAGGAAATGTTGGGTGATGCGAGCACTATAAACATTCAACGTGCACACCCAGTGACGGCGGATATTAGGAGAGATCGGAGGAAGCCTTCGAGTCCGGTTCCTAGCTCGTCCAGGTCCAGCCGGGCCGCGTGCGAGAGAGGCCCCTCTCTCGTACAACAACATCTGGGACCAGATGTTGTGGTACAAAATGTGTCGCAAGCGGAGCACACGTCCGTCGCTCGAGACGCTCCGTTGTATAGGCAGTCCGCTGAGACTGCTCAGGCTTCTTCCTCTCACCAGCGCACACAACCGCACCTTGGCTACGTGACCGCCGATATTTTACCAGCTTCGCCAATCAGGGATTCTTCGGCGACCAGGTCACGCCATCCGGTAGCCAGGAACACGAGGCCAGTGGACTCCGGACGTTCACATAGGAAGAGTATGCGGGAGTCACCAGATGCGGAGCTGCCCTCGGCGAAGCAGCGAAAGACTGCGCCTCCGCAGGCCTCGATGTCGGACGTGCTTGTTCAAATAGCACAACTTATCGCAGCATCCCAGCAACTGACAGAAACGGCGTCGGACCGGGAATTATCCGACGGCGCTGGGTCGGTACGCTCCACCGAAGCATCGGGTGCGGACGACCGGGAGCATCATGAGGTCCGACCGGATGGTGAAAGGGATACGGATGACTTGGAGCTATCCCTTTCGGAACAACATAAAGCTGCCGTGGACTTCATCCGGCACTTTCTTCCTCAAGTTGTTCCATCGGGCCAGACTGCTGCGGTTCCGGACAAGAGAATTATAGCGTCATTGGACACTGATTTCTTTGAGCGGTTCAGGGACATCGCTCCCGAGTTTCCGTCTCAGTCCAATAATGTCACAAGAACATTTGAATTATTGAACGACGCTATATTTAAACTTGCTTCCAAAACAGGAAAAGCGGGTTTCTTGTCCGCCAATACTCTCAACCTGCCTTTCATTAATGCAAGGAATAAATTCGATACGGCAGGACAGGGTATCCCGAGAGTTCCTCTGCGTATGGACGACGAGGCGGAAGACTTAGAATTATCATTACCGTCTTCTGCGTCTATTCCAACCGCGGTGTTGGAGACGACTATTTCGTCTAACAGATCCAGTTTAGATGCTTTATCTTACGCAGACCACCTTACTAAGGCGTTATCACTGCGTCTTCAAGGGAAAGAATTCCAGGATATACAATCCTCTTTAAGACTTCTTTCAAGGGCAGTAGCTTATTCCACGTGTAACTCCGCCTTTTCAGTGGCAAACCTGGAGTTGGTTAGACGTGACGCAGCCCTAGCTACATCCACACTCGTGGATAGTAAGGTGAAGAACTCTCTCAGAGTCGCTTCGGTCTCCGGAGAACTTCTCTTCGATGGCAAGCTTTCTGCAATTTACGATAAAATTACTAAGAAAGCTTCGGATTCTCTGCTGTTTAAATCTGCTTCTAAGAAGTCGGACATGGCAGATAAGAGTAAGACAGGCACTTCTGGGTCTAATGCGCCCAAGAGAGGTTCCTATAGAGGTTCCAGTGCGTCCTCTTGGTCTTATTCAATAGACCGTCAAGGCAGCGACTCACGTGCGGGACGTCCTTCGGGCCGGGACAACCGGTCGGACGCCCCGAGGTCGACGGGTCGCGGAGGACGTTGTTTCTCCTACCGCAGGCCTCGCAGGTCCAGGAGGTGATGGCTTCAACCTCTATCGCGTGCCGGTTGGCGGAAGGTTGTCGAGTTTTTCACAAGAGTGGGCGTCGATTACGGACGACCCTTGGGTGAGAGGGGTGATTTCGGAAGGTCTAAAGATATCTTTCAAACGAAAGCCTCCATTAACTCGAAGTCCAAAATGGACTCAACTTCCGTCAAATCCGCAGAAAAGAGACGCTGTTATCAGAGGTGCAGTCTCTTTTAAGGAAGAATGCGGTAGAGGTCGTAGAAAACCAGGAGACACCGGGATTCTACAGCCATCTGTTTCTGGTCCCGAAACCAGATGGCTCATTCCATCCAGTCATAGATTTGAGCTGGATAAACAAGCTGATCGTCGCACTGAAGTTTTATATGGAGACAATTCGATCGGTCAGAGCGAGTATTTGGGTGAACGATTATGCAACAAGCATAGATCTCAAAGATGTGTACTTTCACGTCATGGTACATCCGACATTCAGAAAGTATCTACGCTTCGCAGTCCTAGGAGTGGTGTATCAATTCCGGGCGATGTGCTTCGGATTGAACCTAGCACCCTGGGCTTTCACTCGGGTAATGAACTCGGTAATGATGTATTTCCGAGCTCATTCGTCTGCGGTAACGTCGGCCTACCTGGACGACATTCTTCAGAGGTACGGCAACGAGTTAACGCTTCAGAACGATGTGCAGAATCTGCTTCTATTGCTCCGACGTCTCAGTTTTATAATAAACGAGGAGAAGTCGGATCTGGTGCCGTCCAAGTCATTCACACATCTGGGAATGAGCTTCGAGACGCACAACAATCTCGTTCGTCTGCCGTTAACCAGATCGAAATTAGTCAGTTGTTACGCTCGCTATTGTCTGCACGCAGACAAAGTTACAGCGAGGGAGTTCATGAGACTGATAGGTCTGTGCAAAGCCTCTGCGGATCTCATTCCGATGGGGTGGTTACGCACGCGTCCTCTCCAAATTTTCTTGACTCAGAATTGGAGTGTGAAAATTCATTCGCTCGACATAGACGTTCTCTTGTCAGATCAAGTGAAACGAGAGATTCAGACTTGGGCAAACATTCAGTGGTTAACTCAGGGAGTTCCGCTGCAGTTGCCGGATCTGAGTTTTACCTTTATGACGGATGCCAGTCAAACAGGTTGGGGTGCATCATTGATCCCAACGGATTCGAGATGCCAGGGTCTTTGGGATCCGCAATTCCTGGGCAAGCACATAAACATCAAGGAAATGATGTCAATTTGGCTTGCGTTACGTCATTGGATGGACATTATTTACAATGCTCATGTTCAAATCCTATCCGACAATACGACAGTAGTGGTGTATATACGGAATCAGGGAGGCACTCATTCAATTCCGTTGTTCAATCTAACGGAAAGAATCCTTCTGTTTGCTCTAGAACATCAAGTTCTACTTTCGGTCCGTCATATACCGGGTCGTCTGAACGTACTAGCAGACTCCCTTTCACGAAAGGGTCGCTTGTTGCCGTCGGAGTGGACTCTCAACAAACAAGTATTCAATCAGATTTGCTACCAATGGGAACGGCCAATGATAGACTTATTTGCGACACATCTCAACAATCAGTTGCAGACGTATGTGTCTCCGTGTCTGGATCAAAGAGCATTTGCAGTACACGCTCTGTCGATCCCTTGGGACGGAATGATAGGATATGCGTATTCTCCAGCGCCGTTAATTCAGCAAGTATTGCTAAAGATAAAACAATCTCAATGCAAGATTCTGTTGGTAGCATCTCTGTCTCCACAGAGACCGTGGATAAATCTACTCAGGTGTCTGTTGTGGGACCTACCGCGAAAGCTTCCTCCACGGGAGGATCTTCTTTCGCAGGGGAAACCGCGTCAACTCCATCACAACCCGCAAGGTCTCAACCTTCACGTTTTTCTGTTGTGCGGTCCTTCTTGCACGGCAAGCACTTTACAGGACAAGCAGTGGACGCGATTTCTAACTGTAGGAGGACCTCCTCTTCGCTAAACTATGCGGCTAAGTGGAAGGTTTTTCGTCGTTGGTGTAGGGATCATTCTGTTGATATTTTTGATCCCTCCATACCAGACATTGCAAACTTTCTAGTATGCTTGTTTGACGAAATCAAACTGCAGCCTGTTACTATTAAGGGTTATAGGTCTATGTTATCTGATACCTATGCACATCATGATAGTTTACAAATTGGATCTAATGTCTCTTTATCTAAGTTAGTTAGAAACTTCTCGATAAATAGACCCAGAACTCTTAGGTTAATTCCTAAGTGGAATTTAGCTTGGGTTCTTCTTAAACTGAAGGAAAAGCCATTTGAACCTCTTGGGACAGTAGATTTCAAATTCTTGTCTTATAAGACAGCTTTTCTCTTAGCTTTCTCTTCTGCTAGAAGAGTCAGTGAGCTTCATGCACTATCGGTGGATGATTCTCACTATCGTAGTGTCGGGAACACTATCACCTTCACTACTAATGTAGGATTTTTAGCTAAGAATCAGGCTCCTAATAAATATCCGGAACCTATTGTTATTAAGGCTCTTCCGTCTTCAGATGGGCGTAGGCCTTTACTCTGTCCTGTTAGAGCGTTACGTATCTATAAACAGAGATCTCAGTTTATCAGAAAGGGACGAAAACGTTTCTTTCTGTCTTTGATGCCTAATAGAAAGGACATTTCGGTCCATTCTTTTGCTAGATGGATTCAATTAACTATCCGTACTGCTTATGAAAATTTATCTTCTTCTCAACAGTCTGTGCTTAAGATTTCAGCTCATGAAGTAAGAGCTCTTTCTACATCTTGGGCTTACACTAATAGTATTGCTATTACAGATTTAATGAAGGCTGCTTATTGGTCTCAGCCATCCACATTCACGAATTTTTATCTCAGAAATATTGAGTCCATTTCTGGAGACCTGCATTGTTTAGGTCCGTTATCTGTTGCTCAGAATGTCGTCCACTAAACAGTTGCAACTATAGTTATGCAGGCTTTCTGTTCCGGCAGTGACTCTGTCCGGCTGCCCTCTTCGCTCTGGGCTATTTGACCCAGGGCAAGGGGAAGGGGGGGAGGGTGTTCCCTTAGGTCACCTGCTTTATAGTGAAAAGCAAGGGAATGCCTCCTCCGAAGTCAGTATTTCTGAGTCGTTTCCGGGATGGTTTTAAAGTGTAATATTAATGTTAAAAATTCATTCATGTCATATTTCTAAAGTGTAGCTCGGTGTGAAGCATTTGTATATGTCAAGTGTCAAACGGGCGTTAATATACAATCCTCGGACACTTTTAAAAGAATATAAAGAGTCTCAATTCTCTGGACTAACTTTATTTATTGGCTTACTTTAAAAATAATTAGTATAAAGGGTTATACTGGATGTTAATAGAGAACATGAATGTTATTGTGCTCAATTATGAAGGGTATTGTATCTTTCTAATTTAACATAAAATAAGAAAGATACATGTAAAGCCTAATACTCCTTTTCTCCTTGAGGGGTTGACTCTATATTATATAGTTGAGCTTATTGGATTTTCCTCTATGTCCTAGGCCCTCCAGCCTTTTTACTATTCAGCTATGTCTGGGTCATTGGTACAGTATAAAAATGTTAAAAAAATTATAGTAATTTATATATTTTTTATACTTACCAATGACCCAGACGGGGATGGCCCTCCCAGGAGTTGGGAACTCATACCTCCCCGCTGAGTACATAGCGCTGACCAGGCACTGCTTGTAAGAATGATAATTGGCGCCAATTTCGGAACATCCTTGACACTGCGCATGCGCAGTAAGGGCAAAGTATGGAGGTCCTTCAGGACATGATTTCTTTTGGTTTTAGATGCAAATTTTGGGGATTGGGGGGCAAAACTTGTGTTTGGCCCTAGATTTTTAAGAGTTAGCACCAGCTATGTCTGGGTCATTGGTAAGTATAAAAAATATATAAATTACTATAAATTTTTTAACTTTCACTGGAAAATTGTAACCTGCTTTATTGATTCACGAGTGCATAATGCCCCCATCTCCATTTTTACGAGGGCATTTTATTGCTCCCGTGGGATTTTCTTCCTGGGAAGGACTGTTTCATGTCATGGTACATCCAGCATTCAGAAAGTACCTGTGGTTCGCAGTACAAGGGAAAGTGTATCAGTTTCAAGCGATGTGCTTCGGTCTGAATAATGACCTTGGTAATGTCACATTTCCGAACTCATTCGTCTGCGGTAACGTTGACTTACTTGGACGACATTCTTCAGAGATACAGCAACAAAATTATTCTTCAGAACAATGTTCAGAGTCTGCTTCTATTGCTCCGACATCTCGGTTTCATCGTAAACAAGAAAAAGTTGGATCTAACTCCGTCCAAGTCTTTCATTCACTTGGGAATGAGTTTTTGAGACTCACAACAATCTGGTTTGTCTGCAATTACCCAGAGGGAAATTAGTCAGTTATTATGCTAGCTTTTGTCTACACTCAGACACATTAACAGCGAGGGAATTCATACGACTGATGGGGCTGTGCAGAGCGGCTGCGGATCTTATTCCGATGAGCCGCCTGCACACACATCCCCTCAAGATATTCTTTACCCAGAACTGGTGTGTGAAGACACATTCGCTCGAGACCAGTATTGTCTTAATGGACCTAGTAAAACAAAAGGTCAAGATTTGGGCAGATATTCATTGGTTAACTCAGGGAGTTCCACTGCAACTGCCGGATCCGGCTTTCACGATTATGACTGATGCGAGTCAAACGGGTTGGGGCATGACCCTGAGCCCGACAGACTTGAAGTGTCAGGGTCTTTGGGACCCTTGGTTCCTAGAAAAACACATAAACATCAATGAGATGATGTCATTATGGTAAAGCCGCTAAAGTGGCTTCCAGGACTTTTCAATAAAGCCTTGACAGTGGCTTCTAGCGCTCCATCAGTTAAAGGCAGTAAATTTTAGCTGAATGGCTAAAAGTGCAATAAAGTTCCATTGCAGAAATGATAAACACAAGACTTACCTGAACATTAAAGAGTCTGACTAATTGGCAAAGCAAATTTGGTACAGTGGAAATTATTCAATTAGCAGGGATTGCATCACTTTCCTGTATTCTAGAGATAAACTTAGCATTTATTCTATTATATCTTGTTTGATAGAGCTCCATGTGCTCTGTCAAACAAGATATAATAGATTAAATGCCTGTATTGAATGTACTGAGGCCACATAGGTCTATAAACAAAGGAAAACTGGGGAGAGTCGGTACTTTCTCGACAGGTTACAAGATTTTTTATTCATTCAACAGGAGTTTACTCTAGAACCTATATTCAATTAACTGGTCAAATTTGTACTGGAGGTATGGTAAATGGTTTTGTGTTGGGAAATTATATTCAATTAAAACTATTATTCAGTTAACAGATATCTAATTAAGTGGGCTCCACTATAATAAGTGCTACAGTATCTGCTGCATGTGGTACAGAAATCACTAAACAGCATTTACTTATCACTGATTTGGATATAAAAAAAATGTTCACAAAGTTTATCATGTGAAACACTAATGACTAGTTTGTTTCTTGTATACAAGTCCTTAAAAAATTAATACACAGAATGTCCTGATGTGTGAATGTGTCAAAATGTCATGAGTGCCAGTGTGGAAAAATAGAATAAGAGGCACAGCCTCGGGTTCTATCCTTCTGCAATGTCATGAGTGCCATATTGACAAATGCATTCACACATCGGGGCATTCTGTGTTTATTATATGCATCTATGACATAGCATCCATTAATTATTAAATTTTGTCTTTTTTGTAGAATTTGACAGTTCCAAGCCAGAAAATATGCAGACTATCATCTGCAAAATGAGGTCCCCAGAGGGTGAATTTAGTGATGCTACCATGCACAGCAGGGTAGCATCACTAAATTTACCCTCTGTGACCCTCAGTCTGAATCAGGGTCTCAAAACAAAACAGAAGGAGGAACCCAGTGGATAAATTGGCCCACTGTATGGAATAGCATCATCAAATTCACTCTCTGGGGACCTCATTCTGCAAATATCTGACTGCTTATTTTCAGGTCTGGACTGTCAGTTCTGACGTCTGCTTGAAAGAAAAACAAAAACAAAACTCAGGTTTGATTGACAAACATGTGTGACAGATCGATATGTAAATAGAAAAATATAAATGAAAGTTATGCACAAACAGGCTCTTTATTTGTATTTATAAGAAATTAGCTGTCATTATCTGAGATATTCACTTCCAAAGTCAGAACTTGAGTGTTATAAAATCACGCCCCACTTATAGTTTAACCCTCCACCTAACAAAGACAATATCAAAATTTATTATTTTAAATATCATTTTTTTAAATTTTTCAAAAAATTTCAACAAAACCATATCATGTGACCGAGCTCGATGAGCTCGTTCCAACGAGGGGTCACATGATATGGTTTTGTTGAAAATTTTTTGAAAAATAATATTTTTTCAACTGCTAAATTTGCATATTATGCATGGATGTTGTCAATTCGGTGGGTAAAGGGTAAATTTTGGTGGATTTGAGCAAACACATTTCCCTTTGACATTTGGTTTATCAGCTGTCACTACAGCTTCCAAATTGAACTAGATCAAAATGTGATGTTTCAATTGGCTGATTATGAAAATAGGTGGTGTTTAGTTCTTTTGATGGATCCAGGATGTCAGGTGGAAAAATAGTCTGTCAAGGGAAATCCATATAGACACGTTTTCCATACGGATTTGTAAATATGGAACTGAAGGAAAAACAATAGGTGTGTAATTAATATACACAATGACACGCATGTGTGAATGAGTTAATAGATATGGCATAAGTGCCAGCACGGACGGATAAAATGAGACGCTGCTGGCCTTAATTTTTATCCTTCCATGATGGCACAAGTGCCATATAGATTAACCCATTCACACGCACTTGTTGTTCTGTGTTTATAACAGGCCTTTACGTCTATAAAAAGAATTATTAGAAGGACACTCAGCAATTCATTGGACAACTATCAACAAAAAACACAAATTTCGAGGGGAAGACCGATGGACTCCGGACGTTCGCATAGGAAAAGTATGCGGGAGCCATCTGATGCGGAGCTGCCCTCGGCGAAGCAGCGATAGACTGCGCCTCCGCAGGTCTCGACGCCGGACATTCTTGTGCACATAGCACAGCTTATCGCAGCATCCCAGCAGCCGACAGAAACGGTGTCGGATCGAGAATTATCCGACAGTTCGCATAGGAAGTGTGCGGGAGTCAACGTACACGGAGCTTCCAGCGGCAATGCATCGTAAGTCCGCTACTGCACAGGCCTCGGGAACGGACGTGCTTTCCTTAATAGCACAGTTTATCGCAGCATCCCAGCATCAACTGAATCTGTCGCATATATTTTATCCGACGATGCTGGGTCGGGACGCTCCGCGGAAGCGGGTACGGACGTCCGAAAGTTTCATCCGGTCCGACGGGATACCGAAAGGGATTCGGTGGATTTCAAGCTTTCCCTTTCGGAACAACATATGCTGCGATGCCGGATAAGAAACTGATAGCGTCGGTGGACTTAGAAATTTTTGGTTCGGTTCAGGGACATCGTCCCTCAGTTCCGACATAGTCCAATAATGTCACACAAACTTTCGAATTATTGAACGACGCTATATATATTATTATTTTATGCTTGCTATCCAAGCATTTCTGGTTTCTTGTTCGAAGACTTATGGAGATGTCTTTCAAAAGTGTGCCTCTGTCGTCATAGTTAATGAAGAGTTAGCGGCAATAAGTGCTCATGGAATATGTCTATCGCTTACGGAGTGACATTCGCTAGCTCACCCGGTGTAGCGTACATTCATCGAATGGTTCGGCTGCCGGGTTCGTCCGTTGCGGTCTAGGAAGGAGATTTGGGTGATGCGCGCACTTTAATTACTTTAGTACTCACCCAGTGACGGCAGATTGAGGACAGATCGGAGGAAGCCAACAACATAGGGGACCGCATGTTGTGGTTCAGATATTTTACATTCGGAGCATATGTCCGTTGCTCGGGACGCTCCGTTATATTGACAGTCCGAGAGACTGTCTTTAATGCTTCCTCATCCTCACAGCAGGGCACACGACCGCACACTGGCTACGTGACCTCGAGTATCCGATCAGTTTCGGCATTCAGTGATTCCACAGCGAATAGGTCGCGCCATCCGGTAGCCAAGGGACACGAGGCCTATACACTCCGTTCGCTCGCATATTGGAAGTATGCACGGGGTAACGATCTCGGAGCTTCCTGCGGCAATGCATCGTAAGACCGCTGCTCCTCAGGCCTCAGTGACGGACGTGCTATCCGAGTTAGCACAGTTGTTTCGCAGCATCCCAGCAATTGACGGTTTCTCGGTCGAATCAGGAATTATCCGACGGCGCTGGGTCGGTGCGGTCCGCGGTTGCATCAAGCTACGGACGACCGAACGCTTTATAGGGTCCGACAGGATGGCGAAAGGGATTCGAAAGATTTCGAGTTTTCCCTTTAGTAGTATCGGAAGATGCCTTTCATATCTTCTGGCATTTCTTCCAGTGATTATTTTTCGGACTTCATTGCTGCGATCTTGGATAAGAGACTTATAGCGTCATTGGACTCGGATTTTTCGATCGGTACAGGGACTTTGTCCCTGACTTACCGACGCAGTCCAATATTGTCATTACAACATGTGTTTTATTTTTCGACGCTATATATTTATATATATATACAAGCCTGCTACTAAGCATGATAGTTTAGTTTCTTGTCCGCGTGGCTCATTTCTGCCATTTTATCTTTTTTTACATATAGTTTATTTTGGCAGAGCAGGACATACCGAGAGTTCATATGCGTCTAGACGGTGTGATTAAAGACTGCATATATTCTTTTTCGCCGTTTATGTCTTTTCCAATTTCAATGTTGGGAATGACATTATGTATAGTAGACTTAACTTAGACGCTTTATTATACGTAATCCGCCTTACTGAGGTGTTATCATTACGTCTTCAAGAAAAGATTTACGGGATATTATTCTCAATGTAATTTCTTTTGAGGGCAGTAGTTTGTTCACGTATAACTCCGCCCTTCAGTGGCTGATTGGAGTTGGTTAGACGTGATGCAGCCCTAGCTACATCCACGCGTGGATAGTAGGTTAAGAACTCTCTCAGAGTCGCTTCGTTCTCGGAGGAGCTTCTCTTCGACGGCAACTTTCCGGCAATCCATGAATTGCTTGATTTATACATTCTCTTGTCTATCTAGTGTTACAAGAGATTCAGACTGGGGCAAACATTCGGTGGTTGACTCAGAGAGTGCCGCCGCAGTTGCCGGACCCGAGTGTGGCTGTTATGACGGTTGCCAGTCAAACAGATTGGGATATATACTGATCCCTACGGATTCGAAGTGCCAGGGTCTTTGGGTTCCGCAGTCTTTTAGCTATCAGTTTAACTTCCGCGGAATAATGTTTTTTAGGCTTGCTTTATGTCATTGCATGAACATTATTCAGAAACGCATGCCCAAATTCCTGTCCTTTAATTCGACAGTAGTGGCGTATCTCCGGAACCAGGGAGGCACTCTTTCGTTTTCCGTTATTCAATTTAATGGAAAGAATCCGTCTGTTGGTTATAGTAAACCAAGTTCAGTTTTGGTCCGTCATATTCTGGGTCGTCTGATTGTTTTATCGCACTCCCGTTCTCTTACGGGTCGCTTGTTGCTGTCAGAATGGACTCTCAACAAACAAGTATTCAATCAGATTTGCTATCTATGGGAGCGCCCAATGATGTTTTATTTATGACACAGCTTGCTAATCAATTGCAGACGTATGTGTTGGCTTGTCCAGATCTCTGAGCTAATACTGTTAACGCTCTATTGATCTATAGGACGGAATGATAGGATACGCGTATCCTCCGGCGCTGTTGTTTTAGCAGGTATTGCTAAGATAAACAACCACAATACATTTCTGTTGATAGCATCTCTATCTTCACAGAGATCATGAGTAATTTACTCTCTTGTCTACTGTGGATCTTAACGTGAAATCTTCCTCTATGTGAGGATCTTTTTTCACTGGGTAAATCGTGTCTTCTTTATCACAACCAGCAAGGTCGCAACCTTCATGTATTCCGTTGTGTGGTCCGTATTGCATTGTAAGCACTGTACTGGACGAGCTTTGGACGCGATTTCTTACTATAGGAGATCCTCTTCTTCGCTATTCTATGCGACTAAAGTGGAGGCTCTTCCGTCGTGGTGTAGGGATCATTATGTTCATATGGTTGATCCCTCCATACTACTCATTGCTATTTTTTAGTATACTTGTTTCACAAGATCTACTGCAGCCTGTTGTTATTTAGGTTATAGGTTTATGTTACCTCATACCTATGCACTCTACGATAGTTTACAATTGAGTCTTTTGTCTCTTTATCTAAGTCAGTTAGTAACTTTTTGATAAATAGACTTAGAATCTTTAGATTAAATTCCTATACGGATTTTAACTTCAGGTTCTTATTTAGCTAAGTAATCATTTGAGCCTCTGGAAACAGTAGTTTTCAAATTCTGACCTTTTAGACAGTAATTCTGTTGGTTTCTCTTTTACTGTAGAGTCAGTGAGTTTCATGCACTATCGATGGATGATTTTCACTTTCATAGTTTCGGAATCAATACTTCCGTTACTATTTAGGTTGGATTGTTGCATAAGAGTTAGGCTCCTATTATCCGGAACCTATTATTTTAAGGTCCTTCCGTCTTCGTATGGGCATAGGCCTTTACTCTTTCCGGGTACAGTTTATGTATTTATAAACAGATATCTGTTTATTACAAGGGCGTAAGCTTCTTCTGTCTTGATGTCTAGTAGAAGGACGTTACGCTCCATTTTATTGTTAATGGATTCTATTAACTAGCGTACTGCTTATGGTATATCATTGGCTTAGCAGTTGTGCTTAAGATTTCGGCTCATGAAGTAAGAGTTCTTCTACTTCTTGGGCTTACATTAATAGTGTTGCTATTATAGATTTTTGAAGGCTGCTTATTGCGCTCAGCCATCCATTCATGAATTTTATCTCAGAAATATCGAGTCCATTTCTGGAGGCCTCTATTGTTAGGTCTATTATCTACTGCTCAGAATGTCATTCACTTAACAGTTGCTACTATAGCTAGGTAGGCTGTCTGTTTCGGCAGTGTCTCCGTTCGGCTGCCCTCTTCGCTCTGGGCTATTTGACCCAGGGCAAGAAAAAGGGGGGGGGGGGGGAGGGTGTTCCCTTGGGTCACCTGTTTTTACTATGAAAACAAGGGGATACCTCCTCCGGAGTTAGTAATTCTGAGCTGTTATTGGGATGGTTGTTTAGTGAGAAGTTTAAGTTTATAAAATTCATTCAAGTCTTAGTTTTTAAAGTATAGCTTTTGAATATTGCATATGTCAACGGACATGATTATGCAATTCTCACACACTTTTAGGAGTATAATAGTCTCTATTCTCTAGACTTACTTTATTATTGGCTTACTTTAAAAATTATTAGTATAAGGATTATTGGATATTAATAGAGTACATGGATGTATGAAGCTCAATTTTTGGAAGGTGTTGTATCTTTCTAATTTATCATAAATAAGAAAGATACATGTAAGGCCTATTACTTCTTTTCCCTACAGGGGATGACTCTATTTTATTTTATTGAGCGTATTCCATTTTGCTCTATGTCCTTGGCCCTCCAGCCTTTTTACTATTCAGCTATGTCTGGGTCATTGGTACAGTATAAAAATGTTAAAAAATTTATAGTAATTTATATATTTTTTATACTTACCAATGACCCAGACGGGGATGGCCCTCCCAGGAGTTGGGAACTCTTGCCTCCCCGCTGAGTACATAGCGCTTACCAGGCACTGGTTATTAGAATGATAAATGGCGCCAATTTCGGAACGTCCTTGACACTGCGCATGCGCAGTAGGGGCGAAGTGTGGAGGGCCTCTCAGGACATGTTTTCTTTAGTTTTAGATGCAAATTTTGGGGATTGGGGGGGCAAAATTTGTGTTTGGCCCTATATTTTAAGAGTTAGCACCAGCTATGTCTGGGTCATTGGTAAGTATAAAAAATATATAAATTACTATAAATTTTTTAACTTTCCACATGGTTTAGTGTTGTTGTAGATGGGGAATTCATAGAACAGGCATGTAATAAAATTGAATACTGAAAAGTCTGAAAAGGATTATAACAAAAAGTGATAAAAGTGTTGATAAATAGAGGATCTCTAATGAGTTGCAATTTCATATGAACTGTCTGTACCTAGTTCACTAAAATCAATCAGCCGGGCCTGAAAATAAACAGTCTGACATTTGCAGAATGAGGTCCCCAGAGGGTGAATTTGATGATGCTATCCCATACAGTGGACCAATTTATCCTCTGGGTTCCTCTTTCTGTTTTGTTTTGAGACCCTGATTCAGACTGAGGTTCACAGAGGGTAAATTTAGTGATGCTACCCTTCTGTGCAGGGTAGCATCACTAAATTCATCCTCTGGGGACCTCATATTTTTATACTGTACCAATGACCCAGACATAGCTGGTGCTAACTCTTAAAAATATAGGGCCAAACACAAATTTTGCCCCCCAATCCCCAAAATTTGCATCTAAAACCAAAGAAAACATGGCCCGAATGGCCCTCCATACTTCACCTCTACTGCGCATGTGCAGTGTCAAGGACGTCCCGAAATTGGCGCCATTAATCATTCTTTGTTTGGCCCTTCATCAGTTAACATCTGACTGATCTTTGTGCTTGTAAATCTCAGTTTAAATGATGCCAGACACATAAATATTAGTGAAATGGTGATTCTAAGGAGGATATAGAAGGAGGAGAGGAAAAATGATTGACAAAAAATAATCAGGGCTGTAACTTAAAATTTTTTGATGAAATTATGTTAAGTTACCTATTTTCGAGGCAACAGCCTGTTGTGGTCATTCTTGTTATCAAGATTACACTGCTTATTAAGTGTTTTCCTCTCTCCCTTTCCTTTAAGTCCCCTCTTGCTATTCTCCCATGCTTTTGGCATATTTTCTGTAATATTATTACTAAATTTTCTTGGGAGTTTTAGCTGGATAACAGAATGAATTCTGTTCTTTTCCCCATGTTTACGTCTTGACCTATGGGTGGTTAGGCGTAGTGTTCTGCATCTACCATCTGATGTTCTGCAGTTTCTTCCCTGGAAGTCTCTGTTTTGCATCAGATAGTGTATTATTGGTAACTGATTTCGGGCCAGGGTGCCTGGAGTCTTGATCTAGTGTTTTTACACTTATTGTTTACATTTCCAACAGCCCTCTGTGTGAGGGGGGATTTCTTGAAAATAATATCTTGATGTTAATTTAATCATAACTAGATACATTATTATTGTTTGTAAGTGTTGAATAAATTGTTTAAAATATTTTTAGAATTTTTGTCCACACTTAGGCTTGGGATCCATTGGGGCTCAACGTTAATTTTCAGAAACTTGGGCTGTTCTGAAAAAATATTTTTTCAAAAAGTTTTTGATTCAATTATTTTTTCTATGTTAATGGATCTTGTTATTATGTATTTTGATTGTCAGGGGTTGGTGCGAGTACTAGGACTTTGTTTTCTTTTCACAATGAAAGGATATTGTTCAATTGTAATAAGAGGAAATCTTCCTCTGACTTTCATAATCATTGTATAATGTAATCAGTGTACTCGCACTAACTCCTGTTCTGTATGTGTTGATTACGATGACAACATGGGAAGCGTGTGTCACAGTATGTTAGTGGGGAATTGGCCATTCCGGCCCTTTCCCCGCAGGGTCACTCTACTTTATCATTCTCTATTTCAGACGATCATGATCAGGGTGATGTATCCGTGATGTCTTCCAAAAAGTGTGCCTCCGTCGTCACAATTAATGAAGAGCTAGCAGAAAAGTGCTCTTGTAATACGTCAATTGTCTAAGAGGACCCTAGTAGGTTCGACGGCCTTTGACGTCCGCTAGCTCGCCCGGTGTAGTGTCCATTCATCGAATGGTTCGGCAGCCGGGTTCGTCCGTTGCGGTCTAGAAAGGAGTTTTGGGTGATGCAAGCACTATAAAATAACAATGTGCACACCCAGTGACGGCAGATTAGAGGGGAGAACGGAGGAAGCCTTTTAGTCTGGTTCATAGCTCGTCCAGGCCCATCCGGGCTGCGAGCGAGAGAGCCCCTCTCTCGTACATCAACATCTGGCCCCAGATGTTGTGGTACAAAATGTCTCGCATTCGGAGCATACGTCCGCCGCTCGGGACGCTCCGTTATATACACAGTCCGGAGAGACTGTCAATAAGGCTTCCTCATTCTCATGGCAGCGCACACGACCGCACCTTGGCTACGTGACCTCCGATATCCAGTCAGCTTCGCCAATCAGAAAATCATCGGCGACCAGGTCCCGCCATCCGATAGCCAGGGACACGAGGCCTGGAGACTCCGGACGTTCGCATAAGAAAGTATGCGGGAGTCAATGTACACGGAGCTTCCAGCGGCAAAGCATCGTAAGACCGCTTCTGCACAGGCCTCGCTGACGGACGTGCTATCCCAAATAGCACAACTTATCGCAGCATCCCAGCAACGACAGAAGCTCTGTCACTTAATATAATATCCGACGACGCTGGGTCGGGACGCTCCGCGGAAGCATCAGGTGCGGACGTCCGAAAATTTCATACGGTCCAACGGGATGCCGAAAGGGATTCGGAAGCTTTCGAGCTTTCCCTTTCAGAACAACATAAGCTGCTGTATATGTCATCCGACTTCATCTTCTAGAGGTTCTTCGTCGGACCAGAATGCTGCGATACCGGATGAGAAACTGATAGCGTCGGTGGACTTAGAAATTTTTGGTTCGGTTCAGGGACATCGTCCCTCAGTTCCGACACAGTCCAATAATGTCTCAGATACGTTCGATTTATTGAACGGCGCATAATCCGACAGCGCTGGGTCAGTGCGCTCCGCTGTTGCATCAGGTACGGACGACCGAATATTTCATAGGGTCTGACAGGATGGCGAAAGGGATTCGGATGATTTCGAGCTTTCCCTTTCGGAACAACAGAAGCTGCCATACATTTCTTCCAGCATTATCTTCCAGAGGTTGTTCCGTCGGACTACATTGCTGCGATGCTGGATAAGAGACTTATAGCGTCATTGGACACGGAGTTTTGGATCGGTTCAGGGACATTGTTCCTGAGTTGCCAACGCAGTCCAATAATGTCTTAGAACATTCGAATTATTTAACGACGCTATATATATATAAGCTTGCTACCAAGCATGATAGTTTAGTTTCTTGTCCGCAATGCGCTATTCTGCCTTTATCAATTCTAGGAAATAATTTATATTGGCAGAACACTGCATACCGAGAGTTCATATGCGTCTAGACGGCGGGGCTGAAGACTAGGAATTATCTTTTTCACCGTCTATGTCAATTCCAACCACGATGTTGGAAACGACAATGATGTCTAATAGACTTAGCTTAGACGCTTTATCATACGTAGACTACCTTACTGAGGCGTTATCATTACGTCTTTAAGAGAAAGAATTCCAGGATATTCTCCTCAATGTGATTTCTTTCAAGGGCAGTAGTTTCCACGTATAACTCCGCCCTTCAGTGGCAACCTGGAGTTGGTTAGACGTGACGCAGCCCTAGCTACATCCACACGCGTGGATAGTAAGGTGAAGAACTCTCTCAGAGTCGCTTCGGTCTCGGAGAAGCTTCTCTTCGACGGCAACTTTTCAGCAATCTATGAATTGCTCGATACACGTTCTCTTGTCTATCAAGTGTAGCAAGAGATTCAGACTGGGGCAAACATTCGGTGGTTGACTCAAAGAGTGCCACTGCAGTTGCCGGATCCGAGTTTTATCATATGACGGATGCCAGTCAAACAGGTTGGGGTATAATATTGATCCCAATGGATTCGAAGTGCCAGGGTCTTTGGGTTCCGCAGTTTCTAGGCAAGCACTTAACTTCCAGGGAATGATGTTATTTAGGCTTGCACTATGTCATTGGATGAACATTATTCTGAAATGCATGTCCAAATCCTGTACGATAATACGACAGTACTTGCGTATCTCCGGAACCAGGAAGGCACTTATTCGATTCCGTTATTCAATTTAACGGAAAGAATCCTTCTGTTTGTTATAGTACACCAAGTTCTGCTTCGGTCCCTTTCACGTAAGGGTCGCTTGTTGCCGTCAGAATGGACTCTCAACAAACAAGTATTCAATCAGATTTGCTATCAATGGGAGCGCTCAATGGTAATTTATTTGCGGCACAACTCTCTATTCAATTGCAGACGTATGTGTTTGCATGTCCGGATCCCTGAGCTTATGTTGTTAACGCTCTATTGATCTAATAGGACGCAATGATAGGATATGCGTATCCTCCAGCGCTGTTGATTCAGCAAGTATTGCTAAGATAAACATCCACAATACAATTCTGTTGATAGCATCTCTGTCTTCACAGAGACCGTGGGTAATTTTACTCAGGGGTCTACTGTGGGACTTACCGTGAAAACTTCCTCCATGAGAGGATCTTCTTTCGCTGGGGAAATCGTGTCTTCTTCATCACAACCCGCAAGGTCTCAACCTTCACGTATTCCGTTGTGTGGTCCTTCTTGCTCGGCAAGCATGGTACAGGACGAGCTATGGACGCGATTTCTTACTGTAGGAGAACCTCTTCTTCGCTATACTATGCAGCTAAAGTGGAGGCTCTTCCGTCGTTGGTGTAGGGATCATTATGTTGATATTTTTGATCCCTCCATACTAGACATTGCAACTTTCTAGTATACTTGTTTGACAAGATCTACTGCAGCCTGTTACTATTAAGGTTATAGGTCTATGTTATCTCATACCTATGCACTCTGTGATAGTTTACAATTGAGTCTTATGTCTCTTTATCTAAGTCAGTTAGAAACTTTTCGATAAATAGACCTAGAATCCTTAGATTAAATTCCTATACGGAATTTAGCTTCGGTTCTTATTTAGCTAAGTAATCATTTGAGCCTCTGGAAACAGTAGTTTTCAAATTCTGACCTTTTAAGACAGTAATTCTGTTAGCCGTCTTTTTCACTGAGGAGTCAGTGAGCTTCATGCACTATCGGTGGACGATTCTCACTTTTGTAGTGTCGGAAACACTACTTCCTTTACTACTTAGGTTGGATTTTTGGTTAAGAGTCAGACTCCTAATAATATCCGGAACCTATTGTTATTAAGGTCCTTCCATCTTCGTACGGGCATAGGCCTTTACTCTGTCCGGTTAGAGTTTATGTATTTATAAACAGATATCAGTTTATTAGAAATGGACGTAAGCTTCTTCTGTCTTTGATGACAAATAGAAGGACATTACGCTCCATTCTATTACTAATGGATTCAATTAACTGTTGGTACCGCTTATGGTATATCATTGACTCAGCAGTTTGTGCTTGAGATTTCGGCTCATGAAGTAAGAGCTCTTTCTGCATCTTGGGCTTACATTATTAGTGTCGCTATTATAGATTTTATGAAGGTTGCTCATTGGGCTCAGCCATCCACATTCATGAATTTTTATCTCAGAAATATTCAGTCCATTTCTGGAGGCCTCCTTTGTTAGGTCTATTATCTACTGCTCAGAGTGTCATTCACTTAACAGTTGCTACTATAGCTAGGTAGGCTTTCTGTTCCGGCAGTGACTCTGTCCTGCTGCCCTCTTCGCTCTGGGCTATTTGAGGGGGGGGGGGGGGGGGAGGGTGTTCCCTTGGGTCTCCTGTTTTATTATGAAAACAAGGGGATACCTCCTCTGGAGTTAGTAATTCTGAGCTGTTACTGGGATGGCTTTTAAGTGATAAGTTTATGTTTTAAAAATTCATTCAGGTCATGGTTTTTAAAGTATAACTTTTGAATATATCACGTGTCAAACGGGCGTTATGATACAGTCCTCAGACACTTTTAAGGAGTATAAAGAGTCTCTATTCTCTAGACTAACTTTATTTATTGGCTTACTTTAAAAATTATTAGTATAAGGATTATACTGTTTATTAATAGAGTTCAAGGTTGTTATGATGCTCAATTTTGGAAGGTGTTGTGTCTTTCTAATTTATCATAATTAAGAAAGATACATGTAAGGCCTAATACTCCTTTTCCCCTCGAGGGGATGACTCTATTTTATATAATTGAGCTTATTTGAGCTTGCTCTATGTCCTTGGCCCTCCAGCCTTTTTACTATTCAGCTATGTCTGGGTCATTGGTACAGTATAAAAATGTTAAAAAATTTATAGTAATTTATATATTTTTTATACTTACCAATGACCCAGACGGGGATGGCCCTCCCAGGAGTTGGGAACTCATACCTCTCCTCTGAGTACATAGCGCTTACCAGGCACTGGTTATAAGAATGATTAATGGTGCCAATTTTGGGACGTCCTTGACACTGCGCATCTGCAGTAGAGGTGAAGTATGGAGGGCCATTCAGGACATGTTTTCTTTGGTTTTAGATGCAAATTTTGGGGATTGGGGGGCAAAATTTGTGTTTGGCCCTATATTTTTAAGAGTTAGCACCAGCTATGTCTGGGTCATTGGTAAGTATAAAAAATATATAAATTACTATAAATTTTTTAACTTTTCAGATGAAAGTCTGCTTATTTTCTGGCTTGACCTGAGCCAAGGTTCATCATGGCTCAGATCGATTTTAGAGAACAAGGTTCAGAAATTTCATGTCAAATCATGATGAATTTGAGATTCTTTTTATCACACAATCTGTAAATTAACCATTCAGCTAACATATTGGGTAAAGCTAGCCAATGCTGTACACAAAAATGGCCATCCAAATTTTATTTCATTTTTTAATTTTTGCCTCAAAAACATAGCTTTTCACCCCTCATTGGAACGAGCTTGTTGAGCTAGTTCCACTGAGGGGTCATAAGCTATGTTTTTGAGACAAAGATTGAAAATATTTAGTTATTCAGGAAATGTTTTCTGCAAATGTCATCTGCTATTTCTAGTAGGTAGATGGTTAATAAAAGACGAGAAGATTAATTCAGTTCTACTTCCAAAATCAACTCACTCATAATGCAACCACTTTGAGGTTGACTTATGACATCATTCCTGTATTAGACATGTGAACGATATTTTCTGTCATGAGTTATTAGATTATGATTATGTAATAAATTCCTTTTCATTTTGTTCATAGATCCTGTTGCTGGAAAATTCATTAGTTGAAGCAGAAGCAGAAAGAGATAAGCAGGCCAAGGCAGCTAGACATGCTAAAGACAAGTTAGCAGACATTGAAAAAGACAGGAAAGAATTAGCAGATGAATATGTTGTGTTGAAAACAAATTACATGGCTTTAACTAGAGAACATGAGAAAGAGGTAAGAGCTTCTAAGATATGTTCGGATGGATATTTTGTGAGCTGAATTATGTGTGAAAATATATCTCAGTGCACAAGAAATTGATAAAATCACCGCAAATTTATTTCATATTTGTTGGAAAACTTATGTCCAAACATTGCTCTTTGCAGTGAAAATAATAAAGCGGTTGGTTTGTTTCTTAGAATTTAAGAACACTGTCAACGGCCAAGGTCACATCATGTTGGGACAATTTTATGGGGAGAGGAAGTCAGAATGAACCTCTGAGCATAGATGAGCAACTGTCAGCCTCACCAATGTACTGACTGCACTTAGCAACAGTTGAAGGCAAGTGCTCTATCAACAAGCAGCATGCTTTTGTATACATTGCCATCCTATCCACCAAGGACACAATGCAGCTACTGTTGATCAGTATCAAACTATCGGCCTTTCAGTTTAAAGCCCAATGCTTGAACTACTTAGCCACTGTAATTTCAGAGCATTCAGTTCATTGCTGATGGTTATGAGATTATTGTTTTAAATGATTCTTCTGATGCCTTTTTGAAAAAAATATCAAGTGGGTTTTAATTACTTTGTGGAGTGTCTTTTAGGTTCTGTCACTTTTATCGCCATGATATAGCCTTGGTTGCTGATGTGGCATTGAGCACCAATAAATGTTAATAGTGATCCATGTACCAATGTATCTGTGAGAGAATGTACGTGTATGTGTGTATATGTATGTATGCAATTATTGTACAGCCATTGAGCACCATGGGTGGATTCTAGGCTTGAAAATTATTATTATTATTGTTCTATTATTATTTCTGTAGGATGTTTAAATTTCTTTTTGCTATCTGGCTTTTAAAAATACCTTGACCATTAATGACCTGACTCAGAGTTAGAACCTTTTTGTTGTTTCACAACTTGTGTCCTGGAAAATCATTGAAGTTGCATTTTATCAAATATCATTATGTTGTCTAAGTTCCTAAAATGTACAGGAAGTCTGTCTTGTCTCCAATAATGTATTATCAGAAGCCTGTGTTTTGTTCTCCAATCAAAGTGATGGTACTGCAGTTAATAGTCCTTATAGTCTGCATATATTCTTTGTATTCGCTTTGAGCAAAAATTATTCTTGTCATGTTACAATTTATTAGAGAGTGCCCAAAGGGCACTCTCTAATAAATTGTAACAAGGCAATGACATGGAAACAAATGCTGGTAATAAAAATTATTACCAGTTTAGTGGGCATTCTCTAGTACATTAACAATGTTTAATAGGGCATTACAAGAACGTAAAGCTCAACTTCAAAAAGGTTACATGACGTGTCGGACTGTTAATGAGTTAAAACTTTCATTAACAGCCCGACACGTCACATGATTTTTGTTCCTTGCTGTTGTACACTCAGAAATGGAAACAGTTTCTAGAAATGGTTTCAACTCGTCAACAATGTGATCTTTTTAAATTATTAAATATGTAAAATGTCCACCAAAGTTCCGTAAGAACAAGCAGCTGTATATAGTAAGTATGTCTGCATACATTTTTAGCCTGTATTCCTGACTTAAAAGCGGTAAATATAGGGTCTGTTTTAAAGTTTTCTAACTTCATTACAGTTGAAAGCGTACCGGTGCCGATCACGTGATAATCATGTGGAACCAGTTTGTCTGACAACAGATGATACTATCATCTGTCAAAATTGAAAACTTTAAAAATGTCATGTAAGGTACAGGGTCAAAACTTTCTCAGAATCCCAGTGGTAATAATATTGATAACATAACTTTTTCGAGCCTTGTGGTTTATTAACAGCCCAACAGGTATGAATAACAGCCCTTCAGCTTATTAATGACCCTCAACTTCATCTTGGGCCTTTTATAAGCTGTTGGGCTGTTATTCACACCTGTTGGGCTGTTAATAAACCGCAATGCCCTTAAATGTCATGTTATTGTTATATTATTACCACTTTAGCAGGCATTCTCTAGTATATTAACGGAGTTTAGCAGAGCGGTAAGACTCAGTAATTCATGGTACCATGCAACTGGAAGCGAGCCGTGGGTGTTAATGAAAATGCAATTCATTAACAGCCTGCCGCCCACCTTCGGTCATGGTAATAATAGTAATAACATGATTTTATCAAGCGTCCCGGTTTATTAATGGCCCTCAAGGAATGAATAACAGTCCTCTGGCTTATTAACAGCCCTCAACTTCTTCTCGTGCCGGTAATAAACCCTCAGGCTGTTATTCATTCCTCTCGGGCCATTAATAAACCGTAACGCTCTCCAAACTCATGTTATTGTTATATTAATGCAGCACTCTACCAGTTAATTGATTTATTTTTGTAGGATGCAAGGAGTCAGGAGTTGAGTATTGAATTATTGAATCTAGTGAATGCAAAAGCAGCATTAATGAAACAGTTGCAGATTGCAAATGGAGATACCAGCTATGGTGATCCCCATGTTGAAATCGAAAGAGTACGTGCAATTGTTATCAGAAATACTGATGGCAAGGTGAAGGTGAGCCAGTATTCTAATTATATGCTTCACTACCATTTTCAGCTCAACTTTGACGTAAGTCAAATTTGAGCTTATGCCATGGCCCGTCGTCCGTCCGTCCTGTCTGTCAACAATTCAATACAGCTCGGGCTAGAGGCCATATTTATGAACCCATCTTTATGAAACCTCTTGGGTACATTTGTTTTGACCGTGGGATGAGAACAAGTGTTTTTGGGTCCGATCCGAAATTCAAGTTGGCCGCTGGCAGCCATTTTGTACAAAATTAGGTGCCATCAGATTATTGCACAGAACTTCCATATGAAAGCTCTGATTTGAATAATTTTTGTGTGAATGTTTAGTACCATGGGATACATCACATATAATACAGATTTTTTTCTCGTACGTAAATTATGCAAATTAGACTTTGATGTATTTTGTGTTTCTTTCAGCACTGTAAGTGCAAATGCCAATATGGCTCAGACTAGAGGCCGTATTTATGAACCGATCTTTATGAAACTTCTTGCATACCTTTGGTATCACCCTGGGACGAGAACGAGTGTATTTTTATACTGTACCAATGACCCAGACATAGCTGGTGCTAACTCTTAAATTATAGGGCCAAACACAAATTTTGCCCCCCAATCCCCAAAATTTGCATCTAAAACCAAAGAAAACATGTCCTGAATGGCCCTCCACACTACACCTCTACTGCGCATGTGCATTGTCAAGGACGTTCCGAAATTGGCGCCATTAATCATTCTTAGTTTGGCCCTTCATCAGTTAACATCTGACTGATCTTTGTGCTTGTAAATCTCAGTTTAAATGATGCCAGACACATAAATATTAGTGAAATGGTGATTCTAAGGAGGATATAGAAGGAGGAGAGGAAAAATGTGTGACAGAATATTATCAGGGCTGTAACTTAAAATTTTTTAATGAAATTATGTTAAGTTACCTATTTTCGAGGCAGCAGCCATTTTGTTGTCATTCTTGTTATTTAGTTACACTGATTTTTCAGTGTTTTCCTCTCTCCCTTTCCTTTAAGTCCCCTCTTGCTATTCTCCCATGCTTTTGGCATATTTTCTGTAATTATTATTACTAAAATTTCTTGGGAGTTTTAGCTGAATAACAAAATGAATTCTGTTCTTTTCCCCATGTTTACGTCTTCTCCTATGGGTGGTTAGGCATTGTGTTCTGCATCTACCATCTGATGTTCTGCAGTTTCTTCCCTGGAAGTCTCTGTTTTGCATCAGATAGTGTATTTTTGGTAACTGATTTCGGGCCTGGGTGCCTGGAGTCTTATTTTAGTGTTTTTACACTTATTGTTTACATTTACAACAGCCCTCTGTGTGAGGGGGGATTTCTTGAAAATAATATCTTGATGTTAATTTAATCATAACTAGATACATTATTATTGTTCGTAAGTGATGCATAAATTGTTTAAAATATTTTTAAATTTTTTGTCCACACTTGGGCTTGGGATCCATTGGGGCTCAACGTTACTTTTCAGAAACTTGGGCTGTTCTGAAAAAATATTTTTTCAAAATATTTTGATTTCAATTATTTTTTCTATGTTAATGGATCATATTATTATTATGTATTTTGATTGTCAGGGGTTGGTGCGAGTACCAGGACTTTGTTTTCTTTTCACATTGAAAGGATTTTGATCAATTGTAATAAGAGGAAGTCTTCCTCTGACTTTTATAATCATTCTATATCTAGTCAGTGTACTCGCACTAACTCCTGTTCTGTATCTGATGATTTCGATGACAACATGGGAAGCGTATGTCACAGTATGTTAGTGGGGAATTGGACATTCCGGTCCTTTCCCCGCAGGGTCACTCTACTTTATCAATTTCTATTTCAGACGATCAAGATTAGGGTGATGTATCCGTGATGCCTTCCAACAGTGTGCCTCCGTCATCACAATTAATGTAGGGCTAGCGGAAAAGTGCTCATGTAAATACGCCAATTGCCTAAGAGGACCCTAGTAGGTTCGACGGCCTTTGACGTCCGCTAGCTCGCCCGGTGTAGCGTCCATTCCTCGAATGGTTCGGCAGCCAGGTTCGTCCGTTGCGGTCTAGAAGGAGTTTTGGGGTGATGCGAGCACTATAAATCAACCAAATGCACACCCAGTGACGGCGGATTAGAGGGAGAACGGAGGAAGCCTTTTAGTCCGGTTCCTAGCTCGTTCAGGTCCATCCGGACGGCGAGCGAGAGAGGCTCCTCTCTCGTACAACAACATCTGGCCCCAGATGTTGTGGTACAAAATGTTTCGCATTCGGAGCATACGTCCGCCGCTCGGGACGCTCCGACAGATATAGTCAGTCCGGAGAGACTGTCAATAAGGCTTCCTCATTCTCATGGTAGCGCACACGACCGCTCTTGGCTACGTGACCTCGGATATCCAGTCAGCTTCGCCAGTCAGGGAATCATCGGCGACCAGGTCACACCATCCGGTAGCCAGGGACACGAGGCCTGCAGACTCCGGACGTTCGCATAGGAAAGTGTGCGGGAGTCAACGTACACGGAGCTTCCGGCGGCAATGCATCGTAAGACCGCTTCTGCACAGGCCTCGGGGACGGACGTGCTATCCTAAATAGCACAGCTTATCGTAGCATCCCAGCAACAACTGAATCTGTCGCATAATGTTTTATCCGACGATGCTGGGTCGGGACGCTCCGCGGAAGCGGGTACGGACGTCCGGAAATTTCATCCGGTCCGACGGGATACCGAAAGGGATTCGGAGGATTTCGAGCTTTCCCTTTCAGAACAACATATGCTGTTGTGTATGTCATCTGACTTGATCTTCTACAGGTTCTTTCGTCGGACCAGAATGCTGCGAGGCCAGATAAGAAACTGATAGCGTCGGTGGACTTAGAAATTTTTGGTTCGGTTCAGGGTCATCATCCCTCAGTTCCGACATAGTCCAATAATGTCACACAAACTTTCGAATTATTGAACGACGCTATATATTTATTATTATATGCTTGCTATTACCAAGCATTTCTGGTTTCTTGTTCGCAAAGTTACGGAGATGTCTTTTAAAACTGTGCCTCTGTCGTCATAGTTAATGAAGAGCTAGCGGCAATAAGTGCTCATGGAATATGTCTATCGCCTAAGAGGTCCCTTGTAGGATCGACGGAGTGACATTCGCTAGCTCACCCGGTGTAGCGTACATTCATCGAATGTTTCGGCGGCCGGGTTCGTCCGTTGCGGTCTAGGAAGGAAATTTGGGTGATGCGAGCACTATAATAACTTTAGTACTCACCCAGTGACGGCGGATTGAGGACAGATCGGAGGAAGCCTGTTAGTCAGGTTCCTGGCTTGTTCAGGTCCGTCCGGGCTGTGAGCGAGACAGGACCCTCTCTCATCCAACAACATAGGGGACCGCATGTTGTGGTTCAGATATTTTACATTCGGAGCATATGTCCGTCGCTCGGAACGCTCCGTTATATTGACAGTCCGAGAGACTGTCGATAATGCTTCCTCATCCTCACAGCAGTGCACACGACCGCACGTTGGCTACGTGACCTTGAGTATCCGATCTGTTTCGTCATTCAGTGATTCCACGGCGAACAGGTCACGCCATCCGGTAGCCAAGGGACATGAGGCCTATACACTCCGTTCGCTCGCATATAGTAGTATGCACAGGGTAACGATTACGGAGCTTCCAGCGGCAATGCATAGTAGGACCGCTTCTCCACAGGCCTCAGTGACGGACATGCTATTTGAGTTAGCACAGTTTTTTCGCAGCATCCCAGCAATCGACAGTTTCTCGGTCGAATCAGGAATTATCCGACGGCGCTGGGTCGGTGCGGTCCGCGGTTGCATCAGGTGCGGACGACCGAACGCTTTATAGGGTCCGACAGGATGGCGAAAGGGATTCGAAAGATTTCGAGTTTTCCCTTTCGTAACATCGGAAGCTGCCATACATTTCTTCAGGCATTATCTTCCAGTGGTTGTTATTTCGGACTACATTGCTGCGATGTTGGATAAGAGACTTATAGCGTCATTGGACACGGAATTTGGGATCGGTTCAGGGACATTGTCCCTGACTTACCGACACAGTCCAATAATGTCATTAGAACATGTGTATTATTTATCGACGCTATATATATATAAGCCTGCTACCAAGCATGATAGTTTAGTTTCTTGTCCGCAATGCTCATTTCTGCCTTTTATCATTTATACGAATAATTTATTTTGGCAGAACAGGGCATACCGAGAGTTCATATGCGTCTAGACGGCGTGGTTAAAGACTGGAAATAATCTTTTTCGCCGTCTATGTCTTTTCCAACCACAATGTTGGAAACGACAATGACGTCTAATAGACTTAACGTAGACGCTTTATCATACGTAATCCACCTTACTGAGGTGTTATCATTATGTCTTCAAGAGAAAGAATTCCGGGATATGATCCTCAATGTGATTTCTTTTGAGGGCAGTAGTTTGTTCACGTATAACTCCGCTCTTCAGTGGCTACTTTGAGTTGGTAGACGAGACGCAGCCCTAGCTACATCCACACGCGTGGATAGTAAGGTGAAGAACTCTCTCAGAGTCGCTTCATTCTCGGAGAAGCTTCTCTTCGACGGCAACTTTTCAGCAATCCATGAATTGCTCGATTTACACGTTCTCTTGTCTATCTAGTGTAGCAAGAGATTCAGACTGGGGCAAACATTCGGTGGTTGACGGATCCGAGTTTTATAATTATGACGGTTGCCAGTCAAACAGGTTGGGATATAATATTGATCCCAACGGATTCGAAGTGCCAGGGTCTTTGGGTTCCGCAGTCTCTAAGCAAGCACTTATCTTCCACGGAATTATGTTTTTTTAGGCTTGCTTTATGTCATTGATTGAACATTATTCAGAAACGCATGTCCAAATCCTGTCCGTTAATACGACAGTAGTGGCGTATCTCCGGAACCGGGGAGGCACTCATTCGTTTCCGTTATTCAATTTAATGGAAAGAATCCTTCTGTTTGTTATAGTACACCAAGTTCTGCTTCGGTCCGTCATATTCCGGGTCGTCTGATTGTATTACCGGACTCCCTTTCACTTAGGGGTCGCTTGTTGCCGTCAGAATGGACTCTCAACAAACAAGTATTCAATCAGATTTGCTATCAATGGGAGCGCCCTATGATAATTTATTTATGACACAACTTGCTTATCAATTGCAGACGTATGTGTTTACATGTCCGGATCTCTGAGCTTATGTTGTTAACGCTCTATAGATCTAATAGGACGGAATGATAGGATATGCGTATCCTCCTGCGCTGTTGTTTCAGCAAGTATTGCTAAGATAAACAACCACAATACTTTCTGTTGATAGCATCTCTGTCTTCACAGAGACCGTGGGTAAATTTACTCTGATGTCTACTTTGGGACTTAACACGAAATCTTCCTCCATGAGAGGATCTTTTTTCGCTGGGTAAAATCGTGTCATCTTTATCACAACCCGCAAGGTCTCAACCTTCACGTATTCCGTTGTGTGGTCCTTATTGCATTGTACTGGATGAGCTTTGGATGCGATTTCTTTCTATAGGAGAACCTCTTCTTCGCTATACTATGCGGCTAAAGTGGAGGCTCTTCCGTCCTTGGTGTAGGGATCACTATGTTGATATGATATTGTTGATCCCTCCATACTAGTCATTGCAACTTTTTAGTATACTTGTTTGACAAGATCTACTGCAGCCTGTTACTATTAAGGTTATAGGTTTATGTTACCTCATACCTATGCACTCTATGATAGTTTACAATTGAGTCTTATGTCTCTTTATCTAAGTCAGTTAGTAACTTTTCGATAAATAGACTTAGAATCATTAGATTAAATTTCTATACGGAATTTAACTTCGGTTCTTATTTAGCTAAGTAATCATTTGAGCCTCTGGAAACAGTAGTTTTCAAATTCTGACCTTTTAGACAGTAATTCTGTTGGCTTCTCTTTTACTGAAGAATCAGTGAGTTTCATGCACTATCGGTGGATGATTTTCACTTTCGTAGTTTCGGAATCACTACTTCCTTTACTATTTAGGTTGGATTTTTGCATAAGAATCAGGCTCCTAATAAATATCCGGAACCTATTGTTATTAAGGTCCTTCCATCTTCGTACGGGCATAGGCCTTTACTCTGTCCGGTTAGAGTTTATGTATTTATAAACAGATATCTGTTTATTACTACGGGCGTAAGCTTCTTCTGTCTTTGATGCCTTATAGAAGGACGTTACACTCCATTCTATTGCTAATGGATTCAATTAACTATCGATACTGCTTAGGGTATATCATTGACTCAGCAGTTGTGCTTGAGATTTCGGCTCATGAAGTAAGAGTTCTTCTACATCTTGGGCTTACATTAATAGTGTCGCTATTATAGATTTTTGAAGGCTGCTCATTGCGCTCAGCCATCCACATTCATGAATTTTTATCTCAGAAATATCAAGTCCATTTCTGGAGGCCTCTATTGTTAGGTCTATTATCTACTGCTCAGAATGTCATTCACTTAACAGTTGCTACTATAGCTAGGTAGGCTGTCTGTTTCAGCAGTGACTCCGTTCTGCTGCCCTCTTCGCTCTGGGCTATTTGACCCAGGGCAAGAAAAAGGGTGGGGGGGAGGGTGTTCCCTTGGGTCACCTGTTTTACTATGAATCAAGGGGATACCTCCTCCGGAGTTAGTAATTCTGAGCTGTTATTGGGATGGTTGTTTAGTGAGAAGTTTATGTTTTAAAAATTCATTCAGGTCTTAGTTTTTAAAGTATAGCTTTTGAATATAGCACGTGTCAACGGACATTATTATACAATCCTCAGACACTTTTAAGGAGTATAAAGAGTCTCTATTCTCTAGACTTACTTTATTTATTGGCTTACTTTAAAAATTATTAGTATAAGGATTATACTAGATATTAATAGAGTACATGGATGTATGATGCTCAATTTTGGAAGGTGTTGTATCTTTCTAATTTATCATAAATAAGAAAGATACATGTAAGGCCTAATACTTCTTTTTCCCTAGAGGGGATGACTCTATTTTATATAATTGAGCGTATTCCAACTTGCTCTATGTCCTTGGCCCTCCAGCCTTTTTACTATTCAGCTATGTCTGGGTCATTGGTACAATATAAAAATGTTAAAAAATTTATAGTAATTTATATATTTTTTATACTTACCAATGGCCCAGACGGGGATGGCCCTCCCAGGAGTTGGGAACTCATACCTCCCCGCTGAGTACATAGCGCTTACCAGGCACTGGTTATAAGAATGATTAATGGCGCCAATTTCGGAACGTCCTTGACACTGCGCATGCGCAGTAGAGGTGTCGTGTGGAGGGCCATTCAGGACATGTTTTCTTTGGTTTTAGATGCAAATTTTGGGGATTGGGGGGCAAAATTTGTGTTTGGCCCTATAATTTAAGAGTTAGCACCAGCTATGTCTGGGTCATTGGTAAGTATAAAAAATATATAAATTACTATAAATTTTTTAACTTTTGGGTCGGGTCCGAAATTTTGTACAAAATTAGGTGCTATCAGATTTTTGCGCAGAACTTCCATATGAACGCGTTGATTTGAATATTTTTTTGTGTGAATGTTTAGTACCATGGGATACATCACATATAATACAGGGTTTTTTTCTCATGCAGAAATTATGCAAATTAGATGAACTTTGATTTTTTCAGTGCTACTTACACACAGTAAGTACGCATGTCAATACGGCTCGGGCTAGAGTCTGTGTTTATGAACCAATCTTCACGAAGCATCTTGGGTACCTTTATTATCACCTTGGGATGTGAACGAGTGTTTCTGGGAGCGGTCCAAAATTCAAGATGGCTGCCAGTGGCCATTTTGTACCGAAATTAGGTCTAATCAGGTTTTTGTACACAACTTCTATACGGCTCAGGCTAGAGGCCGTATTTATGAACCAATCATTACAAAACTTCTTAGGTACCTTTGTTATCACTGTGGGATGAGAACGAGTGTTTTTGGGTGTGGTGCAAATTCAAGATGGCCACCAGCAGCCATTTTGTACCAAAATTAGTGCAATCAGTTTTTTTGTGCAGAACTTCTGTATAAAAGTTCTGATCTGAATAAATTTTTGTATGAATGTTTAGTAACATGGAATACATCACATATAGTATGGGTTTTTTTTCTCGTGCAGAAATTATGCAAATTAGATGAACTTTGATTTATTCAATGCTACTTGTACACTGTAAGTGCACATGTCAATACGGCTCGGGCTAGAGGCTGTATTTATCAACCGATCTTCACGAAACTTCTTGGGTACCTTTGTTGTCACCTTGGGACGAGAACGAGTGTTTCTGGATGCTGTCCAAAATTCAAGATGGTTGCCAGTGGTCATTTTGTACCGAAATTAGTTCCAATCAGTTTCTTGTCACAACTTCTGTACGGCTCGTATTTATGAACTGATCTTCACGAAACTTCTTGAGTACCTTTGTTATCACCTTGGGACAGGAATGAGTGTGTTTTGGGGTGCATTTGTTATCACTGTGCTAGTTTAGCATCTAACTGTCAACCACCTTTACGATACTTTACCTATACATTTGTTAGAGGCTACGGTCAGTATTTATATACAGACCATTACAATACTTTATATGTACCTTTGTTATCAGGTCATTACCTAGATGTTTGTCTTTGCTGTGTCACATACTATACATGTACATGTCTTAACAAGTTGAGCTACAGTGTCATTGACACTTTCATTATTTACTCAAAGCACTGGGATATCTTGTAAACTTCATGTACGATAATTTTCAGCAAGTTGGGAAAAACAATACTAAATTCATTGAACATGAAGAATCGTGAAAACTTGTGACCTAACAGTCATATTTAGTCAGTTGTTGTTAATGGAGCCTAATCTGTAAGAACAGGTTCTCAACACAAACTGAGAATTTAAAGACATTTATGAACATTATTTGACGTTATCAGATATGAATGAAAATAATTCTAATATTGATCAGAAACTTAATCAAATGAGACTCTCTTCTACTCATCTTTTGTCAAGCTCCATCAAAAAGATGCATTGAAAACAGCTATCTAACATTATATTGCCACAATGCAATGAACACATTATCACTGGAAAATTTTCATTTTCCCCTCCATTTCAGTGGTAATATATGCCTTGCATCGAAAGTCAACGAGTGAACATACCCTTTATTCCTAAATTTTGATTTGGAGCTCTGTCATATATGCTTCTTTCTTAACAACAATAATATACTATAAATAAGTGCTTGACATAGAGCTCATAACATTGTGAACGAGAAACATTCTATGGTGCTGTTCATTCTGAATCAGTATGATAAAAGTTAGACTATGTTGAAGGCTCTTTTGAAAAGACAGGTTTTAAGTTTGATTTGGAATTTTTGAAGTGTTCTGCAAAATATTACGTCTGGCAAAGAATTCAGAGAGAAGGCCTATTATAGACAAATGATCTATCGGTAAATGTAACGCCTTTGAAAAGATACCTTGAGTAGATGTTTGTTACAAGACCTAGTGGCATAAGAGCTTGGCTTGATTTATATTGAATCAGTTCTAATAAGTAAGAGGGTGGTAGGCTATTTGAACATTTGTAGACCAATGACAGTATCTTAAATTCAATTCTTTTTTATATGGGAAGAAAGTGTAGTTCTTAAAAGAGCATCTGATGTACTGGGAAATTTGCTTCTGCCCAAATTATCTTGGTAAAATTTTGAATTCTTTGGAAAGGCTAAAGGCAATTCTAAGCACAATGTGACCCTGTTAATTGAATAGTTACCAAGAATAAATATTCAGTTTGTAGGAGTATTTAATTAACCAAAATTTGGAAATTTTATTTCGGTTTGGTTGCATTGTGTGTTCAGCTTACTTGAGTGAAGCTCAAGGGGGAGGGGGGGGGAGTGGCTTTAGTGATCACTTTCCATCCATTGCAGTCCATCCATCCTCATCCGTCTGGTATGAACTTCTCTTCAAAAGCTACTAGACCAAATCCAATCAAATTTGACATGAATGTTCCATATTATATGTCTATTCAAGTTTGTTCAAATCAAGTTGCCACATCTGTGAGGGGCACCACAAGGAACATACCTCGGTTAGTACCCCCCAAAAGTTAAAAGAATATTCTCCAGAATCCCAATCATAATCTTCTGATATTTGGTATACAGCATCCTCATGGAGGTAAGATTCAAATTTGTTCGAATCAAAACCATAGGTTTATATTTGGGCTCTCTATGGGGTTTATCTAGGCAGCCCAAATTTTAAATTAGTGCAATATGAGAAAAATCCTTTGAAATATTCTTCAGATTCACCAGTCAGAATCTTCTGATATTTGGTATGCACCATATTTTAGTTGTGCAGATTAAACTTTATTCAAGTCAAATTCTTGGGAATATTCTTTAAAATTCATCTTTAGATCTTGCATTCAGAATCGGATAATATTTGATATTCTGCATTCTTAAGTGGGTAGGAATCAAATTTGTTCAAATCGAATTCCCTCAGTTCAGTTTTGTTCTCCCTATTTGAGCATAAATTTGAACTTAGTGCAATGTGATGAATATTCTTTAAAACCTTCTTCTTCAAATCCATGCATGAGTGATGGGAGAGGGGTTGGGGAGTGAGATTGAGATTCTAATTTGTTCAGGTCAACCCCCTAGTGTCATCATTGGGCTCTTCTTCGTTTTCACTATTTGGAATCTTCTGATATTTTAGAATATAGCATTGTAAAATCTGATAGATTCAGATTTGTTCAAAACTAGTCCATGGGTTCATTTTTGGGGCTCCCTATGGAAACCAAAATCTTTACTTTGTATAATATTACAAATATTCTTTAAACATCTTCACATCCACCTGTTAAAATCGTTCCATATTTGGTAAACTGCATCCTTAAAGGAGTTCACATTCAAATTTGTTCAAATCAGGTCTCAGGATCCAAACTTTTAACTTGGTGCAATATGAGGAATATTCTTTAAAAATCTTCTTCAGTTCCACTAGTTAAACTTTTTTGATGTTTGGCATAGAGCATCTTTAGGGGAGGGGGTAGGGGCAGATTCAAGATTGTTCAAATCACATGCTTTGGTTCATATTTGGGCTTTGTAATGTTAACTAACCATAGATGCTGAATGTGACCATAAATCCTTTTTAAGCAATTTTCTCTGGTGAGCAATTAAGGCCCCTTAGGGCCTCTTGTTATTCTATGATATCTTGTTTGACTAGAGTTCACTGAGCTCTTTCAGAAAAGAGAGAACTGAATAAATATGTGTATAGAAAGTACTGAGTCCAAATACATCTGTAATGTTCTAGAATTAAAGAGGTTTTAGTGGAATTGTTGGGGAGCACGGTGGCTCAGTAGGTAGAGATGCAGACTGCAAGCCAAGAGGTCCTCTGTTTGAATCCCACCTGCGGCAACCGCGTTTTGTCCTTGGGCAAGACACTTCATCTCCATTTCCCGCGAGGGGGCACGATGACGCCGTGTACTAAGGCATACTGCACATCGATGGTACGCATGTCTTCAATCAATCTAACCCTGCCTGTGCTGCAGTGCGGAGTTATGATGTTGGGGAGCTGGCAGCTGCTCGGCGTTGCTCGGTGGTTCTCTCCGGGTACTCCGGCTTCCTCCACTCGTAAAACTGTCACGGCCATGATTAGCCATTGTGCATAAATATGTGACTTTAAACATCAATAAATAAATAAATAGTAGAATTGTTAGCTAAGCTTGATAAAGTCAAGATAAGCTATTGCCATCACATGTGCGGAAGTTTGGGTGTCTGTGAATCTGTGCACATTTTCTTTGTCACAGGCTGCACTCCGTAGTTCTAGTCCGATCATCACAAAATTTCATATTTCACGGAATATTTAGCACAGTCGACAGGTCATCGTATTTATGAAAGGATTTCATTGTAACTCGGTAGGATAAGTTCATATAATGTGTAGATGAGAATGTCCCTTTTTGGTCAAAATCGGTCAACCATGATGGCTGCAAGAGCCTGAACCCAAGAAACCTTCTGCACAGTCTGTAGGTCGTATTTATGAAGGAAGTTCATTGTAACTTTGTAGGACAACTAATGTCTAGATGAGAACGTCTCCTTTTGGTCACAATCGATCAACCATGACTGCTGCGAGAGCCTGAAACCCAAAAACCTTTAGCACAGTCTACAGGTCATATTTATGAAGAGATTTCAATGTAATTTGGTAGGATGAATCTAAATAATGTATAGATGGGAATGTCCTATTTTTGTCAGGATTGGTCAACCATGATGGCTACATGGGCTTGAAGTACGAAAACCTTTATCACAGTCCACAGGTCGTATTTAAAACCTTTATCACAGTCCACAGGTCGTATTTAAGAAGTGATTTTATTCTAACTTGGTAGGATGACTCTGTATGATGGCTAGATGAGAATGTCATATTTTGGCCGTGATTGGTCAGCCATGACAGCCGCACAAGCACATGGCCTTGATTTGTTTAGCACAGTCTACAGTTCATATTTATGAAGCAATTTCATTGTAACTTGGGAGGATAACTTGGTATGTCTAGATGAAACTGTCATATTTTTTACACGATCGGTCAGCTGTTACCACCGCCTGGTCACTTGATCTAGATTTCTTTAGCATTCCTTACAGATTGTTTTTATGAAGGGATTTCATTGTAACTTGGTATGATGTCTGAATGAGACTCTCCTATTTTGAAACTTGGTAGCTTTGGTTGACATACGTTAACTGTTAGGGCCACATCAACCGAGGTTTTAATAATGTAGCACAGTCTACACTCAAATTTTTCTTTTTGAAAACATAGTATACAGGGAATTCAGGTTCACATACTCTCAATTATCACAAGTCTTGTCTTATTTCATAATCCTTTCATAAACATTGAACATTATCCTTTTCATCAAACACTATGCACAGTCAAGTTAAGCTACAGTATCACTGACACTTTCATATGTAACATGCACGCTTGTGTAGTTTCTTCTTGACTCTAGTCTAATTCTCAATTTGCTTTGTAAGCAGATGGAAGTTTACCTTAAAATTTACAATTCATAAAGCAGTATGTTGAAAATGACCCACACCAAATTAAAATGACCTGCACCAACTAATTGGGGCAGGACAATTTGACCTGCACTAGAAAAAACCTTATTTCAAGTCCTGATGTCTAGATGAGAACATCCTAGTTTGGTCATGATCTGTCAACTGTGACAGCTGTGCATGTTCGAATCCTAAAGTCTTCATTATACCCCACGCAACGAAGTTGCTGGGGTATAATGTTTTTGACTGGTCAGTCTGTCAGTCCGTCTGTCCTACTTGTTTTCCGGACTTTTTTTCTACACGCTTCCAGATATTGAGCTGATTTTTGGTATGTGAGTCTAACATGGTAGCCTACAGATCAAGTTTGCATTTTTTTCTGCTCTACTGATTTTTACCGAAATTATGGCCCTTGGACTCTGAAAAATTCATCAAAATTACAGTTTTCCGGACTTTTTTTCTACACGCTTCCAGATATTGAGCTGATTTTTGGTATGTGAGTCTAACATGGTAGCCTACAGATCAAGTTTGCATTTTTTTCCACTCCACTGATTTTTACCGAAATTACGGCCCTTGGACTCTGAAAAATTCATCAAAATGACAGTATTTTTATACTGTACTAATGACCCAGACATAGCTGGTGCTAACTCTTAAAATTCTAGGGCCAAACACAAATTTTGCCCCCCCAATCCCCAAAATTTGCATCTAAAACCAAAAGAAATCATGTCCTGAAGGTCCTCCATACTTTGCCCTCACTGCGCATGCGCAGTGTCAAGGACATCCCGAAATTGGCGCCAATTATCATTCTTTGTTTGGCCCTTCATCAGTTCACATCTGACTGATATTTGTGCTTGTAAATCTCAGTTTAAATGATGCCAGACACATAAGTATTGGAGAAATGATGGATATAAAGTGGATATAGAAGGAGGAGAGGAAAAATGAGTGACAGAAAATATTCAGGGCTGTAACTTAAAATTTTTAGTAAAATTATGTTAAGTTGCCTATTTTCGAGGCATGGGCCTGTTGTTGTCATTCTTGCTATTAAGTTTCACTGCTTGTTCAGTGTTTCCTCTCTCCTTTGCCTTTTATTCCCCCCTTGCTATTTTCCCATGCTTTTGGAATATTTTTGAGTAATATTATTACTAAAATTTCTTGGGAGATTTAGCTAGGTAACAGAATGAATTCTGTTCTTTTCCGCATGTTTACGTTCTCACCCATGGGTGTTTAGGCGTAGCGTTCTGCATCTACCATCTGATGTTCTGCAGTTTCTTCCCTGGAAGTCTCTGTTTTGCATCAGATAGTGTATTATTGGTAACTGATTTCGGGCCAGGGTTATCCGTGCCTGGAGTCATGTTTCTGGTGTTTATACACTGCTTGTTTACATTGGCAACAGTCTCTGTGTGAGGGGGATTTTTTTTGTCTTTGTACTAGGTTAAGTCATTACAAGATACATTATTATTATTTGTAAGTGTTGCATTAATTTTTTTAAATATGTTTGAAATTTTTGTCCACACTTAGGCTTGGGATCCATTGGGGCTCAATGTTACTTTTCAGAAACTTGGGCTTTGCTGAAAAAATATTTTTTCAAAATTTCTTTTTGATTTCAATTATTTTTTCTATGTTAATGGATCATGTTATTATGTATCTTTGTTTTCAGGGGTTCGTGCGAGTATTAGGACTTTTCTATTCTTTTCACTTTGAAAGGATATTGTTCAAATTGTAATAAGAGGAAATCTTTCTCTGACTTTCATGATCATTGTATTAATTGTAGTCAGTGTACTCACACTAACTCCTGTTCAGTATGTGAATATTGGGATGACAAACATTGGAAACGTGTGTCACGGTATGTTGTTAGCGGGGAAAGGGCCATGCCCGTCCTTTCTCCGCAGGGTCACTCTAGTTTATCAGTCTTTATTTCAGAGGAACAAGAACAGGGTGATGTTTCCGTGATGTCTTCCAATAGTGTGCCTCCGTCGTCACAATTAAATGAAGAGCTAGCGGCAAAAGTGCTCATGGAGATACGCCAATTGCCTAAGAGGTCCCTAGTAGGATCGACGGCATTGACGTCCGCTAGCTTGCCCGGTGTAGCGTCCATTCATCGAATGGTTCGGCAGCCGGGTTCGTCCGTTGCGGTCCAGGAGGGAGATTTGGGTGATGCGAGCACTATAAATATTCGAGGTGCACACCCAGTGACGGCGGATAAGAGGAGGGAACGGAGGAAGCCTAGTAGTCCGGTTCCTAGCTCGTCCAGTTCCATCCGGGCTGCGAGCGAGAGAGGCCCCTCTCTCGTACAACAACATCTGGGACCAGATGTTGTTGTACAAAATGTGTCGCATTCGGAGCATACGTCCGCCGCTCGGGACGCTCCGTTACATAGACAGTCCAGAGAGACTGTCCAAAAGGCTTCCTCGTCCTCTCAGCAGCGCACACGACCGCACCTTGGCTACGTGACCAAGGATATCCAGCCAGCTTCGCCATTCACGGATTCCACGGCGACCAGGTCACGCCATCCGGTAGCCAGGGATAAGAGGCCTGTAGACTCTGGACGTTCGCATAAGAGAAATATGAAGGAGTCGGTTTACACGGAGCTTCCAGCGGCTAAGCAGCGTAAGACCGCTACTCCACAGGCCTCGGTGACGGACGTGCTATCCCAGATATCACAAATTATCGCAGCATCCCAGCAAACGACGGAACCTACGTCGGATCAAGAATTATCCGACGACGCTGGGTCGGTACGCTCCGCCGAAGCATCGGGTACGGACGACCGAGAACATCATGAGGTCCGACAGGATGGCGAAAGGGATACCGAGGATTTGGAGCTATCCCTTTCGGAACAACATAAAGCTGCCGTAGATTTCATCCGGCATTACCTGCCACAAGTTGTTCTGTCGGGCCAGACAGCTGCGATGCCGGATAAGAGACTGATAGCGTCATTGGACACTGAATTCTTTGAGCGGTTCAGAGACATCGTCCCTGAGTTTCCGACACAGTCCAATAATGTCACAAGAACATTCGAATTATTGAACGACGCTATCTTTAAGCTTGCCTCCAAAACAGGCAAAGCTGGTTTCTTGTCCACTAATGCTCTCAATCTGCCTTTCATCAATTCAAGGAATAAATTCGAAATGGCAGGACAGGGCATACCGAGAGTTCCTCTGCGTCTAGACGACGAGGCGGAAGACTTGGAATTGTTGTTACCGTCGTCTATGTCTATTCCAACCGCGACGTTGGAAACGGCAATAACGTCTAACAGAGCAAGCTTAGACGCTTTATCATACGCAGACCACCTTACTAAGGTGCTATCATTGCGTCTTCAAGGGAAAGAATTCCAGGATTTACAATCCTCATCAAGACTTCTTTCAAGGGCAGTAGCTTATTCCACGTATAACTCCGCCCTTTCAGTGGCAAACCTGGAGTTGGTTAGACGTGACGCAGCCCTAGCTACATCCACGTGGGTGGATAGTAAGGTGAAGAACTCTCTCAGAGTTGCTTTGGTCTCCGGAGAGCTTCTCTTCGATGGCAAGCTTTCAGCTATCTATGATAAGATAACTAAGAAAGCTTAGGATTCTCTGCTTTTTAAATCCGCTTCCAAAAAGTTAGATACAGCAGATAAGAGTAAGACAGGCACTTCTGGGACAACTACGCCCAAGAGAAGTTCCTATAGAGGTTCTTATTCGTCCTCTAGGTCTTATTCTAGAGACCGTCAAGGCAGCGACTCACGTACGGGACGTTATTCGGGCCGAGACAACCGGTCTGACGTCCCAAGGTCGACGGGTCGAGGTGCGGGTCGTGGAGGACGTAGTTTCTCCTTCCGCAGGCCTCGCAGGTCCAGGAGGTGATGGTTTGAACCTCTATCGTGTTCCGGTGGGCGGAAGATTATCGAGTTTTACAGACGAGTGGGCGTCGATTACGGACGACCCCTGGGTCCGAGGGGTAATTTCGGAAGGGCTAAGAATATCCTTCAAACGAAAGCCTCCATTATCTCGAAGTCCCAGATGGACTCAGCTTCCGTCAAACCTGCAGAAAAGAGATGCTCTTTTATCGGAAGTACAGTCTCTTCTGGTGAAGAACGCGGTAGAGGTCGTAGAAGACCAGGAATCTCCGGGTTTCTACAGCCATCTGTTTCTGGTTCCGAAACCAGACAGCTCGTTCCGTCCAGTCATAGATCTGAGCTGGATAAACAAGCTGATCATGGCTCCAAAATTCTATATGGAGACCATTCGATCGGTTTGGACGAGCATTCGGGTGAACGACTGTGCTACAAGCATAGATCTCAAAGATGCGTTCTTTCACGTCATGATACATCCGACATTCAGAAAGTATCTACGCTTCGCAGTCCTAGGAGTTGTATATCAATTACGAGCAATGTGCTTCGTATTGAACCTAGCACCCTGGGCTTTCACTCGAATAATGAACTCGGTAATGATACATTTCCGAGCTCATTCGTCTGCGGTAACGTCGGCCTACCTGAACGACATTCTTCAGAGGTACGGCAACGAGTTAACGCTTCAGAACGATGTGCAGAATCTGCTTCTATTACTCCGACGTCTCGGTTTTATTATAAACGAGGAGAAGTCGGATCTGGTGCCGTCCAAGTCATTCACTCATCTGGGAATGAGCTTCGAGATGCACAACAATCTCGTTCGTCTGCCGTTAACCAGAGCGAAGTTAATCAGTTGTTACGAGGGAGTTCATGGGACTGATAGGTCTGTGCGGAGCCGCTGCGGATCTTATTCCGATGGGGCGGTTGCGCACTCGTCCTCTCCAAATTTTCTTGACTCAGAATTGGAGTGTGAAGATTCATTCGCTCGATATAGATGTTCTCTTGTCAAATCAAGTGAAACAAGAGATTCAGACTTGGGCAAACATTCAGTGGTTGACTCAGGGAGTTCCACTGCAGTTGCCGGATCTGGGTTTTACGATTATGACGGATGCGAGTCAAACAGGTTGGGGTGCGACATTGACCCCAACAGATTCGAAGTGCCAGGGTCTTTGGGATTCGGAATTTCTAAGCAAGCACATAAACATCAAGGAAATGATGTCAATTTGGCTTGCATTACGTCATTGGATAAACATTATTCAGAGAGCACATGTCCAAATCCTGTCCGACAATACGACAGTAGTGGCGTATCTCCGGAACCAGGGAGGCACTCATTCTGTTCCGTTATTCAATTTAACAGAAAGAATCCTTCTGTTTGTTCTAGAACACCAAGTTCTACTTTCGGTCCGTCATATTCCGGGTCGTCTGAATGTTTTAGCAGACTCCCTTTCACGAAAGGGTCGCTTGTTGCCGTCAGAATGGACTCTCAACAAACAAGTATTCAATCAGATTTGCTACCAATGGGAGCGGCCAATGATAGACTTATTTGCGACACATCTCAACAATCAGTTGCAGACGTATGTGTCACCATGTCCGGATCCCCGAGCTTATGCAGTAGACGCTCTATCGATCTCGTGGGACGGAATGATAGGATATGCGTATCCTCCAGCGCCGTTAATTCAGCAAATATTGCTAAAGATAAAACTATCTCAATGCAAAATTCTGTTGGTAGCATCTCTGTCTCCACAGAGACCGTGGATAAATCTACTCAGGTGTCTGCTGTGGGACTTACCGCGAAAACTTCCTCCACGAGAGGATCTTCTTTCGCAGGGGAAATCGCGTCAACTTCATCACAACCCGCAAGGTCTCAACCTTCACATATTTCCGTTGTGCGGTCCTTCTTGCACGGCAAGCATTTTACAGGACGAGCAGTGTATGAGATTTCTAACTGTAGGAGGACCTCCTCTTCGCTAAACTATGCGGCTAAGTGGAAGGTCTTTCATCGTTGGTGTAGGGATCATTCTGTTGATATTTTTGATCCCTCCATACCAGACATTGCAAACTTTCTAGTATACTTGTTTAAACTGCAGCCTGTTACTATTAAAGGTTATAGGTCTATGTTATCTGATACCTATGCACACCATGATAGTTTACAAATTGGATCTAATGTCTCTTTATCCAAATTAGTTAGAAACTTCTCGATAAATAGACCCAGAACTCTTAGATTAATTCTTAAATGGAATTTAGCTTGGGTTCTTCTTAAACTGAAAGAAAAGCCATTTGAGCCTCTTGGACAGTAGATTTCAAATTCTTGTCTTATAAGACAGCATTTCTCTTAGCTTTCTCTTCTGCTAGAAGAGTCAGTGAGCTTCATGCACTATCGGTGGATGATTCTCACTATCGTAGTGTCGGGAACACTATTACCTTTACCACTAATGTTGGATTTTTAGCTAAGAATCAGGCTCCTAATAAATATCCGGAACCTATTGTTATTAAGGCCCTTCCGTCTTCAGACGGGCGTAGACCTTTGCTCTGTCCTGTTAGAGCCTTACGTATTTATAAACAAAGATCTCAGTTTATCAGAAAGGGACGAAAACGCTTCTTTCTGTCTCTGATGCCTAATAGAAGGGACATTTCGGTCCATTCTATTGTTAGATGGATTCAATTAACTATCCGTACTGATTATGACAGTCTATCTTCATCTCAGCAGTCTGTGCTTAAGATTTCGGCTCATGAAGTAAGAGCTCTTTCTACATCTTGGGCTTACGCAAATAGTGTTGCTATTACAGATTTAATGAAGGCTGCATATTGGTCTCAACCATCCACATTCACGAATTTTTATCTCAGAAATATTGAGTCCATTTCTGGAGACCTGCATTGTTTAGGTCCGTTATCTGTTGCTCAGAATGTCGTCCACTAAACAGTTGCAACTATAGTTATGCAGGCTTTCTGTTCCGGCAGTGACTCCGTCCTGCTGCCCTCTTCGCTCTGGGCTATTTGACCCAGGGCAAGGGGAAGGGGGGGGGGGGGTGTTCCCTTAGGTCACCTGCTTTATAGTGAAAAGCAAGGGGATTCCTCCTCCGGAGTCAGTAATTCTGAGTCGTTACCGGGATGGTTTTAAAGTGTAATATTAATGTTAAAAATTCATTCATGTCATATTTTTAAAGTGTAGCTTGGTGTGAAGCATTTGTATATGTCTTGTGTCAAACAGGCGTTAATATACAATCCTCGGACACTTTTAAGAGAATATAAAGAGTCTCAATTCTCTGGACTATCTTTATTTATTGGCTTACTTTAAAAATAATTAGTATACGGGGTTATACTGGATGTTAATAGAGAACATGAATGTTATTATGCTCAATTATGAAGGGTGTTGTGTCTTTCTAATTTTTCATAAAATAAGAAAGATACATGTAAAGCCTAATACTCCTTTTCTCCTCGAGGGGTTGACTCTATTTATATAGTTGAGCTTATTGGATTTTCCTCTATGTCCTAGGCCCTCCAGCCTTTTTACTATTCAGCTATGTCTGGGTCATTGGTACAGTATAAAAATGTTAAAAAATTTATAGTAATTTATATATTTTTATACTTACCAATGACCCAGACGGGGATGGCCCTCCTAGGAGTTGGGAACTCATACCTCCCCGCTGAGTACATAGCGCTGACCAGGCACTGCTTGTAACAATGATAATTGGTGCCAATTTCGGGACGTCCTTGACACTGCGCATGTGCAGTGAGGGCAAAGTATGGAGGACCTTCAGGACATGATTTCTTTTGGTTTTAGATGCAAATTTTGGGGATTGGGGGGGCAAAATTTGTGTTTAGCCCTAGAATTTTAAGAGTTAGCACCAGCTATGTCTGGGTCATTGGTAAGTATAAAAAATATAAAAATTACTATAAATTTTTTAACTTTCCGGACTTTTTTTCTACACGCTTCCAGATATTGAGCTGATGTTTGGTATGTTAGTCTGACATGGTGGCCTACAGATCAAGTTTGCATTTTGTTCCACTCCACTGATTTTTACTGAAATTACGGCCCTTGAACTTTGAAAAGTTCATCAAAATTACAGTATTTTTATACTGTACCAATGACCCAGACTTAGCTGGTGCTAACTCTAACAAAACCAGGGCCAAACACAAATTTTGCCCCCCAATCCCCAAAATTTGCATCCAAAACAAAAAGAAATCATGTCCTAAAGGACCTCCATACTACACCTCCACTGCGCATGCGCAGTGACGCAGTCGTCCCGAAATTGGCGCCAATTATCATTCTCTGTTTGGCCCTTCATCAGTCAACATCTCACTGATCTTTGTGCTTGTAAATCTCAGTTTAAAGGATGCCAGACACGTAATTTTTGGAGAAAATGTGATTCTAAGGAGGATAGAAGGAGGAGAGGAAAAAGAAGTGGCAAAAAATAATCAGGGCTGTACTTAAAATTTTTTGATGAAATTATGTTAAGTTGCCTATTTTCGAGGCATGGGCCTCTTGTTGTCATTCTTGCTAATTGTTGCACTGCTTATTCAGTGTTTCCTCTCCCCTAGCCTTCTAAAGTCCCCCCTTGCAATTCTCCCATGCTTTTGGCATATTTTTGAGAAATTTCATTTCTAAAATTTCCTGGGAGAATTGCTTGGTTACAGAATGTTTTCTGTTATTTTCCCCATAGTTACGTTTTCACCTATGGGTGTATAACGTTTGTGTTCTGCATCTTCCATCTGATGTTCTACAGATTCTCCCCTGGGAGTCTCTGTTTTGCATCAGATAGAGTGTAATTGATGACTGATTCCGGGCCAGTTTTTTCAGTGCCTGGAGTCATGTTTTCTAGTGTGTTTACACTGTTTGTTTTCATTGGCAACAGCCTTTTTTGAGGGGGGCTGTTTGCCTTTGTTGTAGTTTATCTCATTATAAGATACATTTATATTATCCGAAAGTGTCTCATTAATTATTTTATATAGATTTAAAATTTTTGACCACACTTTGCCATCGGATCCATCGGGGCTCAACGTTACTTTTCAGCAACTTGGGCTTCGCTGAAAAAATATTTTTTCAAAATTATTTTGTTTTGCAATTGTTTTTTCATTTATTAATGGATCATGTTATTATGTATCTTTGTGTCAGGGGTTTTTGCGAGTAACTAGGACTTATTGTTGTTCTTTCACAATGAAGGGACGTTGTTCAAATTGTAATAGGAAGAAATCTTCCTCTGACTTTCATGATCATTGTATTAATTGTAGTCAGTGTTCTCGCATTAATCCCTGTCCTATATGTGAACATTGGGATGAGAAACATTGGAAACGTGTGTCACGATATGTTGTTTCTGGAGAAAGAGTGATGCCGGCTCTTTCTCCGCAAGGTCACTCTACTTTCTCAGTTTCTATTTCAGAGGAACCAGAACAGGGTGATGTTCCCATGTTATCTTCTTCAAGTGTGCGTCCGTCGTCACAAATGAATTCAGAGCTAGCGGCAAAAGTGCTCATGGAGATTAGACAAATGTCGTCCGCTAGCTCGCCCGGTGTAGCGTCCATTCACCGAATGGTTCGGCAGCCGGGTTCGTCCGATGCGGTCCAAGAGGAAATTTTGGGTGATGCGAGCACTATAAACATAATAGATGCACACCCAGTGACGGCGGATAGTAAGCGAGAACGGAGGAAGCCTTTTAGTCCGGTTCCTAGCTCGTCCAGGTCCAGCCGGGCCGCGAGCGAGAGAGGTCCCTCTCTCGTACAACAACATCTGGGACCAGATGTTGTGGTACAAAATGTGTCTTTAGCGGAGCATACGTCTGTCGCTCGGGACGCTCCGTTGTATAAGCAGTCCGCAGAGACTGTTAAGGCTTCCTCTTCTCGTCAGCGCACACGACCGCACCTTGGCTGCGTGACCGCCGATATATTACCAGCTTCGCCGATGAAGGATTCTTCGGCGACCAGGTCACACCATCCGGCAGCCAGGGATTCGAGACCGATGGACTCTGGACATTCGCATAGGAAAAGTATGCGGGAGCCATCTGATGCGGAGCTGCCCTCGGCGAAGCAGCGAAAGACTGCGCCTCCGCAGGTCTCGACGCCGGACATTCTTGTGCAGATAGCACAGCTTATCACAGCATCCCAGCAGCCGACAGAAACGGTGTCGGATCGAGAATTATCCGACGGCGCTGGGTCGGTACGCTCCGCCGAAGCATCGGGGGCGGACGACCGGGAACATCATGAGGTCCGACCGGATGGTGAAAGGGATACGGATGACTTGGAGCTATCCCTTTCGGAACAACATAAAGCTGCCGTGGACTTCATCCGGCACTTTCTCCCTCAAGTTGTTCCGTCGGGCCAGACTGCTGCCCTTCCGGACAAGAGAATTATAGCGTCATTGGACTCTGAATTTTTTGAGCGGTTCAGGGACATCGCTCCCGAGTTTCCGTCGCAGTCCAATAATGTTGCTAGAACATTTGAATTATTGAACGACGCTATATTTAAACTTGCTTCCAGGACGGGGAAAGCAGGTTTCTTGTCCGCTAATACTCTCAACCTGCCTTTCATTAATGCAAGGAATAAATTCGATACGGCAGGACAGGGTATACCGAGAGTTCCTCTGCGTATGGACGACGAGGCGGAAGACTTAGAGCTATCATTACCGTCGTCAGCTTCTATTCCAACCACGGTGTTGGAAACAGCTATTGCGTCTAACAGAGCCAATTTAGATGCCTTATCTTACGCAGATCACCTTACTAAGGCGTTATCACTGCGCCTTCAAGGGGAAGAGTTTCAGGATATACAATCCTCTTTAAGACTTCTTTCAAGGGCAGTAGCTTATTCCACGTGTAACTCCACCCTTTCAGTGGCAAATCTGGAGTTGGTTAGACGTGACGCAGCCCTAGCTACATCCACACTAGTGGATTCTAAGGTGAAGAACTCTCTTAGAGTCGCTTCGGTCTCAGGAGAACTTCTCTTTGACGGCAAGCTTTCCGCTATTTATGATAAAATTAAAAAGAAAGCTAATGATTCTCTGTTGTTCAGATCGGCTCCTAAGAAGTCGGATACAGCAGACACGAATAAGACAGGCACTTCTGGGTCTAATGCGCCCAAGAGAGGTTCCTATAGAGGTTCCGGTGCGTCCTCTTGGTCTTATTCGAGAGACCGTCAGGATAGCGACTCTCGTTCGGGACGTCCTTCAGGCCGGGACGATCGGTCGGACGCCCCGAGGTCGACGAGGCGAGGTGCGGGTCGTGGAAGACGTGGTTTCTCCTACCGCAGGCCTCACAGGTCCAGGAGGTGATGGCTTAAACCTCTATCGCGTTCCGGTTGGCGGAAGGTTGTCGAGTTTTTCACAAGAGTGGGCGTCGATTACGGACGACCCTTGGGTGAGAGGAGTGACTTCGGAAGGTCTGAAGATATCCTTCAAACGAAAGCCTCCATTAACTCGAAGTCCAAAGTGGACTCATCTTCCGTCAAATCCACAGAAAAGAGACGCTCTGTTATCAGAGGTGCAGTCTCTTTTAATGAAGAACGCGGTAGAGGTCGTAGAAAACCAGGAATCTCTGGGATTCTACAGCCATCTGTTTCTGGTTCCGAAACCAGACGGCTCGTTCCGTCCAGTCATAGATTTGAGCTGGATAAACAAGCTGATCGTCGCTCCGAAGTTTTATATGGAGACGATTCGATCGGTCAGAGCGAGTATTCGGGTGAACGATTATGCAACGAGCATAGATCTCAAAGATGCGTACTTTCACGTCATGGTACATCCGACATTCCGAAAGTATCTACGCTTCGCAGTCCTTGGAGTGGTGTATCAATTCCGGGCGATGTGCTTCGGATTGAATCTAGCACCCTGGGCTTTCACTCGGATAATGAACTCGGTAATGATCTACTTCCGAGCTCATTCGTCTGCGGTAACGTCGGCCTACCTGGACGACATTCTTCAGAGGTACGGCAACGAGTTAACGCTTCAGAACGATGTTCAGAATCTTCTTCTATTGCTCCGACGTCTCGGTTTTATAGTAAACGAGGAGAAGTCGGATCTGGTGCCGTCCAAGTCATTCACTCATCTGGGAATGAGCTTCGAGACGCACAACAATCTCGTTCGTCTGCCGTTAACCAGAGCGAAATTAGTCAGTTGTTACGCTCGCTATTGTCTGCACGCAGACAAAGTCACGGCGAGAGAATTTATGAGACTGATAGGTCTGTGCGGAGCCGCCGCGGATCTCATTCCGATGGGGCGGCTACGCACACGTCCTCTTCAAATTTTCCTGACTCAGAATTGGAGTGTGAAAATTCATTCGCTCGATGTAGGCGTTCTCTTGTCAGATCAAGTGAAACAAGAGATTCAGACTTGGGCAAACATTCAGTGGTTAACTCAAGGAGTTCCGCTGCAGTTGCCGGATCCGAGTTTTACCGTTATGACGGATGCCAGTCAAACAGGTTGGGGTGCATCATTAATCCCAACGGATTCGAGATGCCAGGGTCTTTGGGATCCGCAATTCCTGTGCAAGCACATAAACATCAAGGAAATGATGTCAATTTGGCTTGCGTTACGTCACTGGATGGACATTATTCACGATGCTCATGTCCAAATCCTATCCGACAATACGACAGTAGTGGCGTATATACGGAATCAGGGAGGCACTCATTCAGTTCCGTTGTTCAATCTAACGGAAAGAATCCTTCTGTTTGCGTTAGAACATCACGTTCTTCTTTTGGTCCGTCACATACCGGGTCGTCTGAATGTGCTAGCAGACTCCCTTTCACGAAGGGGTCGTTTGTTGCCGTCGGAGTGGACTCTCAACAAACAAGTATTCAATCAGATTTGCTACCAATGGGAACGGCCAATGATAGACTTATTTGCGACACATCTCAACAATCAGTTGCAGACGTATGTGTCTCCGTGTCCGGATCCAAGAGCATTTGCAGTAGACGCTCTGTCGATCCCTTGGGACGGAATGATAGGATATGCGTATCCTCCAGCGCCGTTAATTCAACAAGTATTGCTAAAGATAAAACAATCTCAATGCAAGATTCTGTTGGTAGCATCTCTGTCGCCACAGAGACCGTGGATAAATCTACTCAGGTGTCTGCTGTGGGACCTACCGCGGAAGCTTCCTCCACGAGAGGATCTTCTTTCGCAGGGGAAATCGCGCCAACTCCATCACAACCCGCAAGGTCTCAACCTTCACGTTTTTCCGTTGTGCGGTCCTTCTTGCATGGCAAGCACTTTACAGGACGAGCAGTGGACGCGATTTCTAACTGTAGGAGGACCTCCTCTTCGCTAAACTATGCGGCTAAGTGGAAGGTTTTTCGTCGTTGGTGTAGGGATCATTCTGTAGATATATTTGATCCCTCTATACCAGACATTGCAAACTTTCTAGTATACTTGTTTGACGAAATCAAACTGCAGCCTGTTACTATAAAGGGTTATAGATCTATGTTATCTGATACCTATGCACATCATGATAGACAAATTGGATCTAATGTCTCTTTATCGAAGTTGGTTAGAAACTTTTCGATAAATAGACCCAGAACTCTTAGATTAATTCCTAAGTGGAATTTAGCTTGGGTTCTCCTTAAATTGAAGGAAAAGCCATTTGAACCTCTTGGGACAGTAGATTTCAAATTCTTATCTTATAAGACAGCTTTTCTCTTAGCTTTCTCTTCTGCCAGAAGAGTCAGTGAGCTTCATGCACTATCGGTGGATGATTCTCATTATCGTAGTGTTGGGAACACTATCACCTTCACTACTAATGTGGGTTTTTTAGCTAAGAATCAGGCTCCTAATAAATATCCGGAACCTATTGTTATTAAGGCTCTTCCGTCTTCAGACGGGCGTAGGCCTTTACTCTGTCCTGTTAGAGCACTACGTATCTATAAACAGAGATCTCAGTTTATCAGAAAGGGACGGAAACGTTTCTTTCTGTCTTTGATGCCTAATAGAAAGGACATTTCAGTCCATTCTATTGCTAGATGGATTCAGTTAACTATCCGTACTGCTTATGAAGATTTATCTTCTTCTCAGCAGTCTGTGCTTAAGATTTCTGCTCATGAAGTAAGAGCTCTTTCTACTTCCTGGGCTTATGCTAATAGTGTTGCTATTACAGATTTAATGAAGGCTGCTTATTGGTCTCAGCCATCCACATTTACGAATTTTTATCTCAGAAATATTGAGTCCATTTCTGGAGACCTGCATTGTTTAGGTCCGTTATCTGTTGCTCAGAATGTCGGCCACTAAACAGTTGCAACTATAGTTATGCAGGCTTTCTGTTCTGGCAGTGACTCCGTCCGGCTGCCCTCTTCGCTCTGGGCTATTTGACCCAGGGCAAGGGGAAGGGGGGGGAGGGGGGGGGGGGTGGGGGGCGGGTGTTCCCTTAGGTCACCTGCTTTATAGTGAAAAGCAAGGGAATGCCTCCTCCAAGTCAGTATTTCTGAGTCGCTTCCGGGATGGTTTTAAAGTGTAATATTAATGTTTAAATTCATTCATGTCTTATTTTTAAAGTGTAGCTCGGTGTGAAGCATTTGTATATGTCAAGTGTCAAATGGGCTTTAATATACAATACTCGGACACTTTTAAATGACTATAAAGAGTCTCAATTCTCTGGACTACTTTATTTATTGGCTTGCTTTAAAAATAATTAGTATAAGGGTTATACTGGATGTTAATAGAGAACATGAATGGTTATTGTGCTCAATTATTATGGGTAGTGTATCTTTCTAATTTAATATTAAATAAGAAAGATACATGTAAAGCCTAATACTCCTTTTCTCCTTAAGGGGTTACCTCTTTACTATATAGTTGAGCTTATTGGATTTTCCTCTATGTCCTAGGCCCTCCAGCCTGTTTACTATTCAGCTAAGTCTGGGTCATTGGTACAGTATAAAAATGTTAAAAAATTTATAGTAATTTATATATTTTTTATACTTACCAATGACCCAGACGGGGATGGCCCTCCCTGGAGTTGGGAACTCTTGCCTCCCCGCTGAGTACATAGCGCTGACCAGGCACTGCCAGTAAGAATGATAATTGGCGCCAATTTCGGGACGACTGCGTCACTGCGCATGCGCAGTGGAGGCGTAGTATGGAGGTCCTTTAGGACATGATTTCTTTTTGTTTTGGATGCAAATTTTGGGGATTGGGTGCAAAATTTGTGTTTGGCCCTGGTTTTGTTAGAGTTAACACCAGCTAAGTCTGGGTCATTGGTAAGTATAAAAAATATATAAATTACTATAAATTTTTTAACTTTCTGGATTTTTTTCCTACACGCTTCCAGATATTGAGCTGATTTTTGATATGTTAGTCTAACATGGTGGCCTACAGAACAAGTTTGGGTTTTGTTCCACTCCACTGATTTTTACCAAAATTACGGCCCTATAGACTTTGAAAAGTTCATCAAAATTACAGTTTTCCAGGCTTTTTCTCTGCTTGAATTCTTTCAATACCGTTGAAACTACAGAACACTGTTTTCTGCAGTATTCCTAGAATCTATGTTTATTTTTAAAAAATGATTAGAGCTTGAAATATCGGGGCGCGTGGGGTATGTGAGCGTGCTCACTAAGGTTCTCTATTTTACCACAGCCTACAGGTTGTATTTATGAAGCAATTTCATTGTAACTTGGTAGTAAGACTTGGTCTGATGGTTAGCTGAGAACATCCTACATGTATTTTGGTCTAAATTGGTCATATTTGTCAAAGGCGAGGGCCTCACAAGCCCTTGCTCTTAAAACCTTTGACCCAGCCTACAGGCCGTATAAATGAGGTGATTGCAACTTGGTTAAGTGACTTGGTGTTGTGATGTTCAGATGGTTTTCTGAATGAATGTATGGATTTCCCATTTTTGTTCGGATCGATTAACCATGAGAGCCATTCGGGGCCTTGGGCCACAGACCCTATTCTTCTACCACACTCAAACTCTACAGGTAGTTTGTTTTTTTTTTAATGATTTTACTGTAACTTGGTAACTTTGGTTGACATACTATAACTGTGAGGCCCACAGCAACCAGGGCCTCAGTTCTTTAGTACAGTATGCACCTCAAGTTATTCTTGTTGAAAACATAGCATGTAGGGTACAGAACTCAACATAGTCTCAATTATCACAATTCTTGTCTTATTTCATAATCTTTTTATAAACATTAAACATTATCCTTTACATCAAACGCTACACACAGTCAAGTTAAGCGGCAGTGTCATTGACACTTTCATTTGAATTAATCACAATGTTTTTATTAAGTTAGCAGAGATTTGCTCTGTCACCCATATACAATTCAGAATTCAAATTTGTGCTGACGGAAGAGTAAATGGTTTGGTGTTTGAAAATTTTGTGCAGTTTAGAATTTATTTTCCATCAGGTAATGTCCAATTAAATGGATCCCACTGTACCACCAATTAATCATTTTCTCTCTCTCAGACTGGTCAAATTGTATAGACATTCACGTGAAAGTTAAAAAATTTATAGTAATTTATATATTTTTTATACTGACCAATGACCCAGACTTAGCTGGTGCTAACTCTTAAATATTTAGGGCCAAACACAAATTTTGCCCCCCAATCCCCCAAATTTGCATCAAAAACCGAAAATTACATGTCCTATATGGTCCTCCATACTTTTACTCCACTGCGCATGCGCAGTGTCAAGGAAGTCTCGAAATTGGCGCAGTTATCATTCTTACAACCAGTGCCTGGTAAGCATTATGTACTCAGCGGGGAGGTATGAGTTCCCAACTCATGGGAGGGCCATCCCCGTCTGGGTCATTGGTAAGTATAAAAAATATATAAATTACTATAAATTTTTTAACATTTTTATACTGTACCAATGACCCAGACATGGCTGAATAGTAAAAAGGTTGGAGGGCCTAGGACATAAAGGGAAATCCAATAGGCTCAACTACATATAACAGAATTATCCCCTCGAGGAGAAAAGGAGAAATAGGCTTTACATGTATCTTTCTTATTTGCATCAAAAAAGAAAGATACAACACCATTCTGTAATTGAGCACAATAACATCAATGACCTCTATTAACATCCAGTATAACCCGTTATACTAATTTTTAAAGGAAAGCCAATAAATAAAAGAAGTCCAGAGAAATGAGACTCTTTATACTCATTAAAAGTGTCTGAGGATTGTATATTAACGCTCGTATGACACGTGACATATACAAATGCTTCACACTGAGCTACACTTTAAAAATATTACATGGATGAGTAAACATTAGCTTTACACTTTAAAACCATCCCGGCACCGACCCAGAATTACAGACTCCAGAGGAGGTATTCCCTTGCTTTTCACTATAAAGCAGGTGACCTAAGGGAACACCCTCCCCCTTCCCCTTGCCCTGGGTCAAATACCATAGAGCGAAGAGGGCAGCAGGACAGAGTCACTGCCTGAACAGAAAGCCTGCATAACTATAGTTGCAACTGTTTAGTGGACGACAGTCTGAGCAACAGATAACGCACCTAAACAATGCAGATCTCCAGAAATGGACTCAATATTTCTAAGATACAAATTTGTGAAAGTGGAAGGCTGAGACCAATATACAGCCTTCATTAGATCTGTAATAGCAACACTATTAGCGTAAACCCAAGATTATAGAGCTCTTACTTCATGAGCTGAAATCTTAAACACAGACTGCTGAGTTGAAGATAATTTATCATAAGCAGTACGGATAGTTAATTGAATCCACCTAGCAATAGAATGGACCAAAATGTGGAGGAAGCTTCCATGGCATGTCCCACAACAGACACCTGAGTAGATTTATCCACGGTCTCTGTGGAGACAGAGATGCTACCAATAGAATTTTGCATTGAGATTGTTTTATCTTGAGCAATATCTGCTGAATCAACGGCGCTGGAGGATACGCATATCCTATCATTCCGTCTCACGAGATCGATAGAGCGTCTACTGCAAACGCTCAAGGATCCGTACATGGTGACACATACGTCTGCAACTGATTGTTGAGACGTGTCGGGTCCATTCTGACGTCAACAAGCGACCCCTCCGTGAAAGGGAGTCCGCTAATACGTTCAGACGACCTGGAATATGACGGACCGATAGGAGAACTTGATGTTCTAGTACAAATAGAAGGATTCTTTCCGTTAACTTGAATAACAGAATGAATATGGTTCCGAATATATGCTATTACCGTTGTATTGCATGTGTGCATTCTGAATAATGTTCATCCAATGACGTAGCTCCAGCCAAATTGACATCATTTCTTGATGTTTATGTACTTGATTAGGAACTGCAGATCCCAAAGACCCTGGCACTTCGAATCTGTTGGGCTCAATGTTGCGCCCCAACCTGTTTGACTGGCATCCGTCACAATTGTAAAACTCGGATCAGGCAGTTGCAGTGGAACTCCCTGAGTTAACCACTGAATATCTGCCCAAGTCTGAACCTCTTGTTTCACTTGATTTGACAAGAGGATGTCCGTATCGAGCAAACGAGATTGTTGTGCGTCTTGAAGCTCATCCCCAGGTGGGCGAATGACTTGGACGGCACCAGATCCGACTTCTTGTTTACTATGAAACCGAGTCGTCGGAGCAATAGAAGCAGATTCTGCACATCCTTCTGAAGCGTTAATTCGTTGCCGTACCTCTGAAGAATGTCGTCCAGGTAGGCCGACATTACCGCAGATGAATGAGCTCGGAAATGAGTCATTACCGAGTTCATTATTCGAGTGAAAGCCCAGGGCGCTAGATTCAGACCGAAGCATGTTGCTCGGAACTGATACAGGCCTCCTAGGACGGCGAAGCAAAGATACTTTCTGAATGCTGGATGTACCATGACGTGAAAGTACTCATCCTTGAGATCTATACTCGTACCATAGTCGTTCACCCGAATGCTCGCTCTGACCGATCGGATGGTCTCCATATAGAATTTTGGAGCCACGATCAGCTTGTTTATCCAGCTCAGATCTCTGACTGGATAGAATGAGCTGTCTTGTTTCGGAACCAGAAAAAAATGGCTGTAGAAACCTGGAGATTCCTGGTTTTCTACGATCTCTATCGCATTCTTCTCCAGAAGAGGCTGGACCTCTGATAGAAGCGAGCCTCTTTTCTGCGGAATTGCCGGAAGCTGAGTCCATCTTGGACTTCGAGTTAACGGAGGTTTTCTTTTGAAGGACAGTTTTAGTCCTTCCGAAATCACCCCGCGAACCCAAGGGTCGTCCGTAATCGACTCCCAATTAGTTGAGAAACTCGACAGTCTTCCGCGCACTGGAACACGATAGAGGTTTATACAATCACCTCCTGGACCTGCGAGGCTTGCGGAAGGAGAAACCATGTCCTCCATGGCCTGCACCTCACCCTGTCAACCTAGGGGCGTCTGACCGGTTGTCTCGACCAGTATTACAGCCCTTCCTGAGTCGCTACTTTGACGGTCTCTAGAGTTAAGACCTAGAGGACGCAGAGGAACCTCTATAGGAACTTCCCTTGGACGTATTCGCCCCAGAAGCGCCTGTCCTACTCTTCTCCGCTGAATCCGACATTTTAGAAGCAGATTTGAATAGCAGTGAGTCTAAAGCTCTCTTAGTTATCTGATCATAGAATGCAGAAAGCTTGCCGTCGAAGAGAAGCTCTCCGGAGACCGGAGCGACTCTGAGAGAGTTTTTCACCTTACTATCCACATGCGTGGATGTAGCCAGGGCCGCGTCACGTGTAACCAACACCAGATTTGCCACTGAAAGGGCGGAGTTATACGTGGAGAATGCTATGGCCCTCGAAAGAACTCTTAAGGAGGTTTGTACATCTGGAATTCTTTACCTTTGAGACGTAATGATAACGCTCTGGTAAGGTGAACTGCATACGATAATGCATCTAAACTAGCCCTGTTAGACAATATTGTCGTTTCCAATGTCGTGGTTGGAATTGACATAGACGATGGTATAGACAATTCTAGATCTTCAGCCTGGTCATCTAGACGCATAGGAACTCTCGGAATGCCCTGTCCTGCCGTTTCGAATTATTCCTTGAATTGATGAAAGGCAGATGTAGAGCATTTGCCGATAAGAAACCGGACCTGCCCATTTTGGTAGCAAGTTTATATATAGCGTCATTCAATAGTTCAAATGTCCGTGAGACATTTCTGGACTTTGTTAGAAACTCAGGGACGATGTCCCTAAACCGATTAAAGAATTCTGTGTGCATTGGCGCTATCATTCTCTTATCCGGTAACACAGCATTTTGGTCCGGAGGGACAACGTCAGGAAGATAATGCCGGATGAACTTTATGGCAATTTAATGTTGTTCCGAAAGGGAAAATTCCAACTCCTCCGTATCTCTTTCACCATCCTGTCGGACCACTTGTAATTCTTGGTTGTCCGTGCCTGCACCTGCAGCGGAACGTGCCAACCTAGCTTCCTCGGATAATTCCTGTCGGTTGCTGGGATGCTGCAATAAGTTGTGCTATCTGTGATAGCACATCCATAACGGAGGCCTGTGGAGCTGCAGTCTTACAGGATTTAGCCGCTGGAAGCTCCTAGGACTTTAACTCCTGCATACTTCTTTTATGTGAACGTCCAGAGTATGAAGGCCTCGTATCCTTGGCTACCGGATGACGTGACCTGATCAGTTCCAAATTTCATATGTGGCTTTGGGGCAATGTCCAGATGGGAGCTATCAAAATGTTCTGAATTTTGTTGAAAAACATGGTTGCCAGCAGCCATCTTCAATTTGGCATAGAAATTGTCAACAATTCCATTGGCACACCCAACAGGCCGCATCTTTCACCTGATCTTTTTTTAAATTTCATATGTAGCCATGGTGTGATGTCCATATGGGAGCTATTGAATTTTTCTGGACTTTGTTGAAAAACGTGGTTGCCAACATCCATCTTGCATTTGGCATATAAATTGTCAACAATTCCATTGGCACACCCTACAGGCCGCATTTCTCACCTGATGTTTTTAAAATTTCATATGTAGCTTTGGTGTAAAGTCTAGAAGGGAGCTATCAAATTTTTATGCCCCCTGACTTAAGTGATATAGTGATCCGTGTGTCCGTGTGTGTGTGTGTCTGAGCCAATAACTCGAAAACTGTTAGGGCCACAGTCATCAAACTTCACACAATTATAAAGGACCATGGGAGGATGTATCACACACCATAGCCAAGGGTTGTACCTTCAAGGTCAAGATCACATTTCAAGGTCACACTAATAATCGGTCAACTTTCGTGTCTCAGCCATAACACAGAAACGAATCATAGTACAATTGTTAAACTTTTTACAAATGTTAAGAACAGTCAGAAGGTGTGTCGCGTATAATAGTTTCTGCCGCATCTGCAAGGTGAAGGGCACGATTGCCCTTCATATGTTCAGGGTCACAAATCGTGTCTCAAGCATAACTCCAAAACTATTAGGGCTACAATCATCTAACTTCGCTCAGTTATAAAGGACAATGGGTGGATATATCACACACCACAGTCAGCTCCGTAAGGTCCAAGTCAAGGTAATATTTCAAGGTCACACTGAAAATCATCATTATTCGTGTCTCAGCCATAACTCAAAAACGAACCAAAGTACAAATATTAAACTTTTTACAAATTTTTTTGTTTGATAGAGGTCAAGGTCACAGATCAAAGTCATTGCCACATGGGGGGGGGGGGGGGGGGGGCATACTCACTTTTAAGTGAATCTCTTGTTCTAAAATTCGTTGAAAAATATGGCCACAGCTGCCATCTTGGATATGGCACATAAATTGTCAAGAATTCCATTGGCACATCCTACAGGCCGCATCTATCACCCTATCAGATCCAAATTTCATATGTGCCTTTGGGGTAATGTCAAGATGGGAGCTATTGAATTTTTCTGAATTTTATTGAAAAACATGGCCATCAGCTGCAATCTTAAATTTGGCACATAAATTGCCAACAATTCCATTGGCACACCCTACAGGCCACATCTTTGACCCGACCTTTTTCAAATTTCATATAAAGCTTTGATGTGTTGTCTGGATGAGAGCAATTGAATTTTTCTGAATTTCATTGAAAAACATGGCCTCCAACAGCCATCTTGTATTTGGCATATAAATTGTCAACAATTCCATTGGCACACCCTACAGGCTGAATTTCTCATGTGATTTTTTTTTAAATTTCTTATGTAGCTTTGGTAATATGTCTTGATGGAAGCTATCGGATTTTTCGAAGATTTGTTTGGAAAACCCTACAGGCTGCATCTCTCACCTGAACAGTTCCAAATTTCACGTTACTTTGGGGTAATGTCTAGATGGTAGCTATTGAATTTTTCTGAATTTTGTTGAAAAACTTGGCCACCAATTTCATTGGCACACCCTACAGGCCACATTTCTCACCCAATCTCCTTCAAATTTCATATGTAGCTTTGGTGTGATGTCTAGATGGGAGCTATCAAATTTTTAGTAATATCGTTGAAAAACATGGCCGCCAGCAGCCATCTTGGATTTGGCACATAAATTGTCAACAATTCCATTAGCACATCATACAGGCCACATTTATCATCCAATCTTTTTCAGATTAGCTTTGGTGTCATATCAAGATGGGAGCTATTGAATTTTTCTGAATTTATTTGAAAAACATGGCTACCAGCAGCCATCTTTGGTTTGGTATATAAATTGTCAAGAATTCCATGATCACACCCTACAGGCTACATCACTCGCCCAATTTTGTTAAAATTTCATATGTAGCTTTGGTGTGATGCCGACATGGGAGCTATCAAAATTTTTCTGAATTTTGTTAAAAAACATGGACCCCATCGTCATCTTGGATTTAGTATAGAAATTGTATGCAATTTCATTAGTATACCCTTCAGGTCACCTGCCTCACTCTTTTTCAGATTTCTTATGTTGCTTTGGTGTTATTTCTTTTCTGTAGAAACTTGATTAAATGACTTGACCTTGCTGGAGGTTTCTATTTAGTTCAGTCCCCTCAAGGACAAGTTGTGCTGCAGTGTCATTGACACTTTCATTAACTTTTGTATGCCTTACAGTGTGATATGCATTGAAAACAATACTGAAAGCCCAGTCATAACTACTCTTTCATCCTCAAGCTGTTAAATATGATATTTCCATATCATTTGAATTTTGCTTTTACTTTATTTTCAGGCTGATGAAATACTTGGAACTCAGAGAGAAAGGGATACCATGGAACAGTCGGTAAGAGCATGTAGAAATTATGACCGCTGAACTGATAATTCATTCCACCATTGTAGTTTGGTTACTAGTCATCACTGGTTAGAGTTTTAATAACCGATTAACTGGTTATGTGTATAATAGAATAGAAGTATAAGTTCAGGATAGCCATGGGTGCTTAAATGTCCTTTAATTCAAAAATTTGTTTTCAGTGCCTTAAAAGTACTTGAAAATGACCTTGAAATCCCAAAGGTCTTTGAAAGTACTTGAAAACATTTGTATTAAACTAGTTCTCTAATGCCTTTCTAAGAAAAACTTTAGTAGCACCAATAAAAAACAAATCATCACTTGAGTGGAACAAAGCACCTTCTGCAATGCTGAAGCATTGCAGATGGTGCGTTGTTCCAATCAAGGGATGAAATGTGAGAGAAATATTCTAGTTTTAACCTGCAACTTATTTCAGTATGCACTATACATATACCTTAATTTTATAATTCATTTTTCAATGGTCCTTGAAAGTCCTTGAATTTGGTGCAGAATGGTCCTTGAAAATCCTTGATTTGATCCCCTAAAGGTCCTTGAAAGTCCTTGAATTTAGTTTTGGAAATTGTTAGAGGGGTGTACCCTGAAATTTCTAATTAATGGTTGTATATTACTGTGATCTCCTTCCAGTGCTCACAGTCATACCTTTTTTCTTTAATTCATCAAATAATACGTCATAATGAAACTCCCTGGGTATTATATCTAAGCGTTTTGGTTACATCAAATGGTCAGTGGCAAGTTCCTTCAGGAGTCCATTGGGTCATCTGGTCAGAAATTTAGCATGATGTTCTGTTGCCTGCCTTGTATTTTCTAACTAACATCAGGGATATTTTATACCGAACTTTTGGTATTTTCAGGTACCCTAGATACAGTAAATTATTTTGGGTTTGATACTGATTCTGAACTGTATTTATGGCATATCTCCTACCTTTACTCTAGTTTCTCTAGTCCTGATTGCATTCTGTTTCTTTACACAGTCATATTTTTATACTGTACCAATGACCCAGACTTAGCTGGTGCTAACTCTAAAATATCTAGGGCAAAACGCAAATTTTACCCCCAATCCCCAAAATTTGCGTCTAAAACCGAAAATTACATGTCCTATATGGTCCTCCATACTTTTACTCCACTGCGCATGCACATTGTCAAGGAGGTCTTGAAATTGCCGCCAAAAGTCATTCTTTGTTTGGCCCTCAATGCAGTTACACTTCACTGTTATTTGTGCTTGTAAATCTCAGTTTTAAGATGCTAGACGCATAATTGTGAGAGAATTGGTGGAAATAGAAGGTGGAGAGGAAAAAACAGTGGATACAAATGTTCAGGGCTGTAACTTATAATTTTTTTTTTACGAAATTATTCATGTTACCTATTTTTGAGGCATGGCCTTGTTGTGGTCATTCTTGCTATGAATGTTCCATTGTTTAATCAGTGTTTCCTCTCTCCCCTTTCCTTTATTCCCCCTAGCTATTCTCCCATGCTTTTGGCTTATTTTTGTAATGTTTATTACTAAAATTTCTTGGGAGTTTTGGCTTGGTAACAGAATTATTTTCTGTTTTTTCCCCATGTTACGTCCTCACCTTAGGGGTGTTTAGGCATTTTGGTCTGCATCTACCATCTGATATTCTATAGTTTCTTCTCTGGAAGTCTCTGTTTTTCATCAGATAGTGTTTTAATTCGTAACTGATTTCGGGCTATGTTTGTTTCAGTGCCTGGAGTCATGTTTCCAGTTTGTTGACACTCTTGCTTATGTTGACAACTGTTACTTCTGACAGTGATTACTTGTCTTCTGCTTAATTCAGTTCATAGTAAGATACATTAATATTGTCCGTAAGTGTTACCTTAATTTTTCAAAATGATTCAAAATTTTTGTCCACACTTAGGCTTTTTTGGGATCCATTTGGGCTCTTCGGAAAAAAATTTTTCCAAAAATATTTTTCTTTTTGAATAATTTTTTCGCAATGTTATAATGGATTATTTTATTATGTATCTTTTTTTTTTTTTTTCAAGGTTTGGTGCGAGTACTATGACTGTTTACTTTTTCACTTTGAAAAAATTTTTGTTCAATTGTAATGGGAGGAAATCTTCCTCTGATTTCTGTATTAATTGTAGTCAACGTACTCACACTAACCCTTGTTCAGTGTGTATTAATTGGGATGACAAACGTCGGAGGCATGTGTCACGATAGGTTATTAGTGGGGAGAGGACCATGTGGTCCTCTCTCTGCCGGGTCACTCTAGTTTTTCACTCTCTTTTTCAGAGGAACAAAAACAGGGTGATGTTTCCGTGATGTCGTCCAAGAGTATGCTTCCGTCATCACAATGAAGAGCTAGCGGCAAAAGTGCTCATGGATATACAGCAATTGCCTAAGAGGCCCCTAGTAGTGTCGACGGCGTTGACGTCAATGTCTTCTAGCTCGCCTGTTGCCACCCCCATGTACCGAATGGGTCAGCGCCCGGGTTCGTCCGTTGCGCTCCAGGAAGGAATTTCGGGTGTTGCGAGCACTATAAATATACCATGTGCACACCCAGTGACGACGGAACAGAGGATAGTACGGAGGAAGCCTGTTAGTCCGGTTCCTAGCTCGTCCAGGTCCATCCGGACTGCGAGCGAGAGAAGCCACCTCTCTCTTACATCAACATCTGCGCCGCGATGTTGTTGTATGTTCATTTGATAGTTGGAGCATACGTCCAATCCTCCTGCTCGGGACGCTCCGTTGCATAGACAGTCCGACACCGCTGTTCTATTGGCTTCCTCATCCTCACGTCAGCACACACGACTGCACCTTGGCTTTGTGACCACAGATTCCGGAGGACGTTCATATATGATATAAGGCAGGAAGGAAAGTTCTGGGATCTCCTGCTTCGCCGTCCAGGGATTCCACGTCAACCAGGTCACTTCATAAGCTTGCCAAGGACACAAGGCCTTTCCAGTTGGGACGTTCGCATATTATATAAATGCAGGAATGAATGTCCCTGGGGTTTCCAGCAGCTATTTACATAAGGCCTGGCTCCACAGGTCTCTTTGATGATCAAGAACAAAGTAATGTTTCCGTGATGTCTTCAAAGTGTGCTTCACAGTCAAATGAAGAGCTAGCGGCAAGAGTGCTCATGCAGATACGTCAATTGCCTAAGAGGTCCCAAGTAGGATCGACGGCTTTGGCGTCCGCTAGCTCACCCGGTGTAGCGACCATTCAGCGAATGGCTCGGCACCCGGGTTAGTCCGTTGTGGTCCAGGAGGAGGTTTGGGTGATGCGAGCACTATAAATACACGTGCCCACCCATTGACGACGGATATGAGGATGGTATGGAGGAAGCCTATTAGTCCGGTTCCTAGCTCGTCCAGCTCTGCACGGGCTGTGAGCGAGAGAGGTCCCTCCTCGTACAACAACATCTGGGTACAGATGTTGCCGTACAGAATGTTCCTCAGTCGGTGCATGCGTCCACCGCTCAGGATGCTCCGTGATATAGACAGTCCGGAGAGACTGCTTTATTGGCTTCCTCATCCTCACGGCAGTGCACACAACCGCACTTTCGCTATGTGACCAGTGATATCCAGCCAATCTCGCCGACCAGGAATTCACTTCAACCAGGTCACGCCAACCGGTAGCCAACGATACGAGGCCTTCATACTTCGGACATTCGCATTAAAAAGTATGCAGGAGTCAACGTCTTAGGAGCTTCCAGCGGCTAAATATTGTAAGACCGCAGCTCCACAGGTCTCCGTTACGGACGTGCTACTGCAGTTAGCACAAATTGTCACAGCGTCCTAGCAACCGACAGAAACTCTGTCGGATCAGGAATTATCCGTAGAAGCTGGGTCGGTACATTCCACTGCAGGTGCAGACATGGACGACCAAGTATTACAAGTTGTCTGACTGGATAGCGAAAGGGATACGGAATACTTGAATTTTTCCCTTACGGAACAGCATAATTGCCGTGGAGTTCATCCGGCTTTAATATTTTTATACTGTACCAATGACCCAGACATAGCTGGTGCTAACTCTTAAAATATAGGGCCAAACACAAATTTTGCCCCCCAATCCCCAAAATTTGCATCTAAAACCAAAGAAAACATGTCCTGAATGGCCCTCCACACTTCACCTCTACTGCGCATGCGCAGTATCAAGGACGTTCCGAAATTGGCGCCATTAATCATTCTTAGTTTGGCCCTTCATCAGTTAACATCTGACTGATCTTTGTGCTTGTAAATCTCAGTTTAAATGATGCCAGACACATAAGTATTAGTGAAATGGTGATTCTAAGGAGGATATAGAAGGAGGAGAGGAAAAATGTGTGACAGAAAATTATCAGGGCTGTAACTTAAAATTTTTTAATGAAATTATGTTAAGTTACCTATTTTCGAGGCAGCAGCCATTTTGTTGTCATTCTTGTTATCAAGTTACACTGCTTGTTCAGTGTTTTCCTCTCTCCCTTTCTTTTAAGTCCCCTCTTGCTATTCTCCCATGCTTTTGGCATATTTTCTGTAATTTTATTACTAAAATTTCTTGGGAGTTTTAGCTGAATAACAGAATGAATTCTGTTCCTTTCCCCATGTTTACGTCTTCACCTATGGGTGGTTAGGCGTAGTGTTCTGCATCTACCATCTGATGTTCTGCAGTTTCTTCCCTGGAAGTCTCTGTTTTGCATCAGATAGTGTATTATTGGTAACTGATTTCGGGCCTGTGTGCCTGGAGTCTTATTCTAGTGTTTTTACACTTATTGTTTACATTTACAACAACCCTCTGTGTGAGGGGGGGATTTCTTGAAAATAATATCTTGATGTTAATTTAATCATAACTAGATACATTATTATTGTTCATAAGTGTTGCATAAATTGTTTAAAATATTTTTAAAATTTTTGTCCACACCTAGGCTTGGGATCCATTGGGGCTCAACGTTACTTTTCAGAAACTTGGGCTGTTCTGAAAAAATATTTTTTCAAAATTTTTTGATTTCAATTATTATTTCTATGTTAATGGATCATATTATTATTTATTTTGATTGTCAGGGGTTGGTGCGAGTACTAGGACTTTGTTTTCTTTTCACATTGAAAGGATTTTGGTCAATTGTAATAAGAGGAAATCTTCCTCTGACTTTTATAATCATTGTATATTTAGTCAGTGTACTCGCACTAGCTCCTGTTCTGTATGTGATAATTTCGATGACAACATGGGAAGCGTGTGTCACGGTATGTTAGTGGGGAATTGGACATTCCAGTCCTTTCCCCGCAGGGTCACTCTACTTTATCAATTTCTATTTCAGACGATCAAGATTAGGGTGATGTATCCGTGATGTCTTCCAAAAGTGTGCCTCCGTCGTCACAATTAATGAAGAGCTAGCGGAAAAGTGCTCATGTAAATACGCCAATTACCTAAGAGGTCCCTAGTAGGTTCGACGGCCTTTGACGTCCGCTAGATCGCCCAGTGTAGCGTCCATTCATCGAATGGTTCGGCAGCCGGGTTCGTCCGTTGCGGTCTAGAAGGAGTTTTGGGGTGATGCGAGCACTATAAATCAACCAAATGCACACCCAGTGACGGCAGATTAGAGGGAGAACGGAGGAAGCCTTTTAGTCCGGTTCCTAGCTCGTCCAGGTCCATCCGGACGGCGAGCGAGAGAGGCCCCTCTCTCGTACAACAACGTCTGGCCCCAGATGTTGTGGTACAAAATGTTTCGCATTCGGAGCATACGTCCGCCGCTCGGGACGCACCGACATATAGTCAGTCCGGAGAGACTGTCAATAAGGCTTCCTCATTCTCATGGTACCGCACACGACCGCTCTTGGCTACGTGACCTCGGATATCCAGTCAGCTTCACCAATCGGAGAATCATCGGCGACCAGGTCATACCATCCGGTAGCCAGGGACACGAGGCCTGCAGACTCCGGACGTTTGCATAAGAAAGTGTGCGGGAGTCAACGTACACGGAGCTTCCGGCGGCAATGCATCGTAAGACCGCTACTGCACAGGCCTCGGTGACGTACGTGCTATCCCAAATAGCACAGCTTATCGCAGCATCCCAGCAACAACTGAATCTGTCGCATCATGTATTATCCGACGATGCTGGGTCGGGACGCTCCGCGGAAGCAGGTACGGACGTCCGAAAATTTCATCCGGTCCGACGGGATGCCGAAAGGGATTTGGAGGATTTCGAGCTTTCCCTTTCGGAACAACATATGCTGTTGTGTACGTCATCTGACTTTATCTTCTACAGGTTCTTTCGTCGGACCAGAATGCTGCGATGCCGGATAAGAAACTGATAGCGTCGGTGGACTTAGAAATTTTTGGTTCGGTTCAGGGACATCGTCCCTCAGTTCCGACATAGTCCAATAATGTCACACAAACTTTCGAATTATTGAACGACGCTATATATTATTATTATATGCTTGCTATTACCAAGCATTTCTGGTTTCTTGTTCGCAAAGTTACGGAGATGTCTTTCAAAGTGTGCCTCTGTCGTCATAGTTAATGAAGAGCTAGCGGCAATAAGTGCTCATGGAATATGTCTATCGCCTAAGAGGTCCCTTGTAGGATCGACGGAGTGACATATGCTAGCTCACCCGGTGTAGCGTCCATTCATCGAATGGTTCGGCAGCCGGGTTCGTCCGTTGCGGTCTAGGAAGGAGATTTGGGTGATGCGAGCACTATAATAACTTTAGTACTCATCCAGTGACGACAGATTGAGGACAGATCGGAGGAAGCCTGTTAGTCCGGTTCCTGGCTCGTCCAGGTCCGTCCGGGCTGTGAGCGAGAGAGGTCCCTCTCTCGTACAACAACATAGGGGACCGGTTGTTGTGGTTCAGATATTTCGCATTCGGAGCATATGTCCGCCGCTCGGGACGCTCCGTTATATTGACAGTTCAAGAGACTGTCGATAATGCTTCCTCATCCTCACAGCAGCGCACACGACCGCACATTGGCTACGTGACCTCGGGTATCCGACCAGTTTCGTCATGCAGTGATTCCATGGCGAACAGGTCACGCCATCTGGTAGCCAAGGGACACGAGGCCTATACACTCCGTTCGCTCGCATAATAGAAGTATGCACGGGGTAACGATCACGGAGCTTCCAGCGGCAATGCATCGTAAGACCGCTTCTCCACAGGCCTCAGTGACGGACGTGCTATCCAGGTTAGCACAGTTTATCGCAGCATCCCAGCAATCGACAGTTTCTCGGTCGGATCAGGAATTATCCGACGGCGCTGGGTCGGTGCGCTCCGCTGTTGCATCAGGTTCGGACGACCGAACGCTTTATAGGGTCTGACAGGATGGCGAAAGGGATTCGGACGATTTCGAGTTTTCTCTTTCGGAACAACGGAAGCTGCCATACATTTCTTCCGGCATTATCTTCCAGTGGTTGTTCCTTCGGACTACATTGCTGCGATGTTGGATAAGAGACTTATAGTGTCATTGGACACGTAATTTTGGATCGGTTCAGGGACATTGTCCCTGACTTACCGGCGCAGTCCAATAATGTCATTAGAACATTTGTATTATTTATCGACGCTATATATATATAAGCCTGCTACCAAGCATGATAGTTTAGTTTCTTGTCCGCAATGCTCAATTCTGCCTTTTATCATTTCTAGGAATAATTTATTTTGGCAGAACAGGGCATACCGAGAGTTTATATGCGTCTAGACGGCGGGGTTAAAGACTGGATATTATCTTTTTCGCCGTCTATGTCTTTTCCAACCACAATGTTGGAAACGACAATGATGTCTAATAGACTTAACTTAGACGCTTTATCATACGTAGTCCACCTTACTGAGGCGTTATCATTACGTCTTCAAGAGAAAGAATTCCGGGATATGATCCTCAATGTGATTTCTTTCAAGGGCAGTAGTTTGTCCACGTATAACTCCGCCCTTCAGTGGCAACCTGGAGTTGGTTAGACATGACGCAGCCCTAGCTACATCCACGCGCGTGGATAGTAAGGTGAAGAACTCTCTTAGAGTCGCTTTGGTCTCGGAGAAGCTTCTCTTCGACGGCAACTTTTCAGCAATCCATGAATTGCTCGATATACATGTTCTCTTGTCTATCAAGTGTAGCAAGAGATTCAGACTGGGGCAAACATTCGGTGGTTGACTCAGAGAGTGCCACTGCAGTTGCCGGATCCGAGTTTTATAATTATGACGGTTGCCAGTCAAACAGGTTGGGGTACAATATTGATCCCAACGGATTCGTAGTGCCAGGGTCTTTGGGTCCCGCAGTTTCTAGGCAAGCACTTATCTTCCACGGAATAATGTTTTTTTAGGCTTGCTTTATGTCATTGGATGAACATTATTCAGAAACGCATGTCCAAATCCTGTCCGATAATACGACAGTAGTTGCGTATCTCCGGAACCAGGGAGGCACTCATTCGATTCCGTTATTCAATTTAACGGAAAGAATCCTTCTGTTTGTTATAGTACACTAAGTTCTGCTTCGGTCCATCATATTCCGGGTCGTCTGATTGTATTACCGGACTCCCTTTGACGTAAGGGTCGCTTGTTGCCGTCAGAATGGACTCTCAACAAACAAGTATTGAATCAGATTTGCTATCAATGGGAGCGCCCAATGATAATTTATTTACGACACAACTTGCTAATCAATTGCAGACGTATGTGTTTGCATGTCCGGATCTCTGAGCTTATGTTGTTAACGCTCTATTGATCTAATAGGACGGAATGATAGGATATGCGTATCCTCCTGCGCTGTTGTTTCAGCAAGTATTGCTAAGATAAACAACCACAATACATTTCTGTTGATAGCATCTCTGTCTTCACAGAGACCGTGGGTAAATTTACTCAGATGTCTACTGTGGGACTTAACGTGAAAACTTCCTCCATGAGAGGATCTTCTTTCGCTGGGGAAAATCGTGTCATCTTCTTCATAACCCGCAAGGTCTCAACCTTCACGTATTCTGTTGTGTGGTCCTTATTGCATTGTAAGCATTGTACTGGACGAGCTTTGGACGCGATTTCTTACTGTAGGAGAACCTCTTCTTCGCTATTCTATGCGGCTAAAGTGGAGGCTCTTCCGTCGTTGTTGTAGGGATCACTATGTTGATATTGTTGATCCCTCCATACTAGTCATTGCAACTTTCTAGTATACTTGTTTGACAAGATCTACTGCAGCCTGATACTATTAAGGTTATAAGTCTATGTTATCTCATACCTATGCACTCTATGATAGTTTACAATTGAGTCTTATGTCTCTTTATCTAAGTCAGTTAGTAACTTTTCGATAAATAGACTTAGAATCATTAGATTAAATTTCTATATGGAATTTAACTTCGGTTCTTATTTAGCTAAGTAATCATTTGAGCCTCTGGAAACAGTAGTTTTCAAATTCTGACCTTTTAGACAGTAATTCTGTTGGCTTCTCTTTTACTGAAGAGTCAGTGAGCTTCATGCACTATCGGTGGATGATTCTCACTTTCGTAGTTTCGGAATCACTACTTCCTTTACTATTTAGGTTGGATTTTTGGTTAAGAGTCAGGCTCCTAATAAATATCCGGAACCTATTGTTATTAAGGTCCTTCCGTCTTCGTACGGGCATAGGCCTTTACTCTGTCCGGTTAGAGTTTACGTATTTATAAACAGATATCTGTTTATTACTACAGACTTAAGCTTCTTCTGTCTTTGATGCCTAATAGAAGGACGTTACGCTCCATTCTATTGCTAATGGATTCAATTAACTATCGGTACTGCTTATGGTATATCATTGACTCAGCAGTTGTGCTTGAGATTTCGGCTCATGAAGTAAGAGTTCTTTCTACATCTTGGGCTTACATTAATAGTGTTGCTATTATAGATTTTTGAAGGCTGCTCATTGCGCTCAGCCATCCACATTCATGAATTTTTTATCTCAGAAATATCGAGTCCATTTCTGGAGGCCTCTTTTGTTAGATCTATTATTTACTGCTCAGAATGTCATTCACTTAACAGTTGCTACTATAGCTAGCTAGGCTGTCTGTTTCGGCAGTGACTCCATTCTGCTGCCCTCTTCGCTCTGGGCTATTTGACCCAGGGCAAGAAAAAGGGGGGGGGGGAGGGTGTTCCCTTGGGTCACCTGTTTTACTATGAAAACAAGGGGATACCTCCTCCGGAGTAATTCTGAGCTGTTACTGGGATGGCTTTTTAGTGAGAAGTTTATGTTTTAAAAATTCATTCAGGTCTTAGTTTTTAAAGTATAGCTTTTGAATATAGCACGTGTCAAACGGACGTTATTATACAATCCTCAGACACTTTTAAGGAGTATAAGAGTCTCTATTCTCTAGACTTACTTTATTTATTGGCTTACTTTAAAAATTATTAGTATAAGGATTATACTAGATATTACTAGAGTACATGGATATATGATGCTCAATTTTGCAAGGTGTTGTATCTTTCTAATTTAACATAAATAAGAAAGATACATGTAAGGCCTAATACTTCTTTTTCCCTAGAGGGGATGACTCTATTTTATATAATTGAGCGTATTCCAACTTGCTCTATGTCCTAGGCCCTCCAGCCTTTTTACTATTCAGCTATGTCTGGGTCATTGGTACAGTATAAAAATGTTAAAAAATTTATAGTAATTTATATATTTTTTATACTTACCAATGACCCAGACGGGAATGGCCCTCCCAGGAGTTGGGAACTCATACCTCCCCACTGAGTACATAGCGCTTACCAGGCACTGGTTATAAGAATGATTAATGGCGCCAATTTCGGAACGTCCTTGACACTGCGCATGCGCAGTAGAGGTGAAGTGTGAAGGGCCATTCAAGACATGTTTTCTTTGGTTTTAGATGCAAATTTGGGGGATTGGGGGGCAAAATTTGTGTTTGGCCCTATATTTTAAGAGTTAGCACCAGCTATATCTGGGTCATTGGTAAGTATAAAAAATATATAAATTACTATAAATTTTTTAACTTTCTGATGTTGTTCCTCCGGACCAAAATGCTGCGTTGCCGAATAAAAGACTGATAGCGCCACTGGACAAGGATTTCTTTAATCGGTTCAGGGACATCGTCCCTTAGTTTCCGTCTCAGTCCAGAAATGTCTCAGAGACATTTGAATTTTTATATGACGCTATATATAACTTGCTATTAACAGAGCAAGTCCAGTCTCATATTAGCAAGTGCTCTTCATCTGCCTTTCATCAATTCATGGAATAATTTGAAACGGCTGCACAGGGCATTCCGAGAGTTCCTCTGCGTCTAGACGACCAGGTCTAAGTCCTAGAGTTGTCTATATTTTCGTCTTTGTCTATTCCAACCATGTTGAAAACGTTAATATCGTCTAATACGGCTAGCTTAGACACATTATCGTATGCAGATCACCTTACCAGAGCGTTATCTTTATGCCTCAAGTGAAAAGAATTCCAGGATGTATATCCTCCTTATAAATTCTTTCAAGGGCCTCACATAGAACTCCACCCTTTAGTGAAAATATGGAGTTGGTTAGCCGTGACGCGGCCCTGGTTACATTCACACCTGTGGATAGTAAGGTGAAAAACTCTCTCAGAGTCGCTCTAGTCTCCAGAGAGTTTCTCTTCGACGGCAAGCTTTCCGCAATATATTATCAGATAACTAAGAAAGCTTAATCTCTCTGCTATTCAAATCCGCTTCCTATAGTCGGATGCAGCGGAGAAAGTAGGACAGGCACTTCTGGGGCGAATATGCCCAAGGGAAGTTCCTATAGAGGTTTCTATGCGTCCTCTAGGTCTTACTCTAAAGACCGTCAGGGTAGCGACTCAGGTAGGGGCCGTAATTCTGACCGAGACATCCGGTCAGACGCCCCTAGGTCGACGGGGTGAGGTGCGGGCCATGGAAGACATGGTTTCTCCTTCCGCTAGCCTCGCAGACCAGGAGGTATTGGTCTTATCCTCTATTGTGTACAGTGAGTGGAAGACTGTCGAGTTTCTCAAACTTCTGGGAGTAGTTTACGGCCGTCCCTTGGTTTCGAAGGGTGATTTCGGTAGGACTATATTGTCCTTCAAACGTAACTTACGTTAACTCGAAGTCCAAGATGGACTCAGTTTCCGTCAAGTATGCAGGAAAGAGGCTCGCTTCCTCTAGAAGTCCAGTCTCTTTTGGTGGGATAGCGATAGAGATCATAGAAATCTAGGAATTTCCAGGTTTCTAAAACCATCCTTTCTGGTTCCAAACCAGACAGCTTGAGCTCGTTCCGTCCACTCATAATCTGAGCTGGATAACAAGCTCGGATTGTGGCTCCAAGTATCTATATGGAGTCTATCTGATCGGTCAGAGCGAGTATTCAGGTGTACGACTATGCTACATAAATAGATTTCTAGTTGCATACTTTCACGTCATGGTACATCAGATGTTTAGAAAGTATCTTTGCTTCTTGATCATAGGAATTTTGTATCAGTACCGAGCAATGTGTTTCGGTTTGAATCTAGCCCCTGGGCTTTCACTCGAATATCGAACTTGGTAATGACTCATTTCTGAGCTCATTCGTCTGCGGTAACGTCGGCCTACCTGGACGACATTCTTCAGAGGTATGGCAATGAGTTAACGCTTCAGAACGATGTGCAGATTCTGCTTCTATTGATCCAATGTCTCGGTTTCTTAAGTAAACGAGGAGAAGTCAGATCTGGTTTTGTCCAAGTCATTTACCCACCGGGGGATGAGCTTCGAGACACATTACATTCTTGTTCGTCTGCCGTTAACCAGAGCGAAATTAATCAGTTGTTATGCTCACTTTTGTCTTCGAAAGACAAGGTCTCAGCGAGAGATCTCATGAGACTGATACACTTATGCGGAACTGCCTCGATTTTATTCCAATGGGGCGGTTACGCATTGGTCCTCTTCAATTTCTTTTAATTCAGAATTGGAGGGTGAGGATTCTTTCGCTCGATACGGACATCTTCTTGTCAAATCAAGTGAATAAGAGTTTCAGACTTGGGCAAGTTTTCAGTGCTTAACTCAGGTGGTTCCACTGCAATTGCCGGATCCGAGTTTTACAGTTTTGACGGATGCCAGTCAAACACGTTGGGTCGTTTCATTGAGCCCAACAGATTTGAAGTGCCAGGGTCTTTTGATTCTGTAGTTCCTTATCAAGCCCTCAAACATCAAGGATGATGTCATTTTGTCTTGCGCTACGTTATTGGATAACGTTATTCAGAATGCTCATGTGCTAATTCTGTCCAACAACTCGACGGTATTGGCATATTTTCTGAATTATAGAGGCACTAATTCCATCCTGTTATTCATGTTAATGGAATGAATCTTTCGGTTGGTACTAGAACATCAAGTTCTCTTATCGGTCCGTCATTTTCCAGGTCGTCTGAACGTATTAGCTTCACGGAGGGGCCGTTTGTTGCCGCCAGAATGGGCTTTCAACAAACGAGTATTCAATCAGATTGCTACCAAGGAGAACGGTCTATGATCGACTTATTCGCGACGCATCTCAACAATCAGTTGCAGACGTATGTGTCACTGTTTGGATCTTCAAGCGTTTGCAGTAAACGCTCTATCGATCTTGTGAGACGGAATAATAAGATATGCATATCTTCCAGCGCCGTTGATTCAGCAGATATTGCTCTATTTTAATTTTTTCAATGCAAATTCTGTTGGTAGCTTCTCTAGCTCCACAAAGACTGTGGACAAATTTACTTAGGCATCTGTTGTGGGACATGCCGTGGTAGCTTCCTCCACATTTCAGTCCATTCTATGGCCAGATGGATTCAATTTACTATCAGTACTGCTTATGATAATATCTTCAATCAGCAGTCTGTGCTTTAGTTTTAAGCTCATGAAGTAAGAGTTCTTCTACATCATGTGCTTAAGCTAATAATGTTGCTATTACAGATCTAATGAGGGCTGCATATTGGTCTTAGCCCTCCATTTTCACGATTTTGTATCTGAGAATATTGAGTCCTTTTCTGCAGATCTACATTGTTTAGGTCCGTTATTTTTTACTCGAAATGTCATCCACTAAACAGTGGCAACTATGTGTGTATAGGCTTTTGGTTCCGGCAGTGACTCTGTCCTGCTGCCCTCTTTGCTCTGGAGTATTTCATCCAGGGCAAGGGAAAGGGGGGGGGGAGGCGGGTGTTCCCTTAGGTCACCTGCTTTATAGTGTAAAGCAAGGGAATACCTCCCTTGGAGTCAGTAATTCTGAGTCGGTTCCGAGATGATTTTTCAGGTAAAGCCTATGTTTACTCATCTGTGTAATAATTTTTAAGTATTGATTGGTGTGAAACATTTGTATATATCACGTGATTAATTGGACGTTAATATACAGTCCTTGAATACTTTTAAATGAGTAAATAGAGTCTCATTTATCTAGAGTTCCGTATTTATTGGCTTTCCTTAAAAAATATTAGTATAAAGGGTTATACTGGATGTTTATAGAGATCATTGATGTTATTGTGCTCAATTACAGAATAGTGTTGTGTCTTTCTTTTTTGATACAAATAAGAAAGATACATGCAAGCCTATCTCTCCTTTTCTCCTTTCGGGAATAGGTCTGTTATGGGTAATTGAGTCTGTTGGATTTTCCTTATGTCCTAGACCCTCCAACCTTTTTACTATTCAGCTAAGTCTGGGTCATTGGTACTGTTTTAAAATGTTAAAAAATTTATAGTAATTTATATATTTTTTATACTTACCAATGACCCAGATGGGGATGGCCCTCCCATGAGTTGGAAACTCATACCTCCCCGCTGAGTACATAACGCTTACCAGGCACTGGTTGTAAGAATGACTTTTGGCGGCAATTTTGAGACCTCCTTGACACTGTGCATGCGCAGTGGAATAAAAGTATGGAGGACCATATAGGACATGTAATTTTCGGTTTTAGATGCAAATTTTGGGGATTGGGGGGTAAAATTTGTGTTTGGCCCTAGAATTTAACAGTTAGCACCAGCTAAGTCTGGGTCATTGGTAAGTATAAAAAATATATAAATTACTATAAATTTTTTAACTTTTCTCATTTCAATAGAATTAGCTAAAAGACCCCTAGTGTGATCACATTTCTCTACGAACTTCACCAAACTGGTTAGGTGCCGGGAAGCTCATATTTGGGCTTTACTGGAAAGTGCTATTATCTCAACTAAAAGACTTCATTGTCTGTGTTTTTGCTGCCAATTCAGCTTGGAAGCAATACTCTCGTTTCAAAATATCTGCATCATTAAATTGAAAAATGAGACTGGAACACCACTAAATTATATATAGTTAGCTTTCATGACAACAGGGCCTGCAGCCCTCAAGAGGTTGTCTCATTAATTGGTTGAGGGCGAGATTATTTTTGGTAGTCAGAATTTGTTGTTCAAAATTCGTTTTATTACAGATTATTGGAGTGTGCCTACAGGCATTCTCCAATAAGTTGTAATAAAACCAATGTATATGAACAAAATATTATTTGCGTTTAACCGAATATGAAACATGAGCAAGGAAAATATTGGCTTTTGCTCTGGTACTCTCATTTGTTTGGAAAGCCCTGATAGTGGCTTCCAGCACTAAACCAGTTAAATTTTTTTTAGCTCAACTTGACAAAGTCAAGCTGAGCTATTGCCATCACTTCTCGTCCGTCGGCGTATGTTAGTACGTTAGTACGTACGTCCACAATTTCCTTTGGCACACCTCACAGGTTGCATTTATGATCAGATTTCTTTGAAACTTCTTATGCTTGTTTGGGGTGACCTCTAGATGGGAGCTATCGATATTTTTATACTGTACCAATGACCCAGACATAGCTGGTGCTAACTCTTAAAATATAGGGCCAAACACAAATTTTGCCCCCCAATCCCCAAAATTTGCATCTAAAACTAAAGAAAACATGTCCTGAAAGGCCCTCCACACTTCGCCCCAACTGCGCATGCGCAGTGTCAAGGACGTTCCGAAATTGGCGCCATTTATCATTCTAAGTTTGGCCCTTCATCAGTTAACATCTGACTGATCTTTGTGCTTTTAAATCTCAGTTTAAATGATGCCAGACACATAAATATTAGTGAAATGGTGATTCTAAGGAGGATAGAAAAGGAGGAGAGGAAAAGAATGTGTGACAGAATATTATCAGGGCTGTAACTTAAAATTTTTTAATGAAATTATGTTAAGTTACCTATTTTCAAGGCAGCAGCCATTTTGTTGTCATTCTGATTATTTAGTTACACTGTTTTTTCAAGTGTTTTCCTCTCTCCCTGTCCTTTAAGTTCCCCCTTGCTATTCTCCCATGCTTTTGGCATAGTTTCTGTAATTATTATTACTAAAATTTCTTGGGAGTTTTAGCTGAATAACAGAATGAATTCTGTTCTTTCCCCATGTTTACGTCTTCACCTACGGGTGGTTAGGCGTTGTGTTCTGCATCTACCATCTGATGTTCTGCAGTTTCTTCCCTGGAAGTCTCTGTTTTGCATCAGATAGTGTATTTTTGGTAACTGATTTCGGGCCTGGGTGCCTGGAGTCTTATTTTAGTGTTTTTACACTCATTGTTTACATTTACAACAGCCCTCTGTGTGAGGGGGGGATTTCTAAATAATAATATCTTTATGTTATTTTAATCATAACTAGATACATTATTATTGTTCGTAAGTGTTGAATAAATTGTTTAAAATATTTTTAAAATTTTTGTCCACACTTAGGCTTGGGATCCATTGGGGCTCAACGTTACTTTTCAGAAACTTGGGCTGTTCTGAAAAAATATTTTTTCAAAATATTTTGATTTCAATTATTTTTTCTATATTAATGGATCATATTATTATTATGTATTTTGATTGCCAGGGGTTAGTGTGAGTACCAGGACTTGTTTTCTTTTCACTCTGAAAGGATATTGATCAATTGTTTTAAGAGGAAGTCTTCCTCTGACCTTATTATCATTCTATATGTGGTCAGTGTACTCGCATTAACTCCTGTTCTGTATCGTATGATTTCGATGACAATATGGGAAGCGTATGTCACGGTATGTTGTTGGGGATTTGGACACTCCGGTCCTTTCCCCGCAGGGTCACTCTACTTTATCAATTTCTATTTCAGACGATCAAGATTAGGGTGATGTATCTGTGATGTCTTCCAACAGTGTGCCTCCGTCGTCACAATTAATGAAGGGCTAGCAGAAAAGTGCTCATGTAATACGCCAATTGCCTAAGAGGACCCTAGTAGGTTCGACGGCCTTTGACGTCCGCTAGCTCGCCTGGTGTAGCGTCCATTCACCGAATGGTTCGGCAGCCGGGTTCGTCCGTTGCGGTCTAGAAGGAATTTTGGGGTGATGCGAGCACTATAAAATTAACTTAATGCACACCCAGTGACGGCGGATCGGAGGGAGAACGGAGGAAGCCTTTTAGTCCGGTTCATAGCTCGTTCCGGTCCATCCGGACGGCAAGCGAGAGAGGCCCCTCTCTCGTTCAACAACATCTGGCCCCAGATGTTGTGGTACAAATGTGTCGCTAGCGGAGCATACGTCCGTCGCTCGGGACGCTCCGTTGTATAGGCAGTCCGCTGAGACTGCTAAGGCTTCCTCTTCTCGTCAGCGCACACGACCGCACCTTGGCTGCGTGACCGCCGATATATTACCAGCTTCGCCGATCAAGGATTCTTCGGCGACCAGGTCACACCATCCGGCAGCCAGGGATTCGAGACCGATGGACTCCGGACGTTCGCATAGGAAAAGTATGCGGGAGCCATCTGATGCGGAGCTGCCCTCGGCGAAGCAGCGATAGACTGCGCCTCCGCAGGTCTCGATGCCGGACATTCTTGTGCACATAGCACAGCTTATCGCAGCATCCCAGCAGCCGACAGAAACGGTGTCGGATCGAGAATTATCCAACAGCGCTGGGTCGGTAGCCGGGGACTCGAGGCCTGCAGACTCCGGACGTTCGCATAGGAAGTGTGCGGGAGTCAACGTACACGGAGCTTCCAGCGGCAATGCATCGTAAGTCCGCTACTGCACAGGCCTCGGGAACGGACGTGCTTTCCTTAATAGCACAGTTTATCGCAGCATCCCAGCATCAACTGAATCTGTCGCATATATTTTATCCGACGATGCTGGGTCGGGACGCTCCGCGGAAGCGGGTACGGACGTCCGAAAGTTTCATCCGGTCCGACGGGATACCGAAAGGGATTCGGAGGATTTCAAGCTTTCCCTTTCGGAACAACATATGCTGCGATGTCGGATAAGAAACTGATAGCGTCGGTGGACTTAGAAATTTTTGGTTCGGTTCAGGGACATCGTCCCTCAGTTCCGACATAGTCCAATAATGTCACACAAACTTTCGAATTATTGAACGACGCTATATATATTATTATTTTATGCTTGCTATCCAAGCATTTCTGGTTTCTTGTTCGAAGAGTTCCTCTGTCGTCATAGTTAATGAAGAGTTAGCGGCAATAAGTGCTCATGGAATATGTCTATTGCTTACGGAGTGACATTCGCTAGCTCACCCGGTGTAGCGTACATTCATCGAATGGTTCGGCTGCCGGGTTCGTCCGTTGCGGTCTAGGAAGGAGATTTGGGTGATGCGAGCACTTTAATTACTTTAGTTCTCACCCAGTGACGGCAGATTGAGGACAGATCGGAGGAAGCCAACAACATAGGGGACCGCATGTTGTGGTTCAGATATTTTACATTCGGAGCATATGTCCGTTGCTCGGGACGCTCCGTTATATTGACAGTCCGAGAGACTGTCTTTAATGCTTCCTCATCCTCACAGCAGGGCACACGACCGCACATTGGCTACGTGACCTCGAGTATCCGATCAGTTTCGGCATTCAGTGATTCCACGGCGAATAGGTCGCGCCATCCGGTAGCCAAGGGACACGAGGCCTATACACTCCGTTCGCTCGCATATTGGAAGTATGTACGGGGTAACGATCACGGAGCTTCCAGCGGCAATGCATCGTAAGACCGCTTCTCCTCAGGCCTCAGTGACGGACGTGCTATCCGAGTTAGCACAGTTGTTTCGCAGCATCCCAGCAATTGACAGTTTCTCGGTCGAATCAGGAATTATCCGACGGCGCTGGGTCGGTGCGGTCCGCGGTTGCATCAGCTACGGACGACCGAACGCTTTATAGGGTCCGACAGGATGGCGAAAGGGATTCGAAAGATTTCGAGTTTTCCCTTTAGTAGTATCGGAAGATGCCTTTCATATCTTCTGGCATTATCTTCCAGTGATTATTTTTTCGGACTTCATTGCTGCGAACTTGGATAAGAGACTTATAGCGTCATTGGACTCGGATTTTTCGATCGGTACAGGGACATTGTCCCTGACTTACCGACGCAGTCCAATATTGTCATTACAACATGTGTTTTATTTTTCGACGCTATATATATATATATATATATACAAGCCTGCTACTAAGCATGATAGTTTAGTTTCTTGTCCGCGTTGCTCATTTCTGCCATTTTATTATTTTTACAAATAGTTTATTTTGGCAGAGCAGGGCATACCGAGAGTTCATATGCGTCTAGACGGTGTGATTAAAGACTGCATATATTCTTTTTCGCCGTTTATGTCTTTTCCAATTTCAATGTTGGGAACGACATTATGTATAGTAGACTTAACTTAGACGCTTTATTATACGTAATCCGCCTTACTGAGGCGTTATCATTACGTCTTCAAGAAAAGATTTACGGGATATTATTCTCAATGTAATTTCTTTTTGAGGGCAGTAGTTTGTTCACGTATAACTCCGCCCTTCAGTGGCTGATTGGAGTTGGTTAGACCTGACGCAGCCCTAGCTACATCCACACGCGTGGATAGTAAGGTTAAGAACTCTCTCAGAGTCGCTTCGTTCTCGGAGGAGCTTCTCTTCGACGGCAACTTTCCGGCAATCCATGAATTGCTCGATTTACACGTTCTCTTGTCTATCTAGTGTTACAAGAGATTCAGACTGGGGCAAACATTCGGTGGTTGACTCAGAGAGTGCCGCCGCAGTTGCCGGACCCGAGTGTGGCTGTTATGACGGTTGCCAGTCAAACAGATTGGGATATATACTGATCCCTACGGATTCGAAGTGCCAGGGTCTTTGGGTTCCGCAGTCTTTTAGCAATCAGTTTAACTTCCGCGGAATAGTGTTTTTTAGGCTTGCTTTATGTCATTGCATGAACATTATTCAGAAACGCATGCCCAAATTCCTGTCCTTTAATTCGACAGTAGTGGCGTATCTCCGGAACCAGGGAGGCACTCTTTCGTTTCCGTTATTCAATTTAATGGAAAGAATCCGTCTGTTGGTTATAGTACACCAAGTTCAGTTTTGGTCCGTCATATTCCGGGTCGTCTGATTGTTTTATCGGACTCCCGTTCTCTTACGGGTCGCTTGTTGCTGTCAGAATGGACTCTCAACAACAAGTATTCAATCAGATTTGCTATCTATGGGAGCGCCCAATGATGATTTATTTATGACACAGCTTGCTAATCAATTGCAGATGTATGTGTTGGCTTGTCCAGATCTCTGAGCTAATAGTGTTAACGCTCTATTGATCTATAGGACGGAATGATAGGATACGCGTATCCTCCGGCGCTGTTGTTTTAGCAGGTATTGCTAAGATAAACAACCACAATACATTTCTGTTGATAGCATCTCTATCTTCACAGAGATCATGAGTAATTTACTCTCTTGTCTACTGTGGGTCTTAACGTGAAATCTTCCTCTATGTGAGGATCTTTTTTCACTGGGTAAATCGTGTCATCTTTATCACAACCAGCAAGGTCGCAACCTTCATGTATTCCGTTGTGTGGTCCGTATTGCATTGTAAGCACTGTACTGGACGAGCTTTGGACGCGATTTCTTACTATAGGAGATCCTCTTCTTCGCTATTCTATGCGACTAAAGTGGAGGCTCTTCCGTCGTGGTGTGGGGATCATTATGTTCATATTCTTGATCCCTCCATACTACTCATTGCTATTTTTTAGTATACTTGTTTCACAAGATCTACTGCAGCCTGTTATTATTTAGGTTATAGGTTTATGTTACCTCATACCTATGCACTCTACGATAGTTTACAATTGAGTCTTTTGTCTCTTTATCTAAGTCAGTTAGTAACTTTTTGATAAATAGACTTAGAATCTTTAGATTAAATTCCTATACGGATTTTAACTTCGGTTCTTATTTAGCTAAGTAATCATTTGAGCCTCTGGAAACAGTAGTTTTCAAATTCTGACCTTTTAGACAGTAATTCTGTTGGTTTCTCTTTTACTGTAGAGTCAGTGAGTTTCATGCACTATCGATGGATGATTTTCACTTTCATAGTTTCGGAATCAATACTTCCGTTACTATTTAGGTTGGATTGTTGCATAAGAGTTAGGCTCCTATTATCCGGAACCTGTTATTTTAAGGTCCTTCCGTCTTCGTATGGGCATAGGCCTTTACTCTTTCCGGGTACAGTTTATGTATTTATAAACAGATATCTGTTTATTACAAGGGCGTAAGCTTCTTCTGTCTTTGATGTCTAGTAGAAGGACGTTACGCTCCATTTTATTGTTAATGGATTCTATTAACTATCGGTACTGCTTATGGTATATCATTGACTTAGCAGTTGTGCTTAAGATTTCGGCTCATGAAGTAAGAGTTCTTCTACTTCTTGGGCTTACATTAATAGTACCGCTATTATAGATTTTTGAAGGCCGCTCATTGCGCTCAGCCATCCACATTCATGAATTTTATCTCAGAAATATCGAGTCCATTTCTGGAGGCCTCTATTGTTAGGTCTATTATCTACTGCTCAGAATGTCATTCTCTTAACAGTTGCTACTATAGCTAGGTAGGCTGTCTGTTTCGGCAGTGTCTCCGTTCGGCTGCCCTCTTCGCTCTGGGCTATTTGACCCAGGGCAAGAAAAAGGGGGGGGGGGGGGAGGGTGTTCCCTTGGGTCACCTGTTTTTACTATGAAAACAAGGGGATACCTCCTCCGGAGTTAGTAATTCTGAGCTGTTATGGGGATGGTTGTTTAGTGAGAAGTTTAAGTTTATAAAATTCATTCAAGTCTTAGTTTTTAAAGTATAGCTTTTGAATATTGCATATGTCAACGGACATGATTATGCAATTCTCAGACACTTTTAGGAGTATAAGAGTCTCTATTCTCTAGACTTACTTTATTATTGGCTTACTTTAAAAATTATTAGTATAAGGATTATATTGGATATTAATAGAGTACATGGATGTATGAAGCTCAATTTTTGGAAGGTGTTGTATCTTTCTAATTTATCATAAATAAGAAAGATACATGTAAGGCCTATTACTTCTTTTCCCTACAGGGGATGACTCTATTTTATTTTATTGAGCGTATTCCATTTTGCTCTATGTCCTTGGCCCTCCAGCCTTTTTACTATTCAGCTATGTCTGGGTCATTGGTACAGTATAAAAATGTTAAAAAATTTATAGTAATTTATATATTTTTTATACTTACCAATGACCCAGACGGGGATGGCCCTCCCAGGAGTTGGGAACTCTTGCCTCCCCGCTGAGTACATAGCGCTTACCAGGCACTGGTTATTAGAATGATAAATGGAGCCAATTTCGGAACGTCCTTGACACTGCGCATGCGCAGTAGGGGCGAAGTGTGGAGGGCCTTTCAGGACATGTTTTCTTTAGTTTTAGATGCAAATTTTGGGGATTGGGGGGCAAAATTTGTGTTTGGCCCTATATTTTAAGAGTTAGCACCAGCTATGTCTGGGTCATTGGTAAGTATAAAAAATATATAAATTACTATAAATTTTTTAACTTTCTTCAATTTCTGTCAAAAAATGTTGCCGCGGCCAACGTTCTTAGAACTTAGTTTAGTCAAACCACAATATTTCCCTTTGGCACACCCTACAGGGCACATTTATGATTTGATTGCTTTGAAACTTGATACGCTTATTTAGGGTGACCTCTAGATGGGAGCTATCGATTTTCTTCAATTTCCAGCAAAAAATGTTGCCACGGCCAACGTTCATAGAACTTAGTTCAGTCAGACCTCAATATTTCCCTTTGGCACACCCTACAGGGCCCATTTATGATCAGATTGCTTTGAAACCTGGTATGCTTGTTTGGGGAGACCTCTAGATGGTAGCTATCGATTTTCTTCAATTTCTGTCAAAAAATGTTGCCGCGGCCAACGTTCTTAGAACTTAGTTTAGTCAGAAGACTCAATATTTCCCTTTGGCACACCCTACAGGGTACATTTATGATCGGATTGCTTTGAAACCTGGCATGCTTGTTTGGGGTGACATCTAGATGGGAGCTAACGATTTTCTTCAATTTCTGTCAAAAAATGTTGCCGCGGCCAACATTCTTAGAACTTAGTTTAGTCAGAAGACTCAATATTTCCCTTTGGCACACCCTACAGGGTACATTTATGATCGGATTGCTTTGAAACCTGGCATGCTTGTTTGGGGTGACATCTAGATGGGAGCTATCGATTTTCTTCAATTTCCGTCAAAAAATGTTGCCGCGGCCAACGTTTTTAGAACTCAGTTTAGTCAGACCACAATATTTCCCTTTGGCACACCCTACAGGGCACATTTATGATTTGATTGCTTTGAAACCTGGTATGCTTGTTTGGGGTGACCTCTAGATGGGAGCTATCGATTTTCTTCAATTTCCATCAAAAAATGTTGCCGCGGCCAACGTTCTTAGAACTTGGTTTAGTCAGAAGACTCGATATTTCCCTTTGGCACACCCTACAGGGCACATTTATGATCGGATTGCTTTGAGACCTTTCATGCTTGTTTGGGGTGACCTCTAGATGGGAGCTATCGATTTTCTTCAATTTCCATCAAAAAATGTTGCCGCAGCCAATATTCTTAGAACTTAGTTTAGTCAGAGCACAATATTTCCCTTTGGCTCACCCTACAGGGCTCATTTATGATTAGATTGCTCTGAAACGTGGTATGCTTATTTAGGGTGACCTCTAGATGGGAGCTATCGATTTTCTTCCATTTCCGTCAAAAAATGTTGCCACGGCCAACGTTCTTAGAATTTAGTCCAGTCAGACCACAATATTTCCCTTTTGTACACCCTACAGGGCACATTTATGATCGGATTGCTTTGAAACCTGGCATGCTTGTTTGGGGAGGCCTCTAGATGGGAGCTATCGATTTTCTTCGGTTTCTGTCAAAAAATGTTGCACTGGCAAAAAAACTGACATTGGTCCCAATGATCTTCAATTTTGCCATTTCATTTATAACTTACCAAGTTCAAGTTTGTCAAGTTGAGCTACAGTGTCATTGACACTTTCATTTTATCAGCCAGGTTTACAATTTATTAACCCTCTGTACACTGATGTCAAAATGGCTTAGTTTTCAGCAATAAATATTTCCCATAATGCAGTTTGATATTTAACCAAATATACCTTGTTTGGCAGAGCTCAATGAACTCTGTCAAACAAGATATAATTGGTGAAATTCATAGTAAAACAAGAGAAAACCAGAGTGTTTGGAGAAAATTCTGATGCACTACCAGGGTGCTGGGGGTTAAGCTGCATCTGTCTTTGTAGAATACTGGCCCATTTAACTGGTTGAGTCCTAGATTATTTTTGGTGATGTCAAATTGTTATTAGTCCCCTATTGGCATCGCCAGAGGGGACTATAGGTTTGCACTCCATCCATCCGTCAGTCTGTCCATCTGTCAGTCTGTCAGTCACACTTTAGTTTTCCCGAGTTTTTTTGGAAACGCTTCAATGGAATGATTTCATTTTTGGTAAACTACTAAAGAACGATGACTTACAGATCAAGTTTGAGTTTCATGCTGATTGCACTATTCTTGTGTGAGTTACGGCCCTTGGAAATATGGGAAAAAGCACCAAAATATCAGTTTTCTGGAGTTTTTTTTGGAAACGCTTCAACGGAATGATTTCATTTTTGGTAAACTATTATAGAATGGTGACTTACAGATCAAGTTTGAGTTTCATGCTGATTGCGTTATTCTTGTGTGAGTTATGGCCCTTGGAAATATGGGAAAAGCGCCAAAATTTCAGTTTTCCGGACTTTTTTTGGAAACGCTTCAACGGAATGATTTCATTTTTGGTAACCTACTATAGAAGGATGACTTACAGATCAAGTTTGAGTTTCATGCTGATTGCTTTATTCTTGTGTGAGTTATTGCCCTTGGAAATATGGAAAAGCGCCAAAATATCAGTTTTCTGGACTTTTTCTGGAAACGCTTCAACGGAATGATTTCATTTTTGGTAACCTACTATAGAACGATGACTTACAGATCACGTTTCATTTACACTCTGTCCATCCATCCATCAGTCTGTCAATCAGTCTGTCGGTCGTACTTTAGTTTTCCGGACTTTTTTTGGAAACGCTTCAACGGAATGATTTCATTTTTGGTAACCTACTAAAGAACAATGACTTACAGATCAAGTTTCATTTACACTCTGTCCATCCATCCGTCAGTCAGTCTGTCGGTTATACTTTAGTTTTCCGGACTTTTTTTGGAAATGCTTCAACAGAATGATTTCATTTTTGGTAACCTACTATAGAACGATGACTTACAGATCAAGTTTCATTTGTACTCTGTCCATCCGTCAGTCTGTCAGTCAGTCTGTCAGTCATACTTTAGTTTTCCGGACTTTTTTTGGAAATGCTTCAACCGAATGATTTCATTCTTGGTAACCTGCTATAGAATGATGACTTACAGATCAAGTTTGAGTTTCATGCTGATTGCATTATTCTTGTGTGAGTTATGGCCCTTGGAAATATGGAAAAGCGCCAAAATATCATTTTTGAGGACTTTTTTTGGAAATGCTTCAACGGAATTCATGCTGATCACATCTGGGTTATAACATTTCTATAATTATTAATACTCATTAGTCTGGTAGGGGACATTGTATTGCTTCAGCAATATGAGCGCTCTTGTTCTAAATTTGTTTTATTACCAATTATTGGAGAAGCACTCCAAAATGAATTTATATAAACAAAATATTATTTGTGTTTGACTGAAAATGAAACATAAGCCAGAAAAATGTTGGCTTCCGCTCTGGTACCATCATTTTTCTGAAAGCCCTGATAGTGGCTTCTCGCACTCAAACAGTTAAGGGTTCTCAACTTTTCTTATATATATTTTATTGTAGTTATTTGCTAACAAAAAGAGACATGATGATGAAATACAGAGACTGTCGAAAGATCGTGAAGATGAGATAACTAAATTGAAAGCCAAATTGTGAGTACTAGTGGTTATTATCCCCTGGAGTGGGTTCTGTCTGTCCATCCCCCCATACAGAAACCATTCAAAAAATTGCCGAAAATTAATATGTAGCTTTTTGCTGATAATATCATGAAGGGGATTGCGAACCAGCTGTGTCCAAGTTTTTTTTCAAGAGTTATTGCCCTTGTTGAACCTCAGATTTTTCACATTACCATTTCTTGTGATCACATTTCAAAGAGAACCATTTAAGATTTTTTTCCGTAATTGATATATAGGTTTTTATGCGGCTGCTCATATGAGTGGAGCATATTATGGTATGGCAATGTCTATCTGTCCATCCATCCATCTGTCCATTAGCTTTTGTTTGTCCGCATGATAACTTGAAAACAATGCATCCAACAGATACTATTTTTGATGGTTGATTAGTCATGACTAGAGGATGGTTCCTTTCTGTAACCAGCATTCTATGGCAGCCATCTTGGATTTTCAGGGACTTTGGATTGTCCACACGATAACTTGAAAACTATAGATGCAACAGATGCTGCTATTTTTATAGTATACCAATGACCCAGACTTAGCTGGTGCTATCTCTTAAATATCTAGGGCCAAACACAAATTTTGCCCCAATCCCTAAAATTTGCATCAAAAACTGAAAATAACATGTCCTAGATAGTCCTCCATACTTTTACTCCACTGCGCATGCGCAGTGTCAAGGAGGTCTCAAAATTGGCACCAATTGTCATTTTCCTTGTTTGGCCCTCAATTCAGTTACATCTGACTGATATTTGTGCTTGTAAATCTCAGTTTTAATGATGCCAGACACATAATTATGAGAGAAATGGTGGATCTAAGGAGGAAATAGAAGGATGAGAGGAAGAAACAGTGGCAGAAATGTTCAGGGCTGTAACGTATAATTTTTTTACGAAATTATTTCATGTTGCCTATTTTCGAGGCATGGCCCTGATGTTGTCATTCTTGCTATGAATTTACCAATGTTTGTTCAGTGTTTCCTCTCTCCCTTTCCTTTATTCCCCCCTAGCTATTCTCCCATGCTTTTGGCATATTTTTTGTAATGTTTATTACTAAAATTTATTGGGAGTTTTGGCTTGGTAACAGAATAAATATTGTTTTTTCCCCATCCTTACCTTCTCACCCTTGGGTGTTTAGGCGTTTTGGTCTGCATCTACCATCTGATGTTCTGCAGTTTCTTCTCTGGAAGTCTCTGTTTTGCATCAGATAGTGTTTAAATTGGTAACTGATTTCTGGCCATGTTACCAGTGCCTGGAGTCTGTTTCTGGTTTTTGTACACTTTTTGTTTACATTGATAACGGTTACTTCAGATAGTGATTACTTGTCTTCTGTCTTGTTCAGTTCATAGCAAGATACATTAATATTGTCCGTAAGTGTTACATTAATTTTTTGAAATGGTTTAAAGTTTTTGTCCACTCTTAGGCTTTTTGGGATCCATTTGGGCTCATCGTTCCCATTGGGAACTTGGGCTCTTCTGAAAAAATTTTTTTCCAAAATTTTTTTTTTTTTAATTATTTTTTCGAAATGTTATAATGGATTATTTTATTATGTATCTTTGTTTTCAAGGGTTGGTGCGAGTACTATGACTGTTTGTAATTTTTCACAATGAAAGAATATTGTTCAAATTGTAATCAGAGGAAGTCCTCTTCTGATTCTCATAGTTACTGTATTAATTGTAGTCAGTGTACTCGCACAGACCCTTGTTCAGTGTGTATCAATTGGGATGACAAACGTTGGAAACGTGTGTCATGGTATGTTGTTTGCGGGAAGAGGTCCATGCCGGTCCTCTCTCCACAGGGTCACTCTAGTTTTTCAATCTCTTTTTCAGAGGAACAAGAACAGGATGATGTTTCCGTGATGTCTTCTCAAAGTGTGCTTCCGTCGTCACAATTAAATGAAGAGCTAGCGGCAAAAGTGCTCATGCAGATACGCCAATTGCCTAAGAGGTCCCAAGTAGGATCGACAGCTTTGGCACCCGCTAGCTCACCTGGTGTAGTGACCATTCAACGAATGACTCAGCAGCCGGGTTCGTCCATTGTGGTCAAGGAAGGAGATTTGGGTGATGCGAGCACTATAAAAACACAACGTGCACACCCAGTGACGATGGAGATGAGGATGGTTCGGAGGAAGCCTAGTAGTCCGGTTCCTAGCTCGTCCAGCTCTGCGAGCAAGAAAGGTCCCTCTCTCGTACAGCAACATCTGGGCCCAGATGTTGTTGTACATAACATTCCTCAGTTGGAGCAAACGTCCGCCACTCGGGACGCTCAGTTATATAGACAGTCCGGAGAGACTGCTCTGTTGGCTTCAACATCCTCACGACAGCACACACAACTGCACCTTGGCTACCTGACCAGTGATATCCAGCCAGCTTCGTCGACCAGGGATTCCACGGCGACCAGATCACGCCATCCAGTAGCCTGGGAAACGAGGCCTTCATTCTCCGGACATTCGCATTAAAGGAGTATGCAGGAGTCAATGTCCAGGGAGCTACCAGCGGCTAAATCCTGTAAGACCGCATCTCCACAGGCCTCTGTTACGGACGTGTTATCACAGATAGCACAAATTATCGCAGCATCCCAGCAACCGACAGAAACTCTGTCGGAGCAGGAATTATCCGAGGAAGCTGGGTCGGTACATTCCGCTGAAGGATCTGGCACGGACAACCGAGATGTACAAATGGTCTGACAGGATGGCGAAAGGGACACAGAGGAATTGGAATTCTCCCTTTTCGGAACAATATAAAATATAAAATTGCCGTAGAGTTCATCCGGCATTATCTTCCAGATGTTGTTTCTCCAGACCAAAATGCTGCGCAGCCAGATAAGAGACTGATAGCGCCACTGGACACTGAATTTTTTAATCGGTTTTGGGAGCGCTGTCCCTGAATTTCCGTCACAGTCCAGAAATGTCTCACGGACATTTGAACTATTGAATGACGCTATATATAAACTTGCTACCAAAACGGGCAGGTCCAGTTTCTTATCAGCTAATGCTTTACATCTGCCATTCATCAATTCAAGGAACAAATTCAAAACGGCAGGTCAGGGCGTTCCGAGAGTTCCTCTGCGTCTAGACGACCAGGCTGAAGATCTAGAATTATCTATACCATCGTCGATGTCACTTCCAACCACGATGTTGGAAACGACAATTTCGTCTAACAGGGCTAGCTTAGACACATTATCGTACGCAGATCACCTTACCGGAGCATTGTCATTACGTCTCGAAGGAAAAGAATTCCAGGATGTACAGACCTCCTTCAGAGTTCTTTCGAGGGCCATAGCTTTTTCGACGTATAACTCCACCCTTTCAGTGGCAAATCTGGAGTTGGTTAGATGTGATGCGGCCCTGGCTGCATCCAGGAGCGTGGATAGTAAGGTGAAAAACTCTTTCAGAGTCGCTCCGCTCTCCGGAGAGCTTCTCTTCAATGGTAAGCTTTCACCAATTTATGATCAGATGACTAAGAAAGCTTGAGATTCTCTGCTATTTAAATCCGCTTCCAAAAAGTCGGATACAGCGGAGAAGAGTAGACAGGCACTTCTGGGGCGAATACGTCCAATGGAAGTTCCTATAGAGGTTCCTATGCATCCTCTAGATCTTACTCTAGAGACCGTCAAGGCAGCGACTCAGGTAGGGGCCGTAATACTGGTCGAGACAACCGGTCAGACGCCCCTAGGTCGACGGGGCGAGGTGTGGGCCGTGGAGGACGTGGTTTCTCCTTCCACAGGCCTTGCAGGTCCAAAAGGTGATGGTTTAAACCTCTATCATGTCAAGTGGGCGGAAGACTGTCGAGTTTCTCAACCAATTGGGAGTCAATTACGGACGATCCTTGGGTTCGAGGGGTGATATCGGAAGGACTAAAACTGTCCTTCAAAGGAAAACCTCTGTTGACTTGAAGTCCAAGATGGACTCGGCTTCCGTCAAATTCGCAGAAGAGAGGCTCGCTTATATCAGAAGTCCAGTCTCTTCTGGAGAAGAACGCGATATAGGTAGTAGAAAACCAGGAATCTCTAGGTTTCTACAGCCATCTTTTTCTGGTTCCGAAACCAGACAGCTCGTTCCGTCCAGTCATAGATCAGAGCTGGATAAACAAGTTGATCGTGGCTCCAAAATTCTATATGGAGACCATTCGATCGGTTTGGACGAGCATTCGGGTGAACAACTATGCTACGAGCATAGATCTCAAGGATGCGTACTTTCACGTCATGGTACATCCGGCGTTCAGAAAGTATCTTCGCTTCGCTGTCCTAGGAGTCGTGTATCAGTTCCGAGCAATGTACTTTGGCCTGAATCTAGCGCCCTGGGCTTTCACTCGAAGAATGAACTCGGTAATGACTTATTTCCGAGCTCATTCGTCTGCGGTAACGTCGGCCTACCTGGACGACATTCTTCAGAGGTACGGCAACGAGTTAGCACTTCAGAACGATGTGCAGAATCTGCTTTTATTACTCTGACGTCTCGGTTTCATAGTAAATGAGGAGAAGACGGATCTGGTGCCGTCCAAGTCATTCACCCACTTGGGAATGGGCTTCGAGACGCACAACAATCTCATTCATCTGCCATTAACCAGAGCGAAATTAATCAGTTGTTACGCCCGCTATTGTCTTCACTCAGACAAAGTTACAGCGAGAGAATTCATGAGACTGATAGGTTTGTGCAGAGCTACCGCGGATCTTATTCCGATGGGGCGGCTACGCACTCATCCTCTCCAAATCTTTCTGACTCAGAATTGGAGGGTAAAGATTCATTCGCTCGATACGGACATCCTCTTGTCAAAACAAGTGAAACAAGAGATTCAGCCTTGGGCAAATATTCAGTGGTTAACTCAGGGAGTTCCACTGCAATTGCCGGATCCGAGTTTTGCAATTATGACGGATGCCAGTCAAACAGGTTGGGGCGCAACATTGAGCCCAACGGATTCGAAGTGTCAGGGTCTTTGGGATCCGCCGTTCCTAAACAAGCACATAAACATCAAAGAAATGATGTCAATTTGGCTTGCGCTACGTCATTGGATAGACATTATTCAGAATGCACACGTGCAAATTCTGTCCAACAATACGATGGTAGTAGCGTATATTCGGAACAAGGGAGGCACTCATTCCATTCCGTTATTCAATTTAACAGAAAGAATCCTTCTGTTTGTACTGGAACATCAAGTTCTCCTATCGGTTCATTATATTCCGGGCCGTCTGAACGTATTAGCAGACTCCCTTTCACGGAGGGGTCGCCTGTTGCCGTCAGAATGGACTCTCAACAAACGAGTATTCAATCAGATTTGCTACCAATGGGAATGGACAATGATAGACTTATTTGCGACGCATCTCAACAATCAGTTGCAGATATATGTGTCACCATGTCCGGATCCGCGAGCGTTTGCTGTAGATGCTCTATCGATCTCATGGGATGGAATGATAGGAGATGCGTTTCCTCCAGTGCCGTTGATTCAGCAGATATTGCTCAAAATAAAACAATCTCAGTGCAAAATTCTGTTGGTAGCATCTCTGACTCCACAGAGTCCGTGGATAAATCTACTCAGGTGTCTGTTGTGGGACATGCCGAGGAAGCTTCCTCCACAGGAGGATCTCCTTTCGCAGGGGAAACTGCGCAGACTGCATCACAACTCACAAGGTCTCAACCTTCACATATTTCCGTTGTGCGGTCCTTCTTGCATGGCAACCATTTTACAGAACGAGCAGTGGACGTGATTTCTAACTGTAGGAGGACCTCTTCTTCACTAAACTATGCTGCTAAGTGGAAGGTCTTTTGTCAGTGGTGTAGGGATCATTCTGTAGGTATTTATGATCCCTCCATTCCAGACATTGCAAATTTTCTAGTCTACTTGTTTGATGAGATAGGCCTATGCTATCAGATACCTATGCACATCATGATAGTTTACAGATTGGATCTAATGTCTCTTTATCTAAATTAGTAAGAAATTTTTCGATAAATAGACCTAGAACCCTTATATTAATTCCTAAGTGGAATTTAGCTTGGGTTCTTCTTAAGCTAAAAGAAGCACCATTTGAGCCTCTTGACACAGTTGACTTCAAATTCTTATAAGACAGCTTTTCTCTTAGCCTTCTTTTCGGCTAGAAGAGTCAGTGAGCTTCATGCACTATGTGTGGACGATTCTCACTACTGTAGTGTTGGAAACACTATTACCTTCACTACTAATGTTGGATTTTTGGGTAAGAATCAGGCTTCTAATAAGTATACGGAACCTATTGTTATTAAGGCGCTTCCGTCTTCAGTCGGGCATAGGCCTTCACTCTGTCCGGTCAGAGCTGTACATATTTACAAACATAGATCTGAGTTTATCAGAAAGAATTGTAAACATTTCTTTCTGTCTCTGATGCCTAATAGAAAGGACATTTTGGTCCATTCTATTGCTAGGTGGATTCAATTAACTATCCGTATTGCTTATAATAAATTATCTTCATCTCAGCAGTCTGTGCTTAAGATTTCGGCTCATGAAGTTAGAGCTCTACCTACATCTTGGGCTTACGCTAATAGTGTTGCTATTACAGATCTAATGAAGGCTGCATATTGGTTTAAGCCTTCCACTTTCACGAATTTTTATCTTAGAAATATTGAGTCCATTTCAGGAGATCTACATTGTTTTGGTCCGTTATCTGTTGCTCAGAATGTCGTTCACTAAACATTTGCAACTATAGTTATGCAGGCCTTCTGTTCTGGCAGTGACTCTGTCCTGCTGCCCTCTTCGCTCTGGGGTATTTGACCCAGGGCAAGGGGAAGGGGGGGGTTCCCTTAGGTCACCTGCTTTATAGTGAAAAGCAAGGGAATACCTCCTCAAGAGTCAGTAATTCTGAGTCGGCACCGGGATGGTTTTAAAGTGTAAAGCTAATGTTTAACTCATCCATGTAATATTTTTAAAGTGTAGCTCGGTGTGAAGCATTTGTATATGTCGCGTGTCATACGGGCGTTAATATACAATCCTCGGACACTTTTAATGAGTATAAAGAGTCTCATTTCTCTGGACTTTCTTTATTTATTGGCTTTCCTTTAAAAATAATTAGTATAACAGGTTATACTGGATGTTAATAGAGCTCATTGATGTTATTGTGCTCAATTACAATTTGGTGTTGTGTCTTTCTTCTTTGATGAAAATAAGAAAGATACATATAAAGCCTACTTCTCCTTTTTTCCTCAAGGGGATAATTCTGTTAGATGTAGTTGAGCCTATTGGATTTTCCTTTATGTCCTAGGCCTTCCAACCTTTTTACTATTCAGCCAAGTCTGGGTCATTGGTACAGTATAAAATTATTAAAAAATTTATAGTAATTTATATATTTTTTTATACTTACCAATGACCCAGACGGGGATGGCCCTCCCATGAGTTGGGAACTCATACCTCCCCGCTGAGTACATAACGCTTACCAGGCACTGGTTGGAAGAATGACAATTGGCGCCAATTTCGAGACCTCCTTGATACTGTGCATGCACAGTAGAGTAAAAGTATGGAGGACCATCTAGGACATTTTATTTTCGGTTTTTGATGCAAATTTTGGGGATTGGGGGGCAAAATTTGTCTTTGGCCCTAGATATTTAAGAGTTAGCACCAGCTAAGTCTGGGTCATTGGTAAGTCTTATTGAATTATTACCGATCATGTATTTATAGATGCAGATCAGAGTTTATCAGAAGAGAAGAACCGCTTCTTTTGTCATTAATTTCCAATAGAAGGGAGATTTACATTCATTCTGTTATTAAATAAGGTCATTTAGCTATTCATACTGCTTAGGTAAATTTATCTTCCAATCAGCAGTCAGTGCTTAAGATTTCAGGGCATGAAGTAAAGTGCTGGCTACATCTTGGGCTTATTCCAACTTTCTGGCTATTACATGATCTTATATAGGATCACTTCAGGATATTTAAGTTTGCGGCGCACAGGAATAATAGTTTCCATTATTTGTGTCGCCAGTATTAGGCATTTGAGTGCATACATTTGTCACTCAGCCGTTTTCATGGGAATGAATGATAGGATATGTGTATCCTTCAATGCATTTGTTTCTGTTGATTTCATTGAGGTTATGGTGTCTGTTATTGAACATTCGCCAAAAGCTTCCTCACGAGAGTGTTTTCTTCAAGTGAAGTTTTGTTGTTAACGTCATTGTCCGCTCTTAGTGGCATTACGGAGTATGTCAGACTTGTGGTCACTATATTATTGCTGTCTGGACCAGCAGTGATTATTAATGTGGGTGAAGAGGTTTCAGCATATATTCGAATCCCCCCCCCCCCCCCCCCCCACATTGTTGGCGTATATACATTTTAATACATACATACTTTGTGTTTGGGTCATGTTGGATGGTGCACTCATAGGCATATATATATGCAGTTTTGTTGCATTAGTTTCCGGTGTTTATTTTCTGATTTCTAATATACAGGCACTTATTTAATCATCATAATGACTGCTATTTGAGTTCATAGGTGACTGCATAACCATTTGGTGGTTTGTAGATGATTACAGGCGGGATTTTTATGCACTCGAGCAATATGTGATTATGCTATCACTTTGGTGGACCTTGAAATTATTATATATTCCGGGGGCGGTCTGTGTTAGAGCCGGTCAATCATACCTACCTCCATTTCTAGATCCTGGTCTCTATTTTGTCGGTTCTCAAATCGCATATTCTCACGTGTTTATAGTTGTAGATACCAAATAGTACACGTTGGAGAGTGTTCTTACCAGATTTAATATTACAGAGGCCTCCTGTGAATGATCTTAAAGCATGTTTTCTCTGCAGAGATTGTTCATCGTATCTCGCTTTTGTATGTGTATGTTATATTATTATTTCACTGATTTCGTTGTACCTGTATATGCCGTCTGCAGTGTATATTTTGTAGCGGATAATGTTATTTACCAAAATCATCGGTATAGCCTTGGCTTGTGAAGTGGCATTAAGCACCATTTATTATTCATGAATTAATCTTTGAGTGTCTGATTGATATTTATTTATATTGTTTCTGGGGTTCCCCTCTTTCTTTTGAAGATATGTTCAAAAAAGGGTGGGGGGAGTCATTTTGTCCACTTCTCTGGCTTATTGGGTATGTAACTATTAAGGGAGCTGTTTTGTCCATACTATATTCGGCGATCAGCTGTAGTATTATTGTTTGCCATAGGTTTATGGGTAATTTTCTCTCATTCTCAATATGCTATTCTAATTTTTAGGGCTTAGTCCAGACTAGTCTTAAAAATTGTTTATTTGTTACATCCTAATTAACATGATTTCATGCTTGGATTTAGGATTTACATAATTGGGATTCATATTAGGATATGACTCTTCTATTATGGTATAAAGAGACATACATGTAAATTGTAATTATTCTAATTTTCCTAATTTTCATCATCATGGATTGAAGGATTTAATCTATGTTGATCTATTATTTTGGAACTTCTAGGCCCTCCACCTTTTAGCGATTCAGCTAGTCTGGACCATTGGTATACAGTATAAAAATATGAAAAAATTTATAGTAATTTATATATTTTTTATACTTAACAATGGCCCAGATGGGAATGGCCCTCCCATGAGTGGGCAGTACTGGGCACTTATACCTCCCCGCTGAATTATTATATTATAATCTTGTTACAAAGAATAATGTTGGTGCCAGATTCGGTGACTTCCTGGCATCTGCGCATGCACGGAGGGTAAATGTATGGCGGGCCAGATAGGACTTCTAATTTTCGGTTTTGCATGCAAATTTTGGGGATTGGGGGGGCCAAATTTGTGTTTGGCCCTAGATATTTTGGGGTTAGCTTTAGCTGGTCTGGGCCATTGGTAAGTATAAAAAATATATAAATTACTATAATTTTTTTCATTTTTATACGACAACCAAAGTCCCAGAGTAGCTGGTGCAAACTCGATATTATCAAGGGCCAACCACAAATTTTGACCCACCCCCCCACCCCCACTCCCCCCCCCAGTCGTATCTGGCCCTCCATACTTTTACTCTCTGCACATGTACAGTAGTCAGGAAGAGACTGGAATTGGCGCAAACATTATTCTTTGTTTGGCCCTAAAGTCAGCAACAATAAACTGACATCTGTGCTTTTAAATCTCCTTTTTTGAGGATGCCAGACACAAATCAATGGTAAAATTGGTGGCTCCAAGGCCTGAAATGGATGATGGAAGTGAACAACGGTGGTTAGAAATGTTCTGGGCTGTAAATTTATAATAATTATAAAAATTATTTCATGTTTCCCAATTTCGGGACATTCGCCTGATGTCATCATTCTTGCTAATGATTTATCCACTGTTTGTTCAGTATTCCTTCCCTATCCCTCCTTGAAGCCCTCCTGTTAAACTCCCAAGCTTTTTTGCTGTTTTTTATTGAAATGTTTTATTAAATTTCTTGAGAGTTTAACGTGTATTACAGAATGTTTATTCTGTTTATCCCCATGGTTACATTCTCACCCTAGGGGTGTTAGGTCGTTTTGGTCTTGCATCTTCTATCTGATGTATCATTTTTCTTTCTTCATTTGAAGATCTTGCTTTACATCTGGTAGCTTTAAAATCTGTTACTGACCTTGGGCCTTTTTTCTGTGCCTGATGTCTTGTTCCATTTTTTTCCTTTGACGTTGTTTACATTGGCAATGTCTTTAATTATGTGTAGTATATAGATATTATATTACTGTAGGATTGTTGTAAGATACATTGATTATGATTCAGGTAGTGTAGCTCAAAAAATGTATATTTTGTCCTCACTTAGGCTCTATTGGGATGCCTTTGGGTTCTTCATGTTCCCTTTGGGAACTTAGGCTTTTTCAAAAAATATTTGAATTTAATTTTTTGATTTTGATTAAAATTGCAATTATTTATGTATCTTTATCATATAATTTTTGTGGAGTTTGTAGGAGTACTATCGACTTATTTTGATTGAATCATGATAGCTTACTGTTCTAAATGCAAGGCAAGGAAGTCTTCCTTGGATTCACATGCTTGTTGCCTTGTCTGTAGTCGATGTACTCCTGCAGATTCTTGTCCTACATGTGTGAATTGGGATGACAGACGTTGGAAACGGGTGTCACGGTACATTGTTGGCAGTGAGATGCCTATGCCAGGGCTCTTACCACAAGATAATTTGAGTTTTTCTGTTTCTTTTTCAGAGAAACAAGAACATGGTGATGGTACTGTAACACCCATCAAAGTGTGCTACCATCGTCGCGCTTTGATGAGCAAATAGAGCTCGCTGCAGTGCTCATGATAAGCAAGGGATAAGGCCTCTAGTTAGTGTTCTTAATATCTTGTAAGCAGCTATTTTGACCAGTGAAACGGTTACTCTGTCCGTGGGAGCCGTGACACTGGGTAAGTTCGTTACGGTCGAAGGAAGTGTAGATGTGGGCAGAGCGAGCACTTAAAAATAAAAAAAGCTCACACAGCACCGATGGAAATAGGGAGGATATAGGGAGGAAGTCAGCAAGTTTCTTGTTGGGAGGCTCGGCGAGCTAGCTGCAAAGGTGCTCATGAATATTAAGCAAGGGATAATGCCTCTAGTTAGTGTTCTTAATCCCTTGCAAGCAGCTAGCTCGACCGGTGAAGTGGTTACTCCATCCATGGGAGCCATGACACTGGGTATGTCTGTTGCGGTCGAAGAAAGTGTAGATTTGGGTAGAGTGAGCACCTTAAAAACCAAATGACGGAAATAGGGAGGCTGTCGGCAAGTTTCTTGTTGGGAGGCGAGGCGAGGTCTCAGGAGAGGCCTCTCTCTAACCCAACAACTTCTGGGGCCAGAGGTTGTTATGAGAAACTTGCACAAGCCAGAACTATGTATTTTTATACTGTACCAATGACCCAGACATAGCTGGTGCTAACTCTTAAAAATATAGGGCCAAACACAAATTTTGCCCCCCAATCCCCAAAATTTGCATCTAAAACCAAAGAAAACATGTCCTGAATGGCCCTCCATACTTCACCTCTACTGCGCATGCGCAGTGTCAAGGACGTCCCGAAATTGGCGCCATTAATCATTCTTTGTTTGGCCCTTCATCAGTTAACATCTGACTGATCTTTGTGCTTGTAAATCTCAGTTTAAATGATGCCAGGCACATAAATATTAGTGAAATGGTGATTCTAAGGAGGATATAGAAGGAGGAGAGGAAAAATGAGTGACAGAAAATAATCAGGGCTGTAACTTAAAATTTTTTGATGAAATTATGTTAAGTTACCTATTTTCGAGGCAACAGCCTGTTGTGGTCATTCTTGTTATCAAGATTACACTGCTTATTCAGTGTTTTCCTCTCTCCCTTTCCTTTAAGTCCCCTCTTGCTATTCTCCCATGCTTTTGGCATATTTTCTGTAATATTATTACTAAAATTTCTTGGGAGTTTTAGCTGGATAACAGAATGAATTCTGTTCTTTTCCCCATGTTTACGTCTTCACCTATGGGTGGTTAGGCGTAGTGTTCTGCATCTACCATCTGATGTTCTGCAGTTTCTTCCCTGGAAGTCTCTGTTTTGCATCAGATAGTGTATTATTGGTAACTGATTTCGGGCCAGGGTGCCTGGAGTCTTGATCTAGTGTTTTTACACTTATTGTTTACATTTCCAACAGCCCTCTGTGTGAGGGGGGATTTCTTGAAAATAATATCTTGATGTTAATTTAATCATAACTAGACACTTTATTATTGTTCGTAAGTGTTGCATAAATTGTTTAAAATATTTTTAGAATTTTTGTCCACACTTAGGCTTGGGATCCATTGGGGCTCAACGTTACTTTTCAGAAACATGGGCTGTTCTGAAAAAATATTTTTTCAAAAGTTTTTGATTCAATTATTTTTTCTATGTTAATGGATCTTGTTATTATGTATTTTGATTGTCAGGGGTTGGTGCGAGTACTAGGACTTTGTTTTCTTTTCACAATGAAAGGATATTGTTCAATTGTAATAAGAGGAAATCTTCCTCTGACTTTCATAATCATTGTATGATGTAGTCAGAGTACTCGCACTAACTCCTGTTCTGTATGTGTTGATTACGATGACAACATGGGAAGCGTGTGTCACGGTATGTTAGTGAGGAATTGGCCATTCCAGTCCTTTCCCCGCAAGGTCACTCTACTTTATCAATCTCTGTTTCAGACGATCATGAGCAGGGTGATGTATCCGTGATGTCTTCCAAAAAGTGTGCCTCCATCGTCACAATTAATGAAGAGCTAGCGGAAAAGTGCTGATGTAATACGTCAATTGCCTAAGAGGACCCTAGTAGGTTCGACGACCTTTGACGTCCGCTAGCTCGCCCGGTGTAGCGTCCATTCATCGAATGGTTCGGCAGCCGGGTTCGTCCCTTGCGGTCTAGAAAGGAGTTTTGGGTGATGCAAGCACTATAAAATATCCATGTGCACACCCAGTGACGGCGGATTAGAGGGGAGAACGGAGGAAGCCTTTTAGTCCGGTTCATAGCTCGTCCAGGCCCATCTGGGCTGCGAGCGAGAGAGGCCCCTCTCTCGTACATCAACATCTGTTCCCAGATGTTGTGGTACAAAATGTCTCGCATTCGGAGCATACGTCCGCCGCTCGGGACGCTCCGTTATATAGACAGTCCGGAGAGACTGTCAATAAGGCTTCCTCATTCTCATGGCAGCGCACACGACCGCACCTTGGCTACGTGACCTCCGATATCCAGCCAACGTCGCCAATCAGAGAATCCTCGGTGACCAGGTCACGCCATCCGATAGCCAGGGACACGAGGCCTGGAGACTTCGGACGTTCCCATAAGAAAGTATGCGGGAGTCAACGTACACAGAGCTTCCAGCGGCAAAGCATCGTAAGACCGCTTCGGCACAGGCCTCGGTGACGGACGTGCTATCCTAAATAGCACAACTTATCACAGCATCCCAGCAACAACAGAAACTCTGTGGCATAATATAATATCCGACGACGCTGAGTCGGGACGCTCCGCGGAAGCATCAGGTACGGATGTCCGAAAATTTCATACGGTCCAACGGGATGCCGAAAGGGATTCGGAGGTTTTCAAGCTTTCCCTTTCGGAACAACATAAGCTGCTGTATATGTCATCCGACTTCATCTTCTAGAGGTTCTTCGTCGGACCAGAATGCTGCAATACCGGATAAGAAACTGATAGCGTCGGTGGACTTAGAATTTTTGGTTCGGTTCAGGGACATCGTCCCTCAGTTCCGACACAGTCCAATAATGTCTCAGATACGTTCGATTTATTGAACGACGCTATATATATTTTTTATATGCTTGCTATGTACAAGCATATCTGGTTTCTTGTTCGTAAAATTACTGAGATGTCTTTCAAAAGTGTGCCTCTGTCGTCATAGTTAATGAAGAGCTAGCGGCAATTAGTGCTCATGGATTACGTCAATCCCCTAAGAGGTCCCTAGTAGGATCGACGTAGTTGACATTCGGTAGCTCACCCGGTGTAGCGTCCATTCATCGAATGGTTCGGCAGTCGGGTTCGTCCGTTGCGGTCTAGGATGGAGATTTGGGTGATGCGAGCACTATAATAGACTTTAGTACACACCCAGTGACGACGGATTAGAGGAGAGATCGGAGGAAGCCTGTTAGTCCGGTTCCTAGCTCGTCCGGTCCGTCCGGGCGACGAGCGAGAGAGGTCCCTCTCTCGTGCAACAACATATGGGACCGGATGTTGTGGTACAGACATTTCACCTTCGGAGTGTATGTCCGCCACTCGGGATGCTCCGTTATATAGACAGTCCGAGTGACTGTCGATAATGCTTCCTCATCCTCACAGCAGCGCACACGACCGCACATTGGCTACGTGACCTTGAATATCCAGCCAGCTTTGGCATTCAGTGATTCCATGGCGAACAGGTCACGCCATCCGGTAGCCAAGGGGCACGAGGCCTGCACACTCCGGTCGCTCGCATAATAGAAGTATGCACGGGGTAACGAACACGGAGCTTCCAGTTGCAGTGCATCGTAAGACCGCTTCTCCACAGGCCTCAGTGACGGACGTGCTATCCAAAATAGCACAGCTTATCGTAGCATCCCAGCAAACGACAGATTCTCGGTCGGATCAGGAATAATCCGACAGCGCTGGGTCGGTGCGCTCCGCTGTTGCATCAGGTACGGACGACCGAATATTTCATAGGGTCCGACAGGATGGCGAAAGGGATTCGGATGATTTCGAGCTTTCCCTTTCGGAACAACAGAAGCTGCCATACATTTCTTCCGGCATTATCTTCTAGAGGTTGTTCCGTCGGACTACATTGCTGCGATGCTGGATAAGAGACTAATAGCATCATTGGACACGGAGTTTTGGATCGGTTCAGGGACATTGTCCCTGAGTTGCCGACGCAGTCCAATAATGTCTTTAGAACATTCGAATTATTGAACGACGCTATATATATATAAGCTTGCTTTCAACATGCTAGTATAGTTTCTTGTCCGCAATGCTCTATTCTGCCTTTAATAATTCTAGGAAATAATTGTTTATTGGCAGAACTGGGCTTACCGAGAGTTCCTTTGCGTCTAAGACGGCGAGACTGAAGACTACAAATTATCTTTTTCGCCGTCTATGTCAATTCCAACCACGATGTTGGAAACGACAATGATGTATAATAGACTTAACTTAGACACTTTATCATACGTACACCACCTTACTGAGACGTTTATCATTACGTCTTCAAGAGAAAGAATTCCAGGATATGATCCTCAATGAGATTTCTTTCAGGGGCAGTAGTTTTTCCACGTATAACTCTGCCCTTCAGTGGCAACCTGGAGTTGGTTAGACGTGACGCAGCCCTAGCTACATCCACGTGCGTGGATAGTAAGGTGAAGAACTCTCTCAGAGTCGCTTCGGTCTCCGAGAAGCTTCTCTTCAACGGCAACCTTTCAGCAATCTTGAATTGCTCGATATACACGTTCTCTTGCCTAAGAGATTCAGACGTGGGCAAACATTCGGTGGTTGACTCAGAGAGTTCCACTGTAGTTGCCGGATCCGAGTTTTTTTCGATTATGACGGATGTCAGTCAAACAGGTTGGGACACAATTTTGATCCCAACGGATTCGAAGTGCCAGGGTCTTTCGGTTCCGCAGTTTTTAGGCAAGCTCCTTACTTCCAAGGAAGAATATTATGTTGGCTTGCACTACGTCATTGGATGAATTTTATTCAGAAACGCATGTTCAATCCTGTCCGATAATACGACAGTAGTTGCATATATCCGGAACCAGGGAGGCACTCATTCGGTTCCGTTATTAATTTTAACGAAAAGAATCCTTCTGTTTGTTATAGAACACCAAGTTCTGTTTCGGTTCGTCATATTCTCGGTTGTCGGATCGTATTAGCAGACTCCCTTTCACGTAAGGAATGGACTATCAACAAACAAGTATTCAATCAGATTTGCTATCAATGGGAGCGCCCAGTGATAATTTATTTCTGACACAACTCTCCAATCAATTGTAGACGTATGTGTCACCGTGTCCGGATCCCTGAGCATATGTAGTTAACGCTCTATCGATCTAGTAGGACACGATGATAGGATATGCGTATCCTCCAGCGCTGTTGATTCAGCAAGTATTGCTAGGATTATTCATTCACAATACAATTCTGTTGGTAGCATCTCTGTCTCCACAGAGATGGTGGATATATTTACTTAGATGTCTACTGTGGGACTTACCGCGGAAACTTCCTCCACGAGAGGATCTTTTTTTTTCGCTGGGGAAATCGTTTCAACTCTATCACAACCCGCAAGATCTCAACCTTCACGTATTCCATTGTGCGGTCCTTCTTGCATGGCAAGCTTTGTACAGGACGAGCAGTGGACGCGGTTCCTAACTGTAGAAGGACCTCCTCTTCTCTATACTATGCGGCTAAAGTGGAGGGTCTTCCGTCATTGGTGTAGGGATCTTTATGTTGATATTTTTTATCCCTCCATACCAGACATTGCAAACTTTCTAGTATACTTGTTTAACGAGATCATCTGCAGCCAGTTACTTTTAAAGGTTATAGGTCTATGTTATCGGATACCTATGCACACCATGATAGTTTACAATGGAGCCTAATGTCTCTTTGTCTAAGTTAGTTTGAAACTTTTCGATAAGAGACCTAGAATCATTAGATTAATTCCTATTCGGAATTTAGCTTGGGTTCTTATTAATTAAAGCAACCATTTGAACCCCTTGAGACAGCAGTTTCAATTCTGGCCTTTTAAGGCAGCGATTCTCTTAGTCTTCTCTTCTGCTGAAGAGTCAGTGAGCTTCATGCACTATCGGTGGACGATTCTCACTTTCGTAGTATCGGGAACTCTATTACCTTTACTACTAATGTTGTATTTTTGGTTAAGAATCAGGCTCCTAATGATATCCGGAACCTATTGTTCTTAAGGTCCTTCCGTCTTCGAGCCGGCATAGGCCTTTACTCTGTCCGGATAGACCTTTATGTATTTATTAACAGATCTCAGTTTATCAGTTGGACGTAAAGCTTCTTCTGGCTCTGATGCCTAATAGAAGAGTCATTACGGTCCATTCTATTACTTAATGCATTCAGTTAACTATCGGTACTGCTTAGGATAATCTATCCTTAACTCAGCAGTCTGTGCTTAAGATTTCGGCTCATGAAGTAAGAGCTCTTCTACATCTTGGGCTGACGTATAGTTTTGCTATTATAGATTAAGTAGGCTGCATGTTGGTCTCAGCCATCCACATTCACTAATTTTTATCTCAGATATATTGTATCCATTTCTGGAGACCTGCATTATTTAGGTCCATTATCAGCTGCTCAGAAGTCGATCACTTAACAATTGCAACTATAGCTATGTAGGCGCTTTATGTTCCGGCAGTGACTCCGTCCTGCTGCCCTCTTCGCTCTGGGCTATTTGACCCAGGGCAAGAAAAAAGGGGGGGGGGGGGGGGGGGGGAGGGTGTTCCCGTGGGTCACCTGTTTTATTATGAAAACAAGGGGATACCTCCTCCGGAGTTAGTTATTCGGAGCTGTTACTGGGATGGTTTCTTAAGTGAAAGTTATGTTTTTAAATTCATTCATGTCATAGTTTTAAAGTATAGCATTTGAATATGTCATGTGTCAAACGGATGTTATTATACTATCCTCGGACACTTTTAAAAGAGTATAAAGAGTCTGAATTCTTTGGACTAACTTTATTTATTGGCTTACTTTAAAAATAATTAGTATAAGAATTATACTGCATATTAATAGAGAACATGGATGTTATGATGCTCAATTATAGAAGGTATTGTGTCTTTCTAATTTGTCATAAATAAGAAAGATACACGTGAAGCCTATTTCTCCTTTTCTCCTCCAGGAGATGACTCTATTTTATATAGTTGAGCTTATTCGATTGTCCTCTATGTCCTGGGCCCTCCAGCCTTTTTACTATTCAGCTATGTCTGGGTCATTGGTACAGTATAAAAATCTTAAAAAATTTATAGTAATTTATATATTTTTTATACTTACCAATGACCCAGATGGGCATGACCCTCCCAGGAGTTGGGAACTCATACCTCCCCGCTGAGGACATAGCGCTTACCAGGCACTGTTGGTGAGAATGATTAATGGCGCCAATTTCGGGACGTCCGCCTGCGCAGTAGAGGTGAAGTATGGAGGACCATTCAGGACATGTTTTCTTTGGTTTTAGATGCAAATTTTGGGGATTGGGGGGCAAAATTTGTGTTTGGCCCTATATTTTTAAGAGTTAGCACCAGCTATGTCTGGGTCATTGGTAAGTATAAAAAATATATAAATTACTATAAATTTTTTAAGTTTCTTTTAGGAAATCTTGGCGAGGTCTGATAAGACCGCGAGCGGGAGAGGTCCCTCTCTAACCCAACAACATTTGGGGCCAAATGTTGTTTGAGAAACTTGCACAAGTCGGAGCATATGTCCACCCACCACTAGAGGCGCTCCATCTAGACTGCAGCCGGAGTCAGCTTCAGTCATGGCTTCCTCTGCTACGTTATAAAAGCACACACGACCACATGCTAGCTACCCGACTTTGGTTATCCAGCCAGTTGTGAGAAGACGGAGCCAGTCTTCGCCCGTGACATCAGGCAATCCGAGGCTTTGTTCATCGGGACATTCAGAGAAGAGATCTATCTCTGGATCTTAGTCCCAGGAGTAGTAAGTGGTGATAAAACAGAAAACCGCTACTCCTCAAGTCTCGGTAATGGACTTGCTGTAGCAGATTGCGCATCTGATCACAGTATCCCAGCAAGTGCAAGAGCAGCCTTGCGCAGACTCCGGTGGTGAGCTGTCGTGTGGTGCTAGGTCGGTTCAGTCATCTGTACACGCAGATGCAAGTGACTGAATGTCACAGTTGAATCAGTCGGATGGTGAAATTGACAAGGAAGAGGATTACCCTCCCCTTTTGGAACAGCATATGATAGCGATGAATTTTATTATCAATACTATACGTACTTTGTTCCACCTAATCAGCAAGCTGGGACTACTAGAGAGAAACCGCTTTCGTCTCTGAATCAGATTTCATGTGGAGGAAAGAGGATTTCTTTCCTTCCCGAAATAGTCTCAACAGGTGTCGGAGGCCTTCGACCATGTTATCAATGCCATATTCACCTCTCTAGTGCTAAGAGGAAGGTGGTTTCTTATCGACATCTTCAATAAATATACCGTACCTGGACTAAGTTCATTTAAAACGGTTGGAGAAGATGTTTAGAGAACTCCTCTGCATTTAGATGAGCAGACCAGGGTTGAAAATATGTCCCTACCTGCATCATTTAATATACGCTTGGAAGTGATGGAATGTGGTTTTTCATCCAGTAGAGCAAATCTGGACATAATGTCCTATGCAGATCACCTCACCAGAACTATGGCACAGCATCTTAATGGGAAGGAATTTTTAGGATCATTTGTTCCTCGCTTAGAGTTCTTTCCAGGGCAGTCATGTATGCCACATACAACTCTGCCCTGACAGTGGCAAATTGGGAGTTGATGAGACATGATGCTGCTCTTTCATCGTAATCACTTATAGATGATAAAGTGAAAAGCTCTCTCTGAGTCGCTCCGGTCTCCAGATATACTCTATTTGACGACAAGCTGTTGTTAGTTTATGAACAGTCTACAAGAAAGCTTCCAATGCACTGCTACTGAAGTCTGCGCCTCAACACACTTCAGCAGACCAGAGTTAGCCAGTCTGTTCCACTTAATCTCCCTCCACTTAGGGAGGACGTAGTTTCTCCTTCCGTAAGCCTCATTAGTCGTACAGATGATGAATAAGACCTCTATTGCTTACCAGTTTTCGGAAGGTTATCATCTTTGCGAGAAATTGGATTTATGTCACGGAAGATCAGTGGGTAAATTGTTGTCTCGGAAGTCCTACAGCTATGATTCTGAACATAACCCCCACTTGCAAGATGTCCACGTTTGACAAATCTTCCAGCGGTTCCATTCAAAGGGAGTCACTCCTAGTGGAGGTACCGGCTCTCTTATTGAAGGAAGCAATAGAGATCATCGAGAATGGACTTCTTTCCACTTAGAAGAAGGTTATCAACCTCGCAAAAAAGTGGATGAAAATTGCGGAAGATCAGTATGTAGTCTCGGCAGGCCTGTGGCTATCAATCCGAGCAAAGCTCCGTTTACTTCAAGTACGTGTTGGTGAAATCTTCCGGTGAATTCTTCCCAGAGAGCCTCTCCTTCCAGAGGTATAGGCTCTCCTATTGAAGAAAAGCAACAGAGGTTGTCAAAATATTCTCCAGGTTATTCCAAATCACCTGTTTTTCATCCTGAAGTCAGACGAAAAGTGCATAGATAGTCTCAGACAGCTGTCTTGTTTGGATTAGAGCCATTAGAGGGAATAAGTAGGTCTTTTCCATCTCGGTGTTCTATTACTTAGCGTCCAGACATTTAATGTCATTGTGGATGTCATAGTTACCTTATGTACTGTTACAGCAGTCTTTTTTTGTGGCTGGTGTTGTAAGTTTCCACTTAGTGAGCTTTCAAGGCCGCAAGTGACACAGATTTGTCTTCAGGTAGCTACCTTGAGATTACTGTCTCTTTGGGAATTAAAGCTGTTAGAATAGTGGCTTGTCATTCCCTACCTTGCACGACGATGGTTGTATGTCTCCATTGAGTGAGCTTTCAAGTCGTTAGTTACACTGAGATATCTGTCTTCATAGAGAGGAAGACTTTTATCTACATTAGCCAGGCTCTGACCGCTGTCTTTTGGGAATAAAACCAATAAGGTACAGTGCTTTTTGGTTTGTTTTCATAGGTGTCATAGACTTGAGTCTCATTGTTTACACTAGCTAGAATCATAAGTGAGATTGTTTCAGTAATTATACAGTGACATAACTGAATTTATTTTCTCTTGGGACTGCTGTCTCTTTGGGAATTTAGGGCTGTTAAATAGCAGCTCTTCATTCCCTACCTTGCACGACGATAGTTGTAAGTCTCCGTTCAGTGAGTCTTCAAGGTCGCAACTTGCACCAATATATCTGGCTTCACAGAGATGAAGACTTATTAGCTATGGCTAGCATTGTAAGTCTCCTTAGTGAGCTTCTAAGGCTGCAGTTATCAGCCTTTTATAGTCTTCATGTATAGGAAGACCTTTAACAGCTTCAGCTAGGCTGAGTTCGTTGCCCAACAGGACATGATACCGTATGTTAGAGGAGGTTATTCTCTTCCTACCGGTGTGGTTTGGTGGTAGTTTTATGAGGCAATAAGCTCTATTAATGAAGTCATATTTACCTGGTGTGATTATGTCGATACAGTGTATTTGTTCATCACATCCCTCTCCGTCCTTAGTGGTGTTATGGAGTCAGTCAGACGTGCGGGAGCCCTGCGGTTCCTATTCTATTTGATAACTGACACAAGAGCGATTCAAGTAATGCAGGTGAGGGGTGTTTGATATGAATTTTTCGTCGACCTCAGACCTCCACTCCCACCAATGTGTTAAGAGGCGATTACAAGGCAGGACATAATTTTCATCCTGTGAGCCTTGTATGTATTTAGTATATACATGTCTTTCATGGCTTATCGATTGGCAGCTGGATTGTGTTCTAACAGTGACCTCATGGGCACATCCTCTTTTAGTTGGTTTGTTTCCTTCTGTTGTTTGTTTATAAGTCATATACGAGCATATGATTTTTTATCAATAAAATTACTATCCTTCGTGTACCTGTATGGTTGACATGTCAGTTATCTGGGCGACATTCAACAATGTGGCAATTAGTCCACTTGGAAAAGTTTCGCTCAGAGTGGTCTGGCCTTTCTTATGACATATGAGTTTATTACTCAGTTAAGTTAACTGCATATTAACGTTGTAGTATTCATTCAGTTTCCTGTTTACGCTTGTATCACTCGGTCATACCGTGGTTGCAGGCTGTATTCAGATGATTACATGCGGGATTTCATTGCTCGTGTGCATAATATGTGTTTTATTAGGCAGACACATCATTGACAGACTATATAAATTCTTGCTCTGCTTATAGAGCTCATGAGAATTTGGGGGTTATTTGGATCAGTTAATGAACTGCCAATAGGCCGTTGATGCATTTGTTCTCATTTTTTGCACCATTATTTGGAATAATATATTCTTCTCCAAACACTCAGTAGTTGTTATGGACCTAGGAACTATGAATTATTTCGGGGGCGGTCCATGACGGGTCTGTTAATCATAGCTCGTTCCATGTTCTAATCCAGGTTTCTATGAAGATACAGTACACTTTCTTGTATATTCGAAAGGGTTCATTGGAGTGTTATTATTGGAATCAATTGTACACATGCACGGGGTCGCCTGTAGGTTGCCTAAGAAGCATGTTTGCTCTTCAGATACTGTTTATTTGGTATTAAATTGGAGAAGTGTATGGTCGTACACTTTGTATCACCAGTTTTCATCCTATTTATGTTTTCTGACTCAGGTATACGCTAGAATTGTGCTCTGTTAATTACCGCGATCACCACAATAGTCTTAGCTTCTGAAGTGGCATTAAGCACCAATAATTAATAACAGGGTGCTTATTGGGTGAATATATTTGGATTATTTAGTATCGCTTTGCACTGATTCCAGAGCTCTCCCCTCTTTGTTTTGAAGAATATTTTTTCAAAAAAAAGGGGGAGGGAATTTTTCTTGTAAAATCTCCTCTGGCTTGATAAGTGTGTAACTATGAGTGAAGCTGTTTTGTCTGAAGATTATCTGATCCTAGATACAGCTTGTTTATTATTTATATATGGCATATGTTTGTGGGGGTTAGTCTCTCACTCTCAAATATGCCATCCTAATTTATGGGGCTTAGTTCGGACTAACCTAAAAATTGTGGGCTCATTACACCCAATTAGCATAATCATTTATGCTAAGAATATGGAATTACTTAGATATGGCTCCTTGTTTATGATATGTCCTCTCTATTATTGTATATAGAGATATACATGTAATTGCTTTTAAGTTTATTATGCCCCCAACTTAGGTCGGGTGGCATATAGTGATTGAAGTGTGCGTCTGTCTGTCCGTCCATGTGTCCATCTGTCCACTTCACACAATTATAAAGGACCATGGGAAGATGTGTCACACACCATAGTCGGGTTCGTATCTTCAAGGTCAAGGTCACATTTCAAGGTCACACTAAAAATTGGTCAATATTCTTGTCTCAGCCATAACCCAGAAACGAATCAAAGTACAATTGTTAAACTTTTTACAAATGTTATTGACAGTCAGAAGATGTGTCGCGTATAATAGTTTCCGCCGCATATGCAAGGTGGTCACAATTGACCTTCATATGTTCAGGGTCACAAATCGTGTCTCAAGCATAACTCCAAAACTATTAGGGCTACAATCATCTATCATCACTCAATTATAAAGGACAGTGGGTGGATGTGTCATGCACCATAGCCAGGTCCGTAAGGTCAAGGTCACATTTCAAGGTCACAGTGAACACGGTTAGGGCCACAGTCATCAAACTTCACACAATTATAAAGGACCATGGGAGGATGTGTCACACACCATAGCCGTGTTCGTATCTTCAAGGTCAAGATCACATTTCAAGGTCACACTAAAAATCTGTCAATAATCATGTCTCAGCCATTACTCAGAAACGAATCATAGTACAATTGTTAAACTTTTTACAAATGTTAAGGACAGTCAGAAGATGTGTCGCATATAATAGTTTCCACCGCATCTGCAAAGTGAAGGTCACAAGGCAGGGGGGGCATGTGTTACCTTAGTAACATTTTTTTTGTTTTCCTTTCATCTTGGAATGCAGGCTTAGGAGCTATATTTGGTCTGCTATTTCTTAAGTCCTAGGCCCTCCGCCTTTTTATGATTCAGCTAGTCTGGGCCATTGATTGACTTTTAAAAATATGATGAATTTTAAGTAATTTGTACATTTTTTAGTCCCCTACCGGCATCGCCGGAGGGGACTCTAGGTTTGCACTCTGTCCATTTGTCAGTCTGTAGGTCTGTCAGTCTGTCAGTCACACTTTAGTTTTCCGGAGTTTTTTTGGAAACGCTTCAACGGAATGATTTCATTTTTGGAAAACTACTATAGTACGATGACTTACAAATCAAGTTTGAGTTTCATGCTGATTGCATTATTCTTGTGTGAGTTACGGCCCTTGGAAATATGGAAAAGCACCAAAATATCAGTTTTCCGGAGTTTTTTTGGAAACACTTCAATGGAATGATTTCATTTTTCGTAAACTACTATAGAACGATGACTTACAGATCAGGTTTGAGTTTCATGCTGATTGCATTATTCTTGTGTGAGTTATGGCCCTTGGAAATATGGAAAAGCGCCTAAATATCAGTATTTTTATACTGTACCAATGACCCAGACATAGCTGGTGCTAACTCTTAAAAATATAGGGCCAAACACAAATTTTGCCCCCCAATCCCCAAAATTTGCATCTAAAACCAAAGAAATCATGTCCTGAATGGCCCTCCATACTTCACCTCTACTGCGCATGCGCAGTGTCAAGAACGTCCCGAAATTGGCGCCATTAACCATTCGTTGTTTGGCCCTTCATCAGTTAACATCTGACTGATCTTTGTGCTTGTAAATCTTAGTTTCAATGATGCCAGACACATAAATATTAGAGAAATGGTGATTCTAAGGAGAATATAGAAGGAGGAGAGGAAAAATGAGTGGCAGAAAATAATCAGGGCTGTAACTTAAAATTTTTTAATGAAATTATGTTAAGTTACCTATTTTCGAGGCAAGAGCCTGTTGTTGTCATTCTTGTTATCAAGTTACACTGCTTGTTCAGTGTTTTCCTCTCTCCCTTTCCTTTAAGTCCCCCCTAGCTATTCTCCCATGCTTTTGGCATATTTTCTGTAATATTATTACTAAAATTTCTTGGGAGTTTTAGCTGGATAACAGAATGAATTCTGTTCTTTTCCCCATGTTTACGTCTTCACCTATGGGTGGTTAGGCGTAGTGTTCTGCATCTGCCATCTGATGTTCTGCAGTTTCTTCCCTGGAAGTCTCTGTTTTGCATCAGATAGTGTATTATTGGTAACTGATTTCAGGCCAGGGTGCCTGGAGTCTTGATCTAGTGTTTTTACACTTATTGTTTACATTTCCAACAGCCCTCTGTGTGAGGGGGGGATTTCTTGAAAATAATATCTGATGTTAGTTTAATCATTACTAGATACATTATTATTGTTCGTAAGTGTTGCATTAATTTTTTAAAATATTTTTAAACTTTTTGCCCACACTTAGGCTTGGGATCCATTGGGGCTCAACGTTACTTTTCAGAAACTTGGGCTTTTCTGAAAAAATATTTTTTAAAAATTTTTTGATTTCAATTATTTTTTCTATGTTAATGGATCATGTTATTATGTATTTTGATTGTCAGGGGTTGGTGCGAGTACTAGGACTTTGTTTTCTTTTCACATTGAAAGGATATTGTTCAATTGTAATAAGATGAAATCTTCCTCTGACTTTCATAATCATTGTATAAATGTAGTCAGTGTACTCTCACTAACTCCTGTTCCATATGTGTTAATTTAGATGACAACATGGGAAGCGTGTGTCACGGTATGTTAGTGGGGAAATGGCCATTCCGGTCCTTTCCCCGCAGGGTCACTCTAGTTTATCAATCTCTATTTCAGACGATCAAGAACAGGGTGATGTATCCGTGATGTCTTCCAAAAGTGTGCCTCCATCGTCACAATTAATGAAGAGCTAGCGGAAAAGTACTCATGAAAATACGTCAATTGCCTAAGAGGTCCCTAGTAGGATCGACGGCCTTTGACGTCCGCTAGCTCGCCCGGTGTAGCGTCCATTTATCGAATGGTTCGGCAGCCGGGTTCGTCCGTTGTGTTCCAGAAGGAGTTTTGGGTGATGCGAGCACTATAAATCAACTAAATGCACATCCAGTGACGGCGGATTAGAGGAGAGAACGGAGGAAGCCTTTTAGTCCGGTTCCTAGCTCGTCCAGGTCCATCCGGACTGCCAGCGAGAGAGGCCCCTCTCTCGTACAACAACATCTGGCCCCAGATGTTGTGGTACAAAATGTTTCGCATTCGGAGCATACGTCCACCGCTCGGGATGCTCCGTTAGATAGACAGCCTGGAGAGACTGTCAATAAGGCTTCCTCATCCTCATGGTAGCGCACACGACCGCTCTTGGCTACGTGACCTCAGGTATCCAGTCAACTTCGCCAATCAGAGAATCCTCGGCGACCAGGTCACGCCATCCGATTGCCAGGGACACGAGGCCTGGAGACTCCGGACGTTCGCATAAGAAAGTATGCGGGAGTCAACGTACACGGAGCTTCCAGCGGCAAAGCATCGTAAGACCGCTACTGCACAGGCCTCGGTGACGGACGTGCTATCCCAAATAGCACAACTTATCGCAGCATCCCAGCAACGACAGAATCTCTGTCGCATCATGTAATATCCGACGACGCTGGGTCGGGACGCTCCGCGGAAGCATCAGGTATGGACGTCCGAAAATTTCATATGGTCCGACGGGATGCCGAAAGGGATTCGGAGGATTTCGAGCTTTCCCTTTCGGAACAACATAAGCTGCTGTATATGTCATCCGACTTCATCTTCTAGAGGTTCTTCGTCGGACCAGAATGCTGCGATGCCGGATAAGAAACTGATAGCGTCGGTGGACACAGAAATTTTTGGTTCGGTTCAGGGACATCGTCCCTCAGTTCCGACACAGTCCAATAATGTCTCAGAAACTTTCGATTTATTGAACGACGCTATATATATTTTTTATATGCTTGCTATTTACAAGCATGTCTGGTTTCTTGTTCGCAAAATTACTGAGATGTCTTTCAAAAGTGTGCCTCTGTCATCATAGTTAATGAAGAGCTAGCGGCAATTAGTGCTCATGGAATACGTCAATTGCCTAAAAGGTTCCTAGTAGGATTGACGGAGTTGACATTCGCTAGCTTACCCGGTGTAGCGTCCATTCATCGAATGGTTCAGCAGTCGGGTTCGTCCGTTGCGGTCTAGGAACGAGATTTGGGTGATGCGAGCACTATAATAGACTTTAGTACACACCCAGTGACGACAGATTAGAGGAGAGATCGGAGGAAGCCTGTTAGTCCGGTTCCTAGCTCGTCCAGGTCCGTCCGGGCGGCGAGCGAGAGAGGTCCCTCTCTTGTACAACAACATATGGGACCGGATGTTGTGGTACAGACATTTCGCATTCGGAGCATATGTCCGCCGCTCGGGACGCTCCGTTATATAGACAGTCTGAGTGACTGTCGATAATGCTTCCTCATCCTCACAGCAGTGCACACGACCGCACATTGGCTACGTGACCTCGAGTATCCGGCCAGCTTTGTCATTCAGTGATTCCACGGCGAACAGGTCACGCCATCCGGTAGCCAAGGGACACGAGGCCTGTACACTCCAGTCGCTTGCATAATAGAAGTATGCACGGGGTAACGAACACGGAGCTTCCAGCGGCAAGGCATCGTAAGACCGCTTCTCCACAGGCCTCAGTGACGGACGTGCTATCCAAAATAGCACAGCTTATCGCAGCATCCCAGCAAACGACAGATTCTCGGTCGGATCAGGAATAATCCGACGGCGCTGGGTCGGTGCGCTCCGCTGTTGCATCAGGTATGGACGACCGAACACTTCATAGGGTCCGACAGGATGGCGAAAGGGATTCAGACGATTTCGAGCTTTCCCTTTCGGAACAACAGAAGCTGCCATACATTTCTTCCGGCATTATCTTCCAGAGGTTGTTCTGTCGGACTACATTGCTGTGATGCTGGATAAGAGACTAATAGCGTCATTGGACACGGAGTTTTGGATCGGTTCAGGGACATTGTCCCTGAGTTGCCGACGCAGTCCAATAATGTTATTAGAACATTCGAATTATTGAACGACGCTATATATAAGCTTGCTACCAACATGCTAGTCTAGTTTCTTGTCCGCAATGCTCTATTCTGCCTTTCATCAATTATAGGAAAATAAATTTTTATTGGCAGAACTGGGCATACCGAGAGTTCCTATGCATCTAAGACGGCGAGGCTGAAGACTGGGAATTATCTTTTTCGCCGTCTATGTCAATTCCAACCACGACGTTGGAAACGACAATGATGTCTAATAGACTTAACTTAGACGCTTTATCATACGTAGACCACCTTACTGAGGCATTATCATTACGTCTTCAAGAGAAAGAATTCCAGGATATGATCCTCAATGAGATTTCTTTCAGGGGCAGTAGTTTTTCCACGTATAACTCCGCCCTTCAGTGGCAACCTGGAGTTGGTTAGACGTGTCGCAGCCCTAGCTACATCCACGCGCGTGGATAGTAAGGTGAAGAACTCTCTCAGAGTCGCTTCGGTCTCGGAGAAACTTCTCTTCGACGGCAACCTTTCAGCAATCTTTGAATTGCTCGATATACACGTTCTCTTGTCAATCAAGTGTAACAAGAGATTCAGACGTGGGCAAACATTCAGTGGTTGACTCAGAGAGTTCCACTGTAGTTGCCGGATCCGAGTTTTTCGATTATGACGGATGCCAGTCAAATAGGTTGGGACACAATATTGATCCCAACGGATTCGAAGTGCCAGGGTCTTTGGGTTCCGCAGTTTTTAGGCAAGCACTTAACTTCCAAGAAATGATATTATTTTGGCTTGCACTACGTCATTGGATGAACATTATTCAGAAACGCATGTCCAAATCCTGTCCGATAATACGGCAGTAGTTGCGTATATCCGGAACCAGGGAGTCACTCATTCGGTTCCGTTATTGATTTTAACGGAAAGAATCCTTCTGTTTGTTATAGAACACCAAGTTCTGTTTCGGTCCGTCATATTCTGGGTCGTCGGATCGTATTAGCAGACTCCCTTTCACGTAAGGGTCGTTTGTTGCCGTCAGAATGGACTCTCAACAAACAGGTATTCTATCAGATTTGCTACCAATGGGAGCGCCCAGTGATAAATTTATTTGCGACACAACTCTCCAATCAATTGCAGACGTATGTGTCACCGTGTCCGGATCCCCGAGCATATGTAGTTAACGCTCTATCGATCTAGTAGGACGGGATGATAGGATATGCGTATCCTCCAGTGCTGTTGATTCAGCAAGTATTGCTAGGATTATACATTCACAATACCATTCTGTTGGTAGCATCTCTGTCTCCACAGAGACGGTGGATAAATTTACTTAGATGTCTGCTGTGGGACTTACCGCGGAAACTTCCTCCACGAGAGGATCTTTTTTCGCTGGGGAAATTGTGTCAACTTCATCACAACCCGCAAGGTCTCAACCTTCACGTATTCGGTTGTGCGGTCCTTCTGGCATGGCAAGCATTGTACAGGACGAGCAGTGGACGCGATTTCTAACTGTAGGAGGACCTCCTCTTCGCTATACTATGCGGCTAAAGTGGAGGGTCTTCCGTCGTTGGTGTGGGGATCTTCATGTTGATATTTTTTATCCCTCCATACCAGACATTGCAAACTTTCTAGTATACTTGTTTGACGAGATCAACTGCAGCCAGTTACTTTTTAGGGTTATAGGTCTATGTTATCTGATACCTATGCACACCATGATAGTTTACAATTGAGCCTAATGTCTCTTTATCTAAGTTAGTTTGAAACTTTTCGATAATAGACCTAGAATCCTTAGATTAATTCCTATACGGAATTTAGCTTGGGTTCTTATTAACTAAAGCAACCATTTGAACCTCTTGAGACAGTAGTTTCAAATTCTGGCCTTTTAAGGCAGCAATTCTCTCAGTCTTCTCTTCTGCTGAAGAGTCAGTGAGCTTCATGCACTATCGGTGGACGATTCTCACTTTCGTAGAATCGGAAACTCTATTACCTTTACTACTAATGTTGTATTTTTGGTTAAGAATCAGGCTCCTAATAAATATCAGGAACCTATTGTTTTTAAGGTCCTTCCATCTTCGAATGGGCATAGGCCTTTACTCTGTCCGGATAGACCTTTATGTATTTATTAACAGATCTCAGTTTATCAGTAAGGACGTAAAGCTTCTTCTGGCTCTGATGCCTAATAGAAAGGTCATTACGGTCCATTCTATTACTAAATGCATTCAATTAACTATCGGTACTGCTTAGGATAATCTATCCTTAACTCAGCAGTCTGTGCTTAAGATTTCGGCTCATGAAGTAAGAGCTCTTCTACATCTTGGGCTTACGTAAATAGTGTTGCTATTATAGATTTAATGGGCTGCATATTGGTCTCGGCCATCCACATTCACGAATTTTTATCTCAGAAATATCGAGTCCATTTCTGGAGGCCTGCATTATTTAGGTCCATTATCGGCTGCTCAGAATGTCGATCACTTAACTATTGCAACTATAGGTATGTAGGCTTTATGTTCCGGCAGTGACTCCGTCCTGCTGCCCTCTTCGCTCTGGGCTATTTGACCCAGGGCAAAAAAAAGGGGAGGGGGGAGGGGGGAGAGGGTGTTCCCTTGGGTCACCTGTTTTATTATAAAAACAAGGGGATACCTCCTCCGGAGTCAGTAATTCTGAGCTGTTACTGGGATGGTTTTTTAAGTGAAAAGTTATATTTTAAAATTCATTCATGTCATAGTTTTAAAGTATAGCATTTGAATATGTCACGTGTCAAACGGGCGTTATTATACTATCCTCGGACACTTTTAAAAGAGTATAAAGAGTCTCAATTCTCTGGACTAACTTTATTTATTGGCTTACTTTAAAAATAATTAGTATAAGAATTATACTGGATATTAATAGAGAATATGGATGTTATGATGCTCAATTATAGAAGGTATTGTGTCTTTCTAATTTATCATAAATAAGAAAGATACATGTGAAGCCTAATTCTCCTTTTCTCCTCCAGGAGATGACTCTATTTTATATAGTTGAGCTTATTGGATTTTCCTCAATGTCCTGGGCCCTCCAGCCTTTTTACTATTCAGCTATGTCTGGGTCATTGGTACAGTATAAAAATCTTAAAAAATTTATAGTAATTTATATATTTTTTATACTTACCAATGACCCAGACGGGGATGGCCCTCCCAGGAGTTGGGAACTCATACCTCCCCGCTGAGGACATAGCGCTTACCAGGCACTGATGGTAAGAATGATTAATGGCGCCAATTTCGGGACGTCCTTGACACTGCGCATGCGCAGTAGAGGTGAAGTATGGAAGGCCAATCAGGACATGATTTCTTTGGTTTTAGATGCAAATTTTGGGGATTGGGGGCAAAATTTGTGTTTGGCCCTATATTTTTAAGAGTTAGCACCAGCTATGTCTGGGTCATTGGTAAGTATAAAAAATATATAAATTACTATAAATTTTTTAAGTTTCCAGACTTTTTTTGGAAACGCTTCAACGGAATGATTTCATTTTTGGTAGCCTACTATAGAACGATGACTTACAGATCAAGTTTGAGATTCATGCTGATTGCCTTATTCTTGTGTGAGTTATGGCCCTTGGAAATATGGAAAAGCACCAAAATATCAGTTTTCCGGACTTTTTCTGGAAACGCTTCAACGGAATGATTTCATTTTTGGTAACCTACTATAGAACGATGACTTACAGATCAAGTTTCATTGACACTCTGGCCATCCATCTGTCAGTCTGTCAGTCAGTCTGTCGGTCATACTTTAGTTTTCCAGACTCTTTTTGGAAATGCTTCAACTGAATGATTTCATTTTTGGTAACCTACTATAGAACGATGACTTACAGATCAAGTTTCATTTGCACTCTGTCCATCCGTCAGTCTGTCAGTCAGTCTGTCAGTCATACTTTAACTTTAGTTTTCCGAACTTTTTTTGGAAATGCTTCAACTGAATGATTTCATTCTTGGTAACCTACTATAGAACGATGACTTACAGATCAAGTTTGAGTTTCACCTGTGTCCATATCCGAACCAACAGGGAGTATTTCGATTCAGTTGTCAAAAGTTAGCTCAAGTATCTATATTTTCTTCCAGGTGTTCTGTAGATATATATATATTGTTTTAGGGCTGTATAGATGTGATGTTTAATAAAAGATAGTTATATTAGTGTTTTGTTTAGTTTCTTTATCGGATATCAGTGGCATGTTCCTTATCTTCGCGCGGGTCATTTTCGGTGTTTTGTTTTTTGTTTTGTTTACGAGTTCGTCCGCTTTTTCAAAATTCAAGCTTCTTATTCTAATGTTGGCTATGGATGGTAAGTGTTTCGTGACGCGAGAGGTTCAGACCAGCAGGGCAGAGATGGTTAGTATAGGTGTCCAGGTGGGGGGAGTGGTTGAGGCCAGCACAGGGGGTGCTACTGCTAGTGAGTTACCAACGGACGGCCAGCGGTTGGATGTGTGTAGGCACTGCCATATGGTGTATGTGGATGGGTGTGAGCTGGGGGAGTTGGGGATGTGTGCCATCTGTGTAGAGCTAATGCAGCTGCTAGAGGCATATGTAAAGTTGGAGGAAGAGGTGCAGGTGGTGAGTGGGAAACTGGGGAGGGAAGGAAAGTCTTGTGTTACCCCAGTTAGGGTGGCATTCGATGGGGGATGGAAGGTGGTGCGTAGTAGGAAGTGGACTTTTGACGTGGATAGTAGGTCTTTTGGGAATAGGAAGGTGCGTCGGGTTGAGGGTAGAGGAGAAGTAGGGGCTAGAGTGTCAAATTCCCAGGCTAGTAGTGTGAGTCGGGGAGCGAAAAGGTGTATTCTTTTAGAACCGGATAGTGAGGGAGATAGCAATGACCATGTGGAGTCTGTCAGGGCAGGAGTCAGAGGGAAGGTTAGGAAGGTGGTAAACGAGGACAAGGTGGCTTGTAGTGGGAGTGGGCAGAAGGTGGAGTGCAGTGTCCAAAATAGATTCAGTGTGTTAGGTAATTTCGAGAATTCTGAGGAGCAGGTAAGGTCTGGAGAGGTGGAGGTGGAGGTAGGCATGGGGGTTAGTGTGGCGAAGTGCAAGATTGCGAGCCGGCCCAGTGGGGACAGAGGTGGTAACAGGGGTAGTAGGACGGGAAAGAGGACAGGAAAGGACAGGAAGAGGCAGTTGGTGGTTGCTGGGAGTAGTATAGTGCGGGGGTTGGATAGGGTGGTGTGTGGGCCCGACAGTGTCAACAGGACCAATTTGTGCTTTCCGGGGGCTAGGGTGGAGGACCTAAGGGACAGAGTGGGTGGATTAGTAAAGGGATCAGGCCCAGACCCAGTGGTTGTTGTACACGTGGGGACCAACAACATCAGGCAGAGAAAATCAGTTCAGCTTATTGAGACTTACAAGGACTTAATAACTCAACTGAATGCCAAGAATGCACAGGTAGTGGTTTCGGGGCTTCTCCCAGTACTAGGTGGTGGGTGCGAGCGTAATTCGCGGATCATTGGGACCAACGAGGAATTGGGGGAGTATTGTAAGGAACTTGGGATACCCTTTGTAGACAATTGGGGATCGTTTTGGGGCAGAAATGACCTATATGGAAGGGATGGTCTCCATCTTAGCCCAAGGGGTACAGAGGTTTTAGGAAGAAATATGTTACAGGTGGTGGAGCCTTTTTTGGTATAGGGAGGCGAGGGGGGGGGGGGGGGGGTCAGTGAAGGGGGGAATAATCACAGGAAATGTGTCATGAACCATAGGTGTAAAAAATGGGACAAGGGGGATAAGGAAAAGTGACCAAAAATCCAAATCAATAGGAATAGCTTCCCAAGGAATGCACAGGTACACAAAGTAGGATATACAAACATACAGGGACTAGATAATAAAGGGACCAGTAGGCAGAAGCCAATGAACCTTGACACCCTGAAAGTGGGTTATAGCAACATCCAGGGTCTCCACCGGAAAGTAAGTGAAATTGCTACATTGATTGAGGCAGAGGAGTTTGACGTCATGGGCTTAAGCAAAATGTGGGTAAGACACGAGGAATGGGTAGACCAAGTAAGGGGGTACATATGGATAGGTGTAGGGCGAACGGAAGGCCAGAAAAAAGGGGGAGGGGTAGGCATGTACATTAAAGAGAATTTAAAACCATCGCTGATCACAGACCTGGAAAACATCAGCACCCCGCCTGAGGTATCGAAAGAAATTGGATGGGTAAGGAGCATTCTGAAAAACAAAAGTATTGCCTTTGGGGTTGTGTATTGTGCGGTGGAGGGAAGCAAACCCGAATGGAATGATTCGATATACTCAACACTAAGGTCCAATATCACCGAACTGCAAAACAAGGGGCTCGGTATAATTCTGATGGGTGACTTTAATGGCCACATAGGTAATGATGAAGAAGGTATAGAGGGTGGGGACAATAAAGTCAACAGGAATGGAAGGAAGCTGTTGAACTTCACAAACGAGCTCGGTCTGAAGATTCTGAACAGGGATGCGAGGTGTAAGGGGAAATGGACCTGGGAGAGGAACGACAGAAAATCAATAATCGACTACATTCTCACAGATATTAATTTATGGAGGGAGGTGATAGGGGTAGAAGTGGATGATGAGGGTAAAATGGAGGTGGTTAGTGATGACAACTTGATTACAGTGACGATCAGGGCCAAAACTCTAGTAAAAAGCAAAGGAAGCTCTAAGGAGATTTGGGAACTCAAAAAAGATGCTGACTGGGCGAAGTTCAATGAAAAACTGAAACCAAAGCTTGCAACCGTATCCAAGAGGGGCAGTGTCCAGAAGATGGCCGACGTCATAGTTGCGAGCCTGGTGGAGGCAGGAAAGGAAAGTGTAGGAAAGGTCAGGGTGCCAACACGGGAACTTGGGTACAAAGTGAACGAAGAACTGAAAAGGGCCTTAAAGGGAAGAAAAGCTAAATGTGCTGCATACAGGAGAAGTAGAAAACTTAAGGGGACGGAAAGCAATGAGGCCACAGTTGCTGAGGAAGAATACCACCAAGCACGAACTAAAGTAAATAAGATTAAAGACAATAATCGGAGAGTATGAAATAGCAGTCTTATTATGACGATAAGAACGACAGGGGGGTCGAGTTTGAACGTATTTTGGAAATGGGTGAATAAACGTAACAAAGGAAGTAACTCACAGAGTATTAAAGTAGATGGCAGAGTTACAGACGAGCAAGATCAAGTCACATCGGAACTAGTCAAGCACTGGGAAAAGGTAAACGATAAGCAATGGGGCATGGGGAGCCCACCAGAGTGTCCGAATCAGGTCAGGGAAAACCTTTCGAGCTTCGTGTGCAGCGAAATTAAAACGGAGGAGGTGCGAAAGGTGATATCAAAATTAAGGGATGGAAAAGCAGGAGGAGTGGATGAAATTCCTAACGAGTTTATCAAAAAAGGGGGAGAGGAACTCGTGGAAAGCCTAACTGCCCTATTCAATCTAGCCATAGAAAATCAAGAGGTCCCAAAGGAGTGGAGAGAAAGTAAAGTGATATTTATTCACAAAAAGGGGCAAAGACGTTTTGGATAACTATCGAGGGATCTCTGTCAGTAGCAACATTGGAAAGGTTTTCTGTAAAGTCCTGTATGGGAGACTAGAGGAGGTGATTGAGGAGAAGGGTTTTTTGGGAGAAATCCAGAATGGCTTCAGGAAGGGAAGGAGAGTTACTGACCATCTTTTCACACTATCCCAAATGATAGAATCCGCGAAAGCAAAAAAGAAAAAGATGTTTATGGCCTTTTTGGATATCAAAAAGGCATATGATAGAGTATGGAGGGAAGATATGTGGTGCAAGCTGGAGGCTATGGGCTTAGGAGGCGAGTTTGTTGGAATTGTGAAAGCATTATATAAAGATGTACAGAGTGAACTTAGCCTGGGAAACATTACAACGAAACGTGTGCCTATGGAGATAGGCCTAAAACAGGGTGTATCCTTTTGCCAATCCTGTTTGCATTGTACTTCGAAGGTTTAGGAGATGAACTCCTGCGTAGCGAGGAGGGGGTAGAAGTTGGGGACTTGAAGATCCCAGGGTTATTTTTTGCAGACGATATGGTTCTAGTGTCAGAAAGCGAAGAGGGGCTAACGAAAATGCTGGGAATTGTTGGGAAATATGGGAGCAAATGGAGACTCGAACTTAATGAAAGCAAGAGCAAAGTTATACCTGTGGGCCGCAAAGTGGACCCCACTCGAAGGTGGAGAGTGGGTGAGTTCTGCATTCCAGAAGGGAGCAGCAAACTTCTCAGTGTGGGAGAGACAGGTGATTACGAGTATTTGGGGGTAAATATAAACATTACCAGAACCACACAAATAAATTGATTCTGTAGGGGAAGCGAATCCTTAACCAAATGAAACTTATAGGGAGAAACAGTTTCAATAAGGTTTTCGTGGGGAAAACCATTTGGGAAATGGTGGGGCTGCCAAGTATAACATACGGTACGGAAGTGGTACCCCTAAACCAGACGGCAGTAAAGAGCTTGGAAATCCTGCAGAACAATGCAGGCTGATGGATAACGGGGTCGAGTAATGCTGCAGCGCTAGAAGCAATCAGGGGTGAGCTTGGGTGGATGAGGATCAAGGACAGGATAGACCTGTTGAAGCTCGGTTATCTTAATTATTTGGTAAATCTCCCCGACAGCCGATGGTGTAAAGTAATGTTCCTGAGAATTTTCAACTCAAATATCAAAACGGCGTGGATGGTCCAAGTGAGGGAGCTAGTAGAGAACTACTCATTGGAGATCTCGGACCTGGACGTTGGGGCAAACCAGGGTAAAAAAATCGTCAGAGAAAGGGTCATGGAGGATTGTAACCGTAATTGGCGAGAGGGGGTCAAATCAAAGAGGTCTTTGGGTGGCCTGCATGATAAAGAAAAGCCAGGTTTTGAAGAGTACCTTGATGGCACCTTTGGGGGGTCACTGTTGTTCAAGCTGAGGTCGCGATCCCTAGAGCTGAGGGGAAAAATTGGGAAAGACGGTGAAAGGGAGTGCCAGATGTGTAACTTGGACATGGTGGAGACCCTGGCACACTTTCTTCTAGAATGCCCAAAGTATCAGTCTAAAAGAATGAGATTCAATGGGAGTATAATGGGGAAGTGGGATGGGAGAATGTAGGACATGTGGTTAGGGGGAAACTCGAAGGAGAGGGTTAATATGCTAATCGGAGAGATTGGGAAGAATTGGACAAGGGATATCATCAAGCAGTTCGTCTCCGAGTGTTGGGAGGAGAGGAGAAGCGTGGGAATAGGGAGGCAGTTGGGAGTACAGGGGTAACCATGGCCTTCTCATCCGAGAACCGCGACAAATCTGCGGCTGGCCAAAGTGTTATTATTATTATGCTGATTGCATTATTCTTGTGTGAGTTATGGCCCTTGGAAATATGGAAAAGCGCCAAAATATCAGTTTTCTGGACTTTTTTTGGAAATGCTTCAACGGAATTCATGCTGATCACATCCAGGTTATAACATTTGTATAATTATTAATGCTCATTAGTCTGGTAGGGGACATTGTATTGCTTGAGCGATACGTGCACTCTTGTTATACTTACCAATGGCCCAGAGTGTTATGGCCCTCCCATGAGTGGGCACTCATATCTCCCGGCTGAGTTATTATTCAGTACGCTCATCTACAAAGAATGATGTTGGCGCCAATTCCAGTCTCTTCCTGACCACTGCGCATGTGCAGAGAGTAAAAGTATGGAGGACCAGATAGGACTTTTAATTTTCGGTTTTGTATGCAAATTTTGGGGATTGGGGGGTTCAAAATTTGTGTTTGGCCCTTGATAATATCAAGGTTGCACCAGCTAGTCGGCCATTGGTAAGTATAAAACATATACAAATTACTTAAAATTTATCATTTTTAAGCAGTGCGGTCTGGGCTCCTTCCAGTGGAACTTTCTTTCTACCTCTGTCTTCAGCAGATATACCGTTTGCAAAAACATACACAAATGGAACCTATTGCAATAAAAACTAGATGGTGCCATTTGTGTGCGAAGCACACTATAGTATATCCCTGCATTTGCACTTTCCTTTTTGGTTAGTACAGGATACAGACTTGGATAAAAAGGCTTCACGCATGTGTGTGATTTAAAATGATAAAACAGTATTTAATTTCCTTCTGAAGACTCACATGTGAAACTACTTCAATATTTCAAACAAGATACTTCACCCAACATGATGTATAAAGGGTAGTGTTCTGATCACATCATTGTCACATGATTGAAAAAACCACTTGGACCCAAATCAAAATTCCAAAACCTTCATGCACATCTACAGATGCTATCTGAACATGTTAACATGGTTTAAACGTTTTGAATTCAATACCCTAAGAGCCTTTGAGCGGACAAAGATTTTCTAAGGGTAAAAGTGGTTCCACTGGAACCACTTGGACCCAAATCAAAATTCCGAAACCTTCATGCACATCTACAGATGCTATCTGAACATGTTAACATGGTTTAAACGTTTCGAATTCAATACCCTAAGAACCTTTGAGCGGACAAAGATTTTCTAAGGATAAAAGTGGTTCCACTGGAACCACTTGGACCCAAATCAAAATTCCGAAACCTTCATGCACATCTACAGATGCTCTCTGAACATGTTAACATGGTTTAAACGTTTCGAATTCAATACCCTAAGATCCTTTGAGCGGACAAAGACTTTCTAAGGATAAAAGTGGTTGCACTGGAACCACTTGGACCCAAATCAAAATTCCAAAACCTTCATGCACATCTACAGATGCTATCTGAACATGTTAACATGGTTTAAACGTTTCAAATTCAATACCCTACGAGCCTTTGTGTGGACAAAGATTTTCTAAGGATAAAAGTGGTTCCACTGGAACCACCTGGAACCAAATAAAAATTCCGAAACCTTCATGCACATCTACAGATGCTATCTGAACATGTTAACATGGTTTAAACGTTTCGAATTCAATACCCTAAGAGCCTTTGAGCGGACAAAGATTTTCTGAGGGTAAAAGTGGTTCCACTGGAACCACTTGGACCCAAATGAAAATTCCAAAACCTTCATGCACATCTACAGATGCTATCTGAACATGTTAACATGGTTTAAACATTTCGAATTCAATACCCTAAGAGCCTTTGAGCGGACAAAGATTTTGTAAGGATAAAAGTGGTTCCACTGGAACCACTTGGACCCAAATGAAAATTCCGAAACCTTCATGCACATCTACAGATGCTATCTGAACATGTTAACATGGTTTAAAAGTTTCGAATTCAATACCCTAAGAGCCTTTGAGCGGACAAAGATTTTCTAAGGATAAAAGTGGTTCCACTGGAACCACTTGGACCCAAATCAAAATTCCGATACCTTCATGCACATCTACAGATGCTATCTGAACATGTTAACATGGTTTAAACGTATCGAATTCAATACCCTAAGAACCTTTGAGCGGACAAAGATTTTCTAAGGATAAAAATGGTTCCACTGGAACCACTTGGAACCAAATCAAAATCCCGAAACCTTCATGCACATGTACTGGTGATACCTGAACACATTAGCATAGTTTAAACATTAATGCAAGTGAATGTAACACCGGACAGACGTACGGATGGACGGACGGACAGACGGATGGACGTACGTATGTACGGACGGAGATAACGACAATATCCCCGACAATACCCTAAGATGCTATCTGAACATGTTAACATGGTTTAAATGTTTCAAATTGAATACCCTATGAGCCTTTTAGCGGACAAAGATTTTCTGAGGGTAAAAGTGTTTCCACTGGAACCACTTGGACCCAAATCAAAATTCCAAAACCTTCATGCACATCTACAGATGCTATCTGAACATGTTAACATGGTTTAAATGTTTCAAATTCAATACCCTACGAGCCTTTGAGTCGACAAAGATTTTCTAAGGATAAAAGTAGTTCCACTGGAACCACCTGGAACCAAATCAAAATTCTGAAACCTTCATGCACATCTACAGATGCTATCTGAACATGTTAACATGGTTTAAACGTTTTGAATTCAATACCCTAAGATCCTTTGAGCGGACAAAGATTTTCTGAGGGTAAAAGTGGTTCCACTGGAACCACTTGGACCCAAATCAAAATTGTGAAACCCTCATGCACATCTACAGATGCTATCTGAACATGTTAACATGGTTTAAACGTTTCGAATTTAATACCCTAAGAGCCTTTGAGCGGACAAAGATTTTCTAAGGATAAAAGTGGTTCCACTGGAACCACTTGGACCCAAATCAAAATTCCAAAACCTTCATGCACATCTACAGATGCTATCTGAACATGTTAACATGGTTTAAACGTTTCGAATTCAATACCCTAAGAACCTTTGAGCGGACAAAGATTTTCTAAGGATAAAAGTGGTTCCACTGGAACCACCTGGAACAAAATCAAAATTCCGAAACCTTCATGCACATCTACAGATGCTATCTGAACATGTTAACATGGTTTAAATGTTTCGAATTCAATACCCTAAGAGCCTTTGAGCGGACAAAGATTTTCTGAGGGTAAAAGTGGTTCCACTGGAACCACTTGGACCCAAATCAAAATTCCGAAACCTTCATGCACATCTACAGATGCTATCTGAACATGTTAACATGGTTTAAAAGTTTCGAATTCAATACCCTAAGAGCCTTTGAGCGGACAAAGATTTTCTAAGGATAAAAGTGGTTCCACTGGAACCACTTGGACCCAAATCAAAATTCCGAAACCTTCATGCACATCTACAGATGCTATCTGAACATGTTAACATGGTTTAAACGTATCGAATTCAATACCCTAAGAACCTTTGAGCGGACAAAGATTTTCTAAGGATAAAAATGGTTCCACTGGAACCACTTGGAACCAAATCAAAATCCCGAAACCTTCATGCACATGTACTGGTGATACCTGAACACAGCATAGTTTAAACATTAATGCAAGTGAATGTAACACCAGACGGACGGATGGACGGACGTACGTACGTACGGACGGAGATAACGACAATATCCCCGACGAAAGCGGGGATAAAAACAGTGTAGTTTATTGGTCATACATAAATCTGGCTATTTGTACCAATCAGTTTAAAACAGACTTTTCAACAATTTTACTTTTCCTTCCAAAAGTTAGTCTTTTAGGTAACCTTAAGATTTATATGAAAAGAAATGAAGTGTAAAAAAAAATCTGAGCAGTTTATTTTGAAAATAAAAACTGAAGTTTCAATTACAATGGAGCCGACTAAATAGATACCTCCTAACTGAATAACCCTTTTAATAAAAGAGCTCACTGAGCACTGTCAAACAAAAATAAATTGGTTAAATTCCTAGTTGCAGAAAATTTCTGCTTGACATTTTGATATTTCAGCATCAGTGTGGAAGAGGTTAACCCTTTGAACCCAAGAGGCCACTTTCAGGGCCAGGAATATAATCCATCAGTCTTTCATTAAGTAGGATGACTGCTAAGTTAAAGGGTGGGGTAGACCAATCAATAATTTCAAAGTGCAGCCCTAAGGCTGCACATTGAAAATATTAATTGGTCTACCCCCAGGTAATAAGTATGGACTCTTCCAATTGCTTTCATTGATCTGACATGGAAGATACCACAGGGTTAATTTTACAGTTTAATTTACTTTTGTTTTGTAGTGTTGGAATGCAAAAAGAAATTGACACATTACGGCATATAAACAGAGAACGAGAACAAAAGATTTCTGAATTGAATGCAGTGAGTAATGCATATAGTTTTCATGATGTAAACACTCTCCATATTTTCTCCTCTTAACTATTTTAATCATACCTGTGAACTTCAGAGACTAGATTCACAATGACTTCTCTTACATGGATGGTACTCTTGAATAAGTTTGACTCGGCTGGATTTTTAGGCATGAAAGTTGATCTGATTTTCAATGTTAGAACATTATATATGAGATCTTGGAAAGTGCTGAAAACTTATGCATTGGCTTTTGTGCATCATTTAGTACACCCCTCCAATGAAGTTGAGGGTGGGGAATCACCCTCCCTGTCTGTCTGTTAGAGCTGGGAGCTATTAAAATTTGAAGTTTGATTTTGAAATCAGTATTTTTAGGCTAACTATACCCCACGCAACGAAGTTGCTGGGGTATAATGTTTTTGACTAGTCCGTCCGTCAGTCCTACTTGTTTTCAGGACTTTTTTTCTACACACTTCCAGATATTGAGCTGATTTTTAGTATGTGAGTCTAACATGGTGGCCTACAGATCAAGTTTCCATTTTTTTTCCGCTCCACTGATTTTTACCGAAATTACGGCCCTTGGACTCGGAAAAATTCAGCAAAATTACAGTTTTCCGGACTTTTTTCTACACGCTTCCAGATATTGAACTGATTTTTGGTATGTGAGTCTAACATGGTGGCCTACAGATCAAGTTTGCATTTTTTTCCACTCCACTGATTTTTACCGAAATTACGGCCCTTGGACTCTGAAAAATTCATCAAAATTACAGTATTTTTATACTGTACCAATGACCCAGACATAGCTGGTGCTAACTCTTAAAATACTAGGGCCAAACACAAATTTTGCCCCCCAATCCCCAAAATTTGCATCTAAAACCAAAGAAATCATGTCCTGAAGGTCCTCCATACTTTGCCCTTACTGCACATGCGCAGTGTCAAGGACGTTCCGAAATTGGCGCCAATTATCATTCTCTGTTTGGCCCTTCATCAGTTAACATCTCACTGATCTTTGTGCTTGTAAATCTCAGTTTAAATGATGCCAGACACATAAATATTGGAGAAATGGTGATTCTAAGGAGGATAGAGAAGGAGGAGAGGAAAAAGGAGTGACAGAAAATATTCAGGGCTGTAACATAAAATTTTCTAGTGAAATTATGTTAAGTTGCCTATTTTCGAGGCATGGGCCTGTTGTTGTCATTCTTGCTATGAAGTTGCACTGCTTATTCAGTGTTTCCTCTCCCCTTATCCTGTAAGTACCCCCTTGCTATTCTCCCATGCTTTTGGCATATTTTTGAGTAAGATTACTAATAAAATTTCTTGGGAGAATTAGCTTGGTAACAGAATGATTTCTGTTATTTTCCCCATGTTTACGTTTTCACCCATGGGTTTTTAGACGTTGTGTTCTGCATCTACCATCTGATGTTCTGCAGATTCTTCCCTGGAAGTCTCTGTTTTGCATCAGATAGTGTTTATTTTGATAACTGATTTCGGGCCAGGATTGTCAGTGCCTGGAGTCATGTTTTCTAGTGTTTATACATTTTTTGTTTACATTGGCAACAGTCTCTTTTGAGGGGGGCTTTTTGCCTTTGGAGTAGTTTACTCATTATAAGATACATTATTATTTACCGTAAGTGTTGCATTAATTATTTAAAATAATTTTAAATTTTTTGACCACACTTAGCCTTGGGATCCATTGGGGCTCAACGTTACTTTTCAGAAACTTGGGCTTCACTGAAAAAATATTTTTCAAAAATTCTTTTTGATTGCTATTGTTTTTTCAATATTAATGGATCATGTTATTATGTATCTTTGCTTTTAGGGGTTTGTGCGAGTACTAGAACTTGTTGTCTTTTCACAATGAAAAGATATTGTTCAAATTGTAATAGGAAGAAATCTTCCTCTGACTTTCATGATCAGTGTATTAATTGTAGTCAGTGTACTCGCACTAACTCCTGTTCAATATGTAATTTGGGATGATAAACATTGGAAACGTGTGTCACGATATATTGTTAGCGGGGAAAGGACCATGCCGGCCCTTTCTCCACAGGGTCACTCTAGTCTATCAGTTTCTATTTCAGAGGAACAAGAACAGGGTGATGTTTCCATGTTATCCTCCAAAAGTGCGCTTCCGTCATCACAATTGAATGCAGAGCTAGCGGCAAAAGTGCTCATGGAGATACGACAGTTGCCTAAGAGGTCCCTAGTAGGATCGACGGTGCTGTCGTCCGCTAGCTCGCCCGGTGTAGCGTCCATTCACCGAATGGTTTGGCAGCCGGGTTTGTCCGTTGCGGTCCAGGAAGGAGTTTTGGGTGATGCGAGCACTATAAACATACAAGGTGCACACCCAGTGACGGCGGATATTAGGAGAGATCGGAGGAAGCCTTCTAGTTCGGTTCCTAGCTCGTCCAGGTCCAGCCGGGCCGCGAGCGAGAGAGGCCCCTCTCTCGTACAACAACATCTGGGACCAGATGTTGTGGTACAAAATGTGTCGCAAGCGGAGCACACGTCTGTCGCTCGGGGCGCTCCGTTGTATAGGCAGTCCGCTGAGACTGCTCAGGCTTCCTCATCCTCTCAGCAGCGCACTCGACCGCACCTTGGCTACGTGACCACAGATATTCTACCAGCTTCGCCGATCAGGGATTCATCGGCGACCAGGTCACGCCATCCGGTAGCCAGGGACACGAGGCCGATAGACTCCGGACGTTCGCATCGGAAGAGTATGCGGGAGTCAGTTGATACGGAGCTTCCCGCGGCTAAGCAGCGAAAGACCGCTACTCCGCAGGCCTCATTGACGGACGTGCTAGCTCAGATAGCACAAATTATCGCAGCATCCCAGCAACCGACAGAATCGGTGTCGGATCGGGAATTATCCGACGGCGCTGGGTCGGTACGCTCCGCCGAAGCATCGGGTGCGGACGACCGGGAGCATCGTGAGGTCCGACCGGATGGCGAAAGGGATACGGATGACTTGGAGCTATCCCTTTCGGAACAACATAAAGCTGCCGTGGACTTCATCCGGCACTTCCTTCCTCAAGTTGTTCCGTCGGGCCAGACTGCTGCGGTACCGGATAAGAGACTGATAGCGTCATTGGACACTGATTTCTTCGAGCGGTTCAGAGACATCGTCCCTGAGTTTCCGTCTCAGTCCAATAATGTCACAAGAACATTTGAATTATTGAACGAAGCTATCTTCAAGCTTGCTTCCAAAACAGGCAAAACTGGTTTCTTGTCCGCCAATGCTCTTAACCTGCCTTTCATTAATTCAAGGAATAAATTCGATACGGCAGGACAGGGTGTTCCGAGAGTTCCTCTGCGTCTTGACGACGAGCCGGAAGACTTAGAATTGTCATTACCGTCGTCAACGTCCATTCCAACCGCAGTGTTGGATGCGACAATTACGTCTAACAGGGCCAGTTTAGACGCTTTATCTTATGCAGACCTCCTTACTAAGGCGTTATCACTACGTCTACAAGGGAAAGAATTCCAGGATATTCAATCCTCTTTAAGACTTCTTTCAAGGGCAGTGGCTTATTCCACGTATAACTCCGCCCTTTCAGTGGCAAACCTGGAGTTGGTTAGACGTGACGCAGCCCTTGCTACATCCACACGCGTGGATAGTAAGGTGAAGAACTCTCTCAGAGTCGCTTCGGTCTCTGGAGAGCTTCTCTTCGACGGCAAGCTTTCTGCAATCTACGAGAAAATTACTAAGAAAGCTTTGGATTCTCTGCTGTTTAAATCCGCTTCCAAAAAGTCGGATACGGCAGAAAAGAGTAAGACAGGCACTTCTGGGACTAATGCGCCCAAGAGAGGTTCCTATAGAGGTTCCGGTGCGTCCTCTTGGTCTTATTCAAGAGACCTTCAAGGCAGCGACTCACGTTCGGGACGTCCTTCGGGCCGGGACAACCGGCCGGACGCCCCGAGGTCGACGGGACGAGGTGCGGGTCGTGGAGGACGTGGTTTCTCCTCCCGCAGGCCTCGCAGGTCCAGGAGGTGATGGTATCAACCTTTATCGTGTTCCGGTTGGCGGAAGGTTGTCGAGTTTTTTAGAAGAGTGGGCGTCGATTACGGACGACCCTTGGGTGAGAGGGGTGATTTCGGAAGGATAACCCTCAAACGAAAGCCTCCTTTAACTCGAAGTCCAAAATGGACTCAATTTCTGTCAAATCCGCAGAAAAGAGACGTTCTGTTATCGGAGGTGCAGTCTCTTTTAATGAAGAACGTGGTAGAGGTCGTAGAAGACCAGGAAACACTGGGATTCTACAGCCATCTGTTTCTGGTCCCGAAACCAGATGGCTCGTTCCGTCCAGTCATACATTTGAGCTGGATAAACAAGCTGATCATTGCTCCAAAGTTCTATATGGAGACGATTCGATCGGTAGGAGCGAGTATTCGGGTGAACGATTATGCTACAAGCATAGATCTCAAAGATGCGTACTTTCATGTCATGGTACATCCGACATTCAGAAAGTATCTACGCTTCGCAGTCCTAGGAGTGGTGTATCAATTCCGAGCGATGTGCTTCGGATTGAACCTAGCACCCTGGGCTTTCACTCGGGTAATGAACTTGGTAATGATATATTTCCGAGCACCTTCGTCTTCGGTAACGTCGGCCTACCTGGACGACATTCTTCAGAGGTACGGCAACGAGTTAACGCTTCAGAACGATGTGCAGAATCTGCTTCTATTGCTCCGACATCTCAGTTTTATTATAAACAAGGAGAAGTCGGATCTGGTGCCATCCAAGTCATTCACTCATCTGGGAATGAGCTTCGAGACGCACAACAATCTCGTTCGTCTGCAGTTAACCAGAGCGAAATTAGTCAGTTGTTACACTCGCTATTGTCTTCATGCAGACAAAGTCACAGCGAGGGAGTTCATGAGACTGATAGGTCTGTGCGGAGCCGCTGCGGATCTCATTCCGATGGGGCGGTTACGCACTCGTCCTCTCCAAATTTTCTTGACTCAGAATTGGAGTGTGAAGATTCATTCGCTCGACATAGACGTTCTCTTGTCAGAACAAGTGAAACAAGAGATTCAGACTTGGGCAAACATTCAGTGGTTGACTCAGGGAGTTCCGCTGCAGTTGCCGGATCCGAGTTTTACGATCATGACGGATGCCAGTCAAACAGGTTGGGGTGCATCATTGATCCCAACGGATTCGAGGTGCCAGGGTCTTTGGGATCCACAGTTCCTAAGCAAGCACATAAACATCAAGGAATTTGAATTTGGCTTGCGTTACGTCAGTGGATGGACATTATTTAGAAAGCTAATGTCCAAATTCTGTCAGACAATACGACAGTAGTGGCGTATATCAGGAACCAAGGAGGCACTCGTTCCGTTCCGTTATTCAATTTAACGGAAAGAATCCTTCTGTTTACTCTAGAACATCAAGTTCTACTTTCGGTCCGTCATATACCGGGTCGTCTGAATGTACTAGCAGACTCCCTTTCACGGAAGGGTCACTTGTTGCCGTCGGAGTGGACTCTCAACAAACAAGTATTCAATCAGATTTGCTACCAATGGGAACGGCCAATGATAGACTTATTTGCGACACATCTCAACAATCAGTTGCAGACGTATGTGTCTCCATGTCCGGATCCAAGAGCATTTGCAGTAGACGCTCTATCGATCTCATGGTACGGAATGATAGGATATGCGTATCCTCCAGCGTCGTTAATGCAGCAAGTATTGCTAAAGATAAAGCAATCTCAATGCAAGATTCTGTTGGTAGCATCTCTGTCTCCACAGAGACCGTGGATAAATCTACTCAGGTGTCTGCTGTGGGACTTACCGCGAAAGCTTCCTCCACGAGAGGATCTTCTTTCGCAGGGGAAACCGCGTCAACTGCATCACAACCCGCAAGGTCTCAACCTTCACGTTTTTCCGTTGTGCGGTCCTTCTTGCACGGCAAGCATTTTACAGGACGAGCAGTGGACGTGATTTCTAACTGTAGGAGGACCTCCTCTTCGCTAAAGTGGAAGGTTTTTCGTCGGTGGTGTAGGGATCATTCTGTGGATATTTTTGATCCCTCCATACCAGACATTGCAAACTCTCTAGTATACTTGTTTGACGAAATCAAACTGCAGCCTGTTACTATTAAGGGTTATAGGTCTATGTTATCGGATACCTATGCCCACCACGATAGTTTACAAATTGGATCTAATGTCTCTTTATCTAAGTTAGTTAGAAACTTTTCGATAAATAGACCCAGAACTCTTAGATTAATTCCTAAGTGGAATTTAGCTTGTGTTCTTCTTAAACTGAAGGAAAAGCCATTTGAGCCTCTTGGGACAGTAGATTTCAAATTCTTGTCTTATAAGACAGCTTTTCTCTTAGCTTTCTCTTCTGCTAGAAGAGTCAGTGAGCTTCATGCACTATCGGTGGACGATTCTTACTATCGTAGTGTCAGGAACACTATCACCTTCACTACTAATGTTGGTTTTTTAGCTAAGAATCAGGCTCCTAATAAATATCCGGAACCTATTGTTATTAAAGCCCTTCCGTCTTCAGACGGGCGTAGGCCTTTACACTGTCCTGTTAGAGCTTTACGTATTTATAGACAAAGATCTCAGTTTATCAGAAAGGGACGAAAACGTTTCTTTCTGTCTCTGATGCCTAATAGAAAGGACATTTCGGTCCATTCTATTGCTAGATGGATTCAATTAACTATTCGTACTGCTTATGAAAATTTATCTTCAAGTCAGCAGTCTGTGCTTAAGATTTCGGCTCATGAAGTAAGAGCTCTTTCTACATCTTGGGCTTACGCAAATAGTGTTGCTATTACAGATTTAATGAAGGCTGCTTATTGGTCTCAGCCATCCACATTCATGAATTTTTATCTCAGAAATATTGAGTCCATTTCTGGAGACCTGCATTGTTTAGGTCCGTTATCTGTTGCTCAGAATGTCGTCCACTAAACAGTTGCAACTATAGTTATGCAGGCTTTCTGTTCCGGCAGTGACTCCGCCCTGCTGCCCTCTTCGCTCTGGGGTATTTGACCCAGGGCAAGGGGAAGGGGGGGGGTTCCCTTAGGTCACCTGCTTTATAGTGAAAAGCAAGGGAATTCCTCCTCCAGAGTCAGTAATTCTGAATCGTTTCCGGGATGGTTTTAAAGTGTAATATTAATGTTAAAAATTCATTCATGTCATATTTTTAAAGTGTAGCTCGGTGTGAAGCATTTGTATATGTCAAGTGTCAAACGGGCGTTAATATACAATCCTCGGACACTTTTAAAGAATATAAAGAGTCTCAATTCTCTGGACTAACTTTATTTATTGGCTTACTTTAAAAATAATTAGTATAAAGGGTTATACTGGATGTTAATAGAGAACATGAATGTTATTGTGCTCAATTATGAAGGATATTGTATCTTTCTAATTTATTATAAAATAAGAAAGATACATGTAAAGCCTAATACTCCTTTTCTCCTTGAGGAGTTGACTCTATATTATATAGTTGAGCTTATTGGATTTTCCTCTATGTCCTAGGCCCTCCAGCCTTTTTACTATTCAGCTATGACTGGGTCATTAGTACAGTATAAAAATGTTAAAAAATTTATAGTAATTTATATATTTTTTATACTTACCAATGACCCAGACGGGGATGGTCCTCCCAGGAGTTGGGAACTCATACCTCCCCGCTGAGTACATAGCGCTGACCAGGCACTGCCAGTAAGAATGATAATTGGCGCCAATTTCGGAACGTCCTTGACACTGTGCATGCGCAGTAAGGGCAAAGTATGGAGGACCTTCAGGACATGATTTCTTTGGTTTTAGATGCAAATTTTGGGGATTGGGTGGCAAAATTTGTGTTTGGCCCTAGTATTTTAAGAGTTAGCACCAGCTATGTCTGGGTCATTGGTAAGTATAAAAAATATATAAATTACTATAAATTTTTTAACTTTCCGGACTTTTTTTTCTACACGCTTCCAGATATTGAGCTGTTTTTGGGTATGTTAGTCTAACATGGTGGCCTACAGATCAAGTTTGCATTTTGTTCCGCTCCACTGATTTTTACCGAAATTACAGCCCTTGAACTTTGAAAAGTTCATCAAAATTACAGTTTTGCAGACTTTTTTCCTACACGCTTCCAGATATTGAGATGATTTTTGGTATGTTAGTCCAACATGGTGACCTACAGAACAAGTTTGCATTTTGTTCCGCTCCACTGATTTTTACCGAAATTACGATCCTTGGACTCTGAAAAATGCATTAAAATTACAGTTTTCCGGACTTTTTTTCTACACGCTTCCAGATATTGAGCTGATGTTTGGTATGTTAGTCTGACATGGTGGCCTACAGATCAAGCTTGCATTTTTTTCCGCTCCACTGATTTTTACCGAAATTACGGCCCTTGAACTTTGAAAAGTTCATCAAAATTACAGTTTTCCGGACTTTTTTCCTACACGTTTCCAGATATTGAGCTGATGTTTGATATGTTAGTCTAACATGGTGGCCTACAGAACAAGTTTGGGTTTTGTTCCACTCCACTGATTTTTACCAAAATTACGGCCCCATAGACTTTGAAAAGTTCATCAAAATTACAGTTTTCCGGGCTTTTTCTCTGCTTGAATTCTTTCAATACCATTGAAACTACAGACACTGCTTTCTGCAGTATTCCTAGAATCTATGTTTATTTTTAAAAAATGATTAGAGCTTGAAATATCGGGGCGCGTGGGGTATGTGAGTGTGCTCACTAAGGTTCTTTTTTACCTCAGTGTCATTATAGTATTGGTGTAGATAACACACCAACAATTAATACCGATCTTGAATCGTATTTTTGGGTTATGCCCAGCTATAGGTCAAGTTTGCACCTATTTAAAATGCTCACATTCAAATATAGACTTCTGAGAATAATAAGACAGGTGATTAAATAAATAATGACTGTAAAAATGTTGGAAATAACACAGACATTTGCCACCTGTCATTTGATGTAACAGAAAAGCTGAGAGAAAATACCTCCTGGGTATTTTCTCTCATCTTTTTTGTTACATCAAATGACTGGTACTGATGGTCTCTGGAAATACATAGTTCATGGTCTCTTTTTCTTGTCAGGCATTTTGAATAATGTTCTGTGCTCTGATCTTTTATTTTTAGACAATGTGGGGAATATTTTTCAATTTCAAAATATTTATATTTTCTGCTTCTGTTGGTAGTAGTAAATTAATATTTCAATGATACAGATTCTATAGTGTTATTTATTAGATAGGATTTTCTTTTTTGCCCATTATCGAACTCAGAAGCTAGGCTTTAAACTCTGATGATATGATGCCGATCTCAGCCAATATGAACCAACCTAGAATTGTACCCCTTGATGCATTACTAGGTATAACCAATTTGTTTACATCAAAATTGTTCACAGTTTTTCAACAAATGCTATAGGTAAATTGGAGTTACCAGGCATGCTGGAATGGTTTGTAATGATGACCATAAGTAAGGATTGGGTGGATAAGGAGAAGACAGCTAACCGTTGCGGAGAAAATTCATTGCAAACTGAGAGTCTGAAGCAGAGATTTGTCAAAGTGAGAGAAGAGGAAATTTCGGACTTTGTCAATAGAATTAGAAACAATTACATGTTCTTAAAACTACCACAGGTCTAAGAGCATTTTGTAATTATTAACATTGGTTTAACCCCTTACCTAATATGAAAAGCAGATGACCCCTGCAAAGAAAATTCTTGGATAACTAATTTTTTTAATTTTTTTGTCTCAAAAACATAGGTTATGACCCCTCATTGGAATGAGCTCGTTCCAAAGAGGGGTCATAACTTATGTTTTTGAGACAAAAAATGAAAAAATAATGAAAATTAATTGGTGTTTTTTGTGAATATTGTTGGCCGGTTTTGGCCGTTACATTGGGTAAAGGGTTAATAAATAAGGTTATTACTTAGGTCTCAGTCTGTATGAAGTTAACTCCAGCCGATATCTTGGCCAATATGAGTAATAACATCTTAGTATTTACTGCATACCATTATCTCTACTGTCTATCTGTCTTTTCCCAACCTTGTCATCACAACTACACTTCTAAATGGATTTGACCAAACTTTATAAACAAAGCAGTATGCTGGGTGGAAGTGCACGAAGTAAACAGGTGAATGTCAGGTGATTCATTCAGGAGTTAAGAGTTATACCCTTAACATTCTAAAACACTGTAATCATATTTCCAACAATTCTCTATGGAGTTTGACCAAACCTTATGTTACCAGTACAAAGAGTAGATATGCATGAAGTGACCTTGTCATGGTTTGACAATTATATTTTTCAAACATTCAAAATAGTAGCTGCAAGCTGGAATATGATTATGAATATCCATTAGTTACAATAGGTATAACCAAAATAGTGAATGAAGTCAGATACTATAGATAGTATTGGAAATCAAAAATAAACACAAACTATAGATAGTACTGAAATAAAAAATTAAGTACTGACTAACTCTTTGCATGCTGCTGGTGGATATCCTGCCCAGGAGAGGAAATCTTTTACCACTAAAGTAATTAAAATTTGGGAACATTTAACAAAGATTTTCCCTGAAATTAGTATCAACATTTTGACCAGTGATGACTTGAGTAAAATTTCCATGACTTAATCATAAAATCTGGTTATGGCTGCTTCACAGCAGCCACGACTAGAATTAATGAAAAATATTCACAAAATACTGAGCAGGTTAAGAGTTAAAACATAAGACTATCATTGCATGTAATAGCTATATAGTATGACATTTATTTATACAAGTTCCCTGCTAGAGTAATGCACATGTGATCTTCCGCATCAGTCATGTATAAAGATTCACTTTCCACTGAGAAATAGTCCACTATTGAGGGGACTATTATGATCCCTAATGAGGCTGGAGGTGGCATGGGGAAATCTCACCCGAGGGGCAAGATATTTGAACCAGACCCGAGGCTTGCTGAGGGTCTGGTTCAAATATCTTGCCCTGAGGGTGAAATTTCCCCATTCCCACCCGCAGACTCATCGAGGATGATTTTTCTCCCCCCACACAAGGATTACTTCATTATAGATAACTGGCAGTCACATGCTGACATACCCAATTTATCAAGTCGTAGTCCTTTCGAAAAACGAACAATTTCATCGGAAAGATCGTACAAAAGTTAGGTATATACCATAGGTATATACTAAAAAATTGATTTGTAACACTGTCCGTTAAGGGGTTAATGAATTTGCACGTGTCAAACTCTAATGTAAAGGGCATTATGAGATTATTGATCGATCGATAAATTCGCGCAGCGATATTATTAAATCTGCAGAGAAACATGGGGTTGAAACAAATCAACATTGTTGATTTTGAATGGCACGTGGATTACATGCGGGAAGTCGTGAAGCCATTTTGTTTATTTACAATTGTGCAGATGATGATGAAATAGTTCCAGCGACCTAATAAAATATGTAAATGAGTATGTCACGTGGGGTGGGTGGGATAGAAATATCCCACCCTGCTGTCTCACCCGGGACACACATATGTTTCACGTATAGTGGGGGGAGAAAAAACAGACAGGATGAAACATTTGGGAACAAAATTAGCCTGTGCAAAAGCAGTACTGGGGAAAACAAATTTTAAACAAGGCCATTAAGAAAGTGTCTATCTTTTCTGGCAATTGTGCCTCAAATTTTTGATGGGGTGGGAGGCTTTTTAATTTTATTTTGCATTCTGAAACCTGAAAAAGATACCCTAAAAAAATATATTCACATTTCAGGAAGAAATCTTTTACAAACTTCGGATTGGTGTTATCTCATCACATATATTGCGAAATGTTTAAATCAACTTCGCTGTTGATGACATTCCAAAGATGCTCCATTGCAGGATTATATTCAGGCCAGCACTAATTTGAAAAGATAATAGAAGCATTATTTTCCTCAAAAGTTGTTATATGTACCAACATAGAAAACATTTATATAATTGTCATAAATTCGAAGCATGAAAATATGGAGGAAAATGGGAACAGGAAGTTGAAATACCTCAGAGAAATGTGTTTTGCTGCTCAAAATTCCGATCCAAAAATACTGACCGGAGAAAATTGTTTTGACCTTGCGGATTTTTTTTTTTATTACTGGGTATTAAAAAGTTTTGATGCAGCGGAAATTTAATGATGTGGGCGGTGCCTGAGAACATAGACTTTTTTTTAATGGCCTAACTGAAGAATAGTGTGTTCTTTATCACAGGCAGTGATAAAATATGAATGATGTAAATTCATTTTAGAAATTGATTACATTGAGAGGAGAGAAAGAAGCACAGGATTTACAATTCAACAGAGCTCAGCATAAAGCTAAAGACTTGGGGGAAGATTACAGATACAGATTGATGAGATATATTGAGGATATATCTGTAAGTTAACTCTCTCTCTCTCTCTAAATTTTCTTACATTTGTGGTTAGAGTGGCTTGAGTTAACTGCATAGTAAGCACAGATTGCTGCTAATTTCCTGTAAATAATATTTTGGTATGGCATGTCCTAATTAACTGATAGATTGCTGAATTTTGTTTCAAAGGTGATTTGTAATATGAAACACTTTGTTTCAAAGATACCATGCTACCAGTGAGGTGTGTTTTAGTTTAGCAAAATCTTGTTAAGGCCCACAAAGTAGATCTTCTGTTTGTCAGGCAATTTTTTTGTAAAATTGCATCCGGGGTGGGTAGTTTTTAATTTTATTTTTTTTATTTTTATAATTATTTCTTTGCTATCAAAAGTTTATGATCTTGGTTTGTTTTATGTTTTAGGCCTCAAAATCACAGAAAAGCATGGGTGGTGGTATATTTTGTCCCTCAAGTAGAAGAAGGCTTTGCAATGCTAAAGCATTGCAAAGCCTTGTTGCACTCAAGGGACAAATATATCAATTTTATTAACTTGGGTAAAATATCAGACATAAACCATTAAATTGTCATTTTTAGCTTAACTTGACAAAGTAAAGATAAGCTATTTCCACCACTCATGCGGAAGTCTCTTAGTCTGTGAGTCTTTAAGTCTGTGAGTCTGTTCACATTTTCCTTTAGCACAGGCTACACCCCATAGTTCTTGTCCAATCGTCACAAAATTTCATATGCAGGTTTGAGGTGTGTCTAGATAAGAATGTCCCAATTGGTCAACCGTGATGGCTGCCCGAGCCCAAAACCCGAAAACCTTTAGTACAGTCTACAGGTCATATTTAGGGATATCATTGTAACTTGGTAGGATGACTGCGTATAATGTCTAGATGAGAACGTCCCCTTTTGGTCATGATGTGCCAACCATGACGACTGCCCAAGCCCGAAACCCAAAAACTTTTACCACAGTCTACAGGTCATATTCAATATGGAGGGATTTCATTGTAACTTGGTAGAATGACTCTGTATGATGTCTGGATGAGAACTTCCCCATTTGGTTGCGATCTGTCAACCATGACGGCTGCACGAGCCCAAAACCCAAAAACCTTTAGCAAAGTCTACAGTTCGTATTTATGGAGGGATTTTATTGTAACTTGGTAGGATGACTTCGTATAATGTCCAGATGAGAATGTCTCCTTTTGGTCACGATTGGTCAACTGTGATGGATACGGGTGCCCCAAAGCCTGAACACCTTCAGCACTGTCTACAGGTTGTATTTATAAAGGGATTTCATTTTAACTTGGTGGGATGACTCCAGAGAATGTCTAGATGAGAACGTCCCCTTTTGGTCGTGACCATTTGGTTGCGATCTGTCAACCATGACGGCTGCACGAGCCCAAAACCCAAAAACCTTTAGCAAAGTCTACAGTTCGTATTTATGGAGGGATTTTATTGTAACTTGGTAGGATGACTTCGTATAATGTCCAGATGAGAATGTCTCCTTTTGGTCACGATTGGTCAACTGTGATGGATACGGGTGCCCCAAAGCCTGAACACCTTCAGCAATGTCTACAGGTTGTATTTATAAAGGGATTTCATTTTAACTTGGTGGGATGACTCCAGAGAATGTCTAGATGAGAACGTCCCCTTTTGGTCGTGATCATTCAAAGGATGCCCAAGCCCCAAACCCGAAAACCTATAGCACAGACTACAGGTCATATTTATGAAGGGATTTCATTGTAACTTGGTAGGATGACTCAGTATAATGTCTAGATTAGGATGTACCCTTTTGGTTGTGATCGGTCACCCGTGATGGCTACACATGCCTGAAGCCCAAAAATCTTTGGCTCAGTCAACTGGCTGTATGTATGAAAGGATTTCATTGTAACTTGATAGGATGACTCGTTTGGAATAATTTTACTGTAACTTGGTGACTTTGATTGACATGCATTAACTGTGAGGGTCATATTAAACCACCCTTCAATTCTGTAGTACAGTCTACACCTCAAATTATTTTGACTGAAAACATAGCTTACAGGGAACAGAAATTAACATATTCTCAATTATCACAATTCTTGTCATATTTCAAATCTTTTCATGAACATTGAACGTTATCTTTTTCATCAAACACAACACGCAGTCAAGTTAAGCTGCATTGTCATTGACCCTTTCATTTTAAGTTTGCATTGGTTATGAAAAGATAGTACGTGGCACCCAAAAGGACCATGCAGGAGGGCCTGATAAACAGACTTTTAACTTTTTTAGGCCTTATAAATAATTTTTTGTGGATAAACATTATTTTCTTCAGCTTAGTAAACAGCACACTAATGCATACATTGTAAAGAGGTTTACACCTTTCAATAGAGCTATGAAAGTAACTTTTAGCATTCAGTCAAATAAGGACAAACCACACCAAAAACATTTTTTGGGCCTTCCTGTCCAAGTTTGAACTAAACGGTATTAACTGGTAAAGTGCTGGAAGCCCATATTTGGGCTTTATTCTAAAGTGCAGGTACTGCAACTTGAAGGCTTAAAATTCAGTGGCTGTGCTTCATATTATCTTTGAAGTGATATTATTTAGTCTGTTAAGATTTGCCTTGTTACAATTTATAGGAGAGTGCCCACAGGCACTCTCCTATAAATTGTAACAAGGCAAAGACATGTGAACAAATTTTGTTGGCCAAATAAAATTTAGCACTCTACCAGTTAATCAAAATGTACAGTTTGCATTATAAAGGTATTATGGAAGTGTATCTATTCAATATAATTCTCATATGCAACCAAGAAGTACTTTCTTCATTTAGTACAATGGATCCCACTTAACTGGACATTTTTAGCGAGGATATATAGGAATTGCCTTGTCCTTCTGGCCATCTGTCAGTCCGTTTGTCTGTCTCTCCGTCCCAAAATTCAATCATGAATAACTTGTAACATACTTGGTTGAGTGAGTTGATATTTGGTATGCACATGTATCCTATTGCTGTATACCCATAGTGAAATGCAGGTGTTGTGTGAGATTTTATTGCCAGAGTCATTGCCCTTTATGGACTTAGAATTTGTCTGCCTTGAAATTAATTCATGAATAACTTGTAGAGTACTCATTGAAATGACTTCATATTTGGTGTGCAAGTCTATCCTATTGATGTCTGTCCACAATACATGGCAGATGTTATGCAGTGTATTATTGTTTGAGTTATTACATTTTATGGACTTCGATTTTGCACGTCCCAAAATTCAGTCATGAATAACTTGTTTAATTAAGGGTACCTTCATGGTGTAATCAACTCCTCCCACAATTTCTAATGTAGAGAGTTGAAACTGGTTACACATGTCTTGCAGATGCTCAGCATATATAAAGATTGCAGAAAAATATTTTTTTCACAGAATTGTCAAATCAAGTCACTCTCACATTTAGTAAAGATGTGGGGGTACATTTTTGTGTCACCCTATGGTGACACTTAATAGTTCTCATGATATATGCCCCAATGGTCTGTAATCTGTCACAGGTCTGTCATCTGTCATCCTTCAGCTTTGCCCAGTAATAAATGTTTCATTTCTGAAATGCTAGCCATGGTATTGCCGGCGGGGGTATATGCCACTCTCAACTTTGTTCTAGTTTATTTTCAGATACAAAACCATTTACCATACCTTCAGTACAAATTTGACCTGTTAATTACATATATGTTATAGAGTAAACTCCTGTTAACTGAATAATAAATCTTGAAATATGTTGAAGAAATACCCTGGCAGTCACCAAATTACCCTTGTATTTTACTCAGTTTGGCCGCAGGGCATCCAATATAGGCATTTAATATATATTGATTGATAGAGCTCCATGAGTTCTGTCAGACAATATTTAATAGAATAAATGCTGCTCAGGTTATGTCGAGAATACAGGAAAGTGAGCAAATCCCAGTTGTCCTTGTCTTGGGAGACACTTAATCCCAGTTGCCCATGTGTGGGCACAGTGGCATTGTGTACTTAGGCATACTGCACATCGATGGTGCACCTGTCTTCAACCAATGCTAACCCTGCATGTGTGGAGTTAGTACATCAGGGAGTCTGACAGTTGCTCGCCATTGCTCATGATTCTCTCCTGGTATTCTGGCTCCCTCCACCCATAAAACTGTCTGACACAAGATGACCCTGGCTATCAAAAGTGTCATTATACCCCAATAAATAAATAAATTAAATCCCAGTTAATTGAATAGTCCTGTTACTTGAATAATTCTCCTAGCAAAATTATTATTCAATTAAAAGGGCCCTACTTTACTGGAACAGTTATCAGAAAAATGTGTTTGAGTCCTGCAAAATGGTGCCTGATTACTAAACCTTTCTACAAAAAAGCCAATTATCTGATTCAGAAGCATGAAGTTGAAAATGTTAAAGAAATGATTCAGAATTTATGGTATGTTAACCTTCAATCTATTATTGATAGGAATATGTTGATAAAGGCAGCGGGGTTCCCGATCAGGCTCTCATCTCAACGAAGATGAGAGAATATGTTGATAGTATGCTCAAAGATTTACACAAGAGCCACAAAATACGAGAAGATCAACTCAGTCAGGCAGCCCAGAATTACAGACAGAGAATGCAGAAAATGTTACATAAATATGAAGAGGTCCTCATTGCATACAGGTAATTTCGCACCACACATATTAACAAACATGGAAATTGTCTTACTGGCAGTTTCAGCTTGAAAAGGTGAAAATGATGCCACAGGTTAAGTATCACACAGCCTATAGGCTTAACTACTTGCATGCTGCTGTCAGATATTCCTGCCCAGGACAGATTTTCTCTTGTCACTGAAATATGTATACATTGGGCATATTTTATCCAATTTCCACCCTGTAATTTGCATGGCCATGGCTTTTTCAGCAATGATTTCTTGAGTTAAATTTAGATGAATTTTTCATCAAATCTGGTCATGTCTGCTTCACAGCAGCCATGACTAAATTTGATGAAAAATATCTTTAAAAAACTCAGCAGGTGAAGGGGTAACTATTTAAAATATCTAACACAAATAGAAGGCAAAACTTGCGTATATTTTGTTTGAATAACAAAAAATATAAAATACTCATTTTTTGCCTCAAAAACATAGTCCTGTGAGCTCGTTCCAATGAGAGGTCATAAGCCATGTTTCTGGCACGAAAAGTGGGATATGAAAATGGAAAATTTCAATGGCACATTTCACAGATAACACTGACCAGTTATGATATTTTTATACTGTACCAATGACCCAGACATAGCTGGTGCTAACTCTTAAAATATAGGGCCAAACACAAATTTTGCCCCCCCAATCCCCAAAATTTACATCTAAAACCAAAGAAAACATGTCCTGAATGGCCCTCCACACTTCACCTCCACTGCGCATGCGCAGTGTTAAGGACGTTCCGAAATTGGCGCCATTAATCATTCTCAGTTTGGCCCTTCATCAGTTAACATCTGACTGATCTTTGTGCTTGTAAATCTCAGTTTAAATGATGCCAGACACATAAATATTAGTGAAATGGTGATTCTAAGGAGGATATAGAAGGAGGAGAGGAATAATGTGTGACAGAATATTATCAGGGCTGTAACTTAAAATTTTTTAATGAAATTATGTTAAGTTACCTATTTTCGAGGCAGCAGCCATTTTGTTGTCATTCTTGTTATTTAGTTACACTGATTTTTCTCTCTCCCTTTCCTTTAAGTCCCCTCTTGCTATTCTCCCATGCTTTTGGCATAGTTTCTGTAATTATTATTACTAAAATTTAATGGGAGTTTTAGCTGAATAACAGAATGAATTCTGTTCTTTTCCCCATGTTTACGTCTTCACCTATGGGTGGTTAGGCGTTGTGTTCTGCATCTACCATCTGATGTTCTGCAGTTTCTTCCCTGGAAGTCTCTGTTTTGCATCAGATAGTGTATTTTTGGTAACTGATTTCGGGCCTGGGTGCCTGGAGTCTTATTTTAGTGTTTTTACACTCATTGTTTACATTTACAACAGCCCTCTGTGTGAGGGGGGGGATTTCTTGAAAATAATATCTTGATGGTAATTTAATCATAACTAGATACATTATTATTGTTCGTAAGTGTTGCATAAATTGTTTAAAATATTTTTAAATTTTTTGTCCACACTTAGGCTTGGGATCCATTGGGGCTCAACGTTACTTTTCAGATACTTGGGCTGTTCTGAAAAAATATTTTTTCAAAATATTTTGATTTTAATTATTTTTTCTATGTTAATGGATCATATTATTATTATGTATTTTGATTGTCAGGGGTTGGTGCGAATACCAGGACTTTGTTTTCTTTTCACATTGAAAGGATTTTGATCAATTGTAATAAGAGGAAGTCTTCCTCTGACTTTTATAATCATTCTATATGTAGTCAGTGTACTCGCATTAACTCCTGTTCTGTATCTGATGATTTCGATGACAACATGGGAAGTGTATGTCACGGTATGTTAGTGGGGAATTGGACATTCCGGTCCTTTCCCCGCAGGGTCACTCTACTTTATCAATTTCTATTTCAGACGATCAAGATTAGGGTGATGTATCTGTGATGTCTTCCAACAGTGTGCCTCCGTCGTCACAATTAATGAAGAGCTAGCAGAAAAGTGCTCATGTAATACGTCAATTGCCTAAGAGGACCCTAGTAGGTTCGACGGCCTTTGACGTCCGCTAGCTCGCCCGGTGTAGCGGCCATTCATCGAATGGTTCGGCAGCCGAGTCCATCCGTTGCGGTCTAGAAGGAGTTTTGGGGTGATGCGAGCACTATAAATCAACCAAATGCACACCCAGTGATGGCGGATTAGAGGGAGAACGGAGGAAGCCTTTTACTCCGGTTCATAGCTCGTTCTGGTCCATCCGGATGGCGAGCGAGAGAGGCCCCTCTCTCGTACAACAACATCTGGCCCCAGATGTTGTGGTACAAAATGTTTCACATTCGGAGCAGACGTCCGCCGCTCGGGACGCTCCGACATATAGTCAGTCCGGAGAGACTGTCAATAAGGCTTCCTCATTCTCATGGTAGCGCACACGACCGCTCTTGGCTACGTGACCTCGGATATCCAGTCAGCTTCGCCAGTCAGAGAATCATCGGCGACCAGGTCACACCATCCGGTAGCCAGGGACACGAGGCCTGCAGACTCCGGACGTTCGCATAGGTAAGTGTGCGGGAGTCAACGTACACAGAGCTTCCGGCGGCATTGCATCGTAAGACCGCTACTGCACAGGCCTCGGGGACGGACGTGCTATCCTAAATAGCACAGCTTATCGCAGCATCCCAGCAACAACTGAATCTGTCGCATAATGTTTTATCCGACGATGCTGGGTCGGGACGCTCCACGGAAGCGGGTACGGACGTCCGAAAATTTCATCCGGTCCGACGGGATACCGAAAGGGATTCGGAGGATTTCGAGCTTTCCCTTTCGGAACAACATATGCTGTTGTGTATGTCATCTGACTTGATCTTCTACAGGTTCTTTCGTCGAACCAGAATGCTGCGATGCCGGATAAGAAACTGATAGCGTCGGTGGACTTAGAAATTTTTGGTTCGGTTCAGGGACATCGTCCCTCAGTTCCGACATAGTCCAATAATGTCACACAAACTTTCGAATTATTGAACGACGCTATATATTTATTATTATATGCTTGCTATTACCAAGCATTTCTGGTTTCTTGTTCGCAAAAGTTACAGAGATGTCTTTCAAAAGTGTGCCTCTGTCGTCATAGTTAATGAAGAGCTAGCGGCAATAAGTGCTCATGGAATATGTCTATCGCCTAAGAGGTCCCTTGTAGGATCGACGGAGTGACATTCGCTAACTCACCCGGTGTAGCATACATTCATCGAATGGTTCGGCAGTCGGGTTCGTCCGTTGCGGTCTAGGAAGGAGATTTGGGTGATGCGAGCACTATAATTACTTTAGTACTCACCCAGTGATGGCGGATTGAGGACAGATCGGAGGAAGCCTGTTAGTCCGGTTCCTGGCTTGTCCAGGTCCGTCCGGGCTGTGAGCGAGAGAGGTCCCTCTCTCGTCCAACAACATAGGGGACCGCATGTTGTGGTTCAGATATTTTACATTCGGAGCATATGTCCGTCGCTCGGGACGCTCCGTTATATTGACAGTTCGAGAGACTGTCGATAATGCTTCCTCATCCTCACAGCAGTGCACACGACCGCACATTGGCTACGTGACCTCGAGTATCCGGTCAGTTTCATCATTCAGTGATTCCACGGCGAACAGGTCATGCCATCCGGTAGCCAAGGGACACGAGGCCTATACACTCCGTTTGCTCGCATATTAGTAGTATGCACGGGGTAACGATCACGGAGCTTCCAGCGGCAATGCATCGTAGGCCCGCTTCTCCACAGGCCTCATTGACGGACGTTCTATCCGAGTTAGCACAGTTTTTTCACAGCATCCCAGCAATCGACAGTTTCTCAGTCGAATCAGGAATTATTCGACGGCGCTGGGTCGGTGCGGTCCGCGGTTGCATCAGGTACGGACGACCGAACGCTTTATAGTGTCCGACAGGATGGCGAAAGGGATTCGAAAGATTTCGAGTTTTCCCTTTAGTAGCATCGGAAGTTGCCATATATATCTTGCGGCATTTTCTTCCAGTGATTGTTATTTCGGACTACATTGCTGCGATGTTGGATAAGAGACTTATAGCATCATTGGACATGGAATTTTGGATCGGTTCAGGGACATTGTCCCTGACTTACCGACACAGTCCAATAATGTCATTAGAACATGTGTATTATTTATCGACGCTATATATATATAAGCCTGCTACCAAGCATGATAGTTTAGTTTCTTGTCCGCAATGCTCATTTCTGCCTTTTATCATTTATACAATTAATTTATTTTGGCAGAACAGGGCATACCGAGAGTTCATATGCGTCTAGACGGCGTGGTTAAAGACTGGAAATAATCTTTTTCGCCGTCTATGTCTTTTCCAACCACAATGTTGGAAACGACAATGATGTCTAATAGACTTAACTTAGACGCTTTATCATACGTAATCCACTTTACTGAGGCGTTATCATTACGTCTTCAAGAGAAAGAATTCCGGGATATGATCCTCAGTGTGATTTCTTTTGAGGGCAGTAGTTTGTTCACGTATAACTCCGCCCTTCAGTGGCTGCTTGGAGTTGGTTAGACGTGACGTAGCCCTAGCTACATCCACGCGCGTGGATAGTAAGGTGAAGAACTCTCTCAGAGTCGCTTCGTTCTCGGAGAAGCTTCTCTTCGACGGCAACTTTTCAGCAATCCATGAATTGCTCGATTTACACGTTCTCTTGTCTATCTAGTGTAGCAAGAGATTCAGACTGGGGCAAACATTCGGTGGTTGACTCAGAGAGTGCCACTGCAGTTGCCGGATCCGAGTTTTATAATTATGACGGTTGCCAGTCAAACAGGTTGGGATATAATATTGATCCCAACGGATTCGAAGTGCCAGGGTCTTTGGGTTCCGCAGTCTCTAAGCAAGCACTTATCTTCCACGGAATAATGTTTTTTTAGGCTTGCTTTATGTCATTGGATGAACATTATTCAGAAACGCATGTCCAAATCCTGTCCGTTAATTCGACAGTAGTGGCGTATCTCCGGAACCAGGGAGGCACTCATTCGTTTCCGTTATTCAATTTAATGGAAAGAATCCGTCTGTTTGTTATAGTACACCAAGTTCTGCTTCGGTCCGTCATATTCCGGGTCGTCTGATTGTATAACCGGACTCCCGTTCACTTATGGGTCGCTTGTTGCCGTCAGAATGGACTCTCAACAAACAAGTATTCAATCAGATTTGCTATCAATGGGAGCGCCCAATGATAATTTATTTACGACATAACTTGCTAATCAATTGCAGACGTATGTGTTTGCTTGTCCGGATCTCTGAGCTTATGTTGTTAACGCTCTATTGATCTAATAGGACGGAATGATAGGATATGCATATCCTCCTGCGCTGTTGTTTCAGCAAGTATTGCTAAGATAAATAACCACAATACATTTCTGTTGAGACTGTGTGTGAATTTACTCTGATGTCTACTGTGGGACTTAACGCGAAATCTTCCTCCATGAGGGGATCTTTTTTCGCTTGGTAAAATCGTGTCATCTTTATCACAACCCGCAAGGTCTCAACCTTCACGTATTCCGTTGTGTGGTCCTTATTGCATTGTAAGCATTGTACTGGACGAGCTTTGGACGTGATTTCTTACTATAGGAGAACCTCTTCTTCGCTATACTATGCGGCTAAAGTGGAGGCTCTTCCGTCGTTGGTGTAGGGATCACTATGTTGATATTGTGGATCCCTCCATACTAGTCATTGCAACTTTTTTGTATACTTGTTTCACAAGATCTACTGCAGCCTGTTATTATTAAGGTTATAGGTTTATGTTACCTCATACCTATGCTCTCTATGATAGTTTACAATTGAGTCTTATGTCTCTTTATCTAAGTCAGTTAGTAACTTTTCGATAAATAGACTTAGAATCATTAGATTAAATTCCTATACGGAATTTAACTTCGGTTCTTATTTAGCTAAGTAATCATTTGAGCCTCTGGAAACAGTAGTTTTCAAATTCTGACCTTTTAGACAGTAATTCTGTTGGCTTCTCTTTTACTGAAGAGTCAGTGAGTTTCTTGCACTATCGGTGGACGATTCTCACTTTCGTAGTATCGGAAACACTATTTCCTTTACTAGTAATGCTGGATTTTGGCATAAGAGTCAGGCTCCTAATTAATATCCGGAACCTTTTGTTATTAAGGTCCTTCCGTCTTCATAGGGGCATAGGCCTTTACTCTGTCCGGTTAGAGTTTATGTATTTATAAACAGATATCTGTTTATTACTACGGGCGTAAGCTTCTTCTGTCTTTGATGCCTAATAGAAGGACGTTACGCTCCATTCTATTGCTAATGGATTCAATTAACTATCGATACTGCTTATGGTATATCATTGACTCAGCAGTTGTGTTTGAGATTTCGGCTCATAAAGTAAGAGTTCTTCTACATCTTGGGCTTACATTAATAGTGTCGCTATTATAGATTTTTGAAGGCTGCTCATTGCGCTCAGCCATCCACATTCATGAATTTTTATCTCAGAAATATCGAGTCCATTTCTGGAGGCCTCTATTGTTAGGTCTGTTATCTACTGCTCAGAATGTCATTCATTTAACAGTTGCTACTATAGCTAGGTAGGCTGTCTGTTTCGGCAGTGACTCCGTTCTGCTGCACTCTTCGCTCTGGGCTTTTTGACCCAGGACAAGGAAAAAGGGGGGGGGGGGGGGGGGGGAGGGTGTTCCCTTGGGTCACCTGTTTTACTATGAAAACAAGGGGATACCTCCTCCGGAGTTAGTAATTCTGAGCTGTTATTGGGATGGTTGTTTAGTGAGAAGTTTATGTTTTAAAAATTCATTCAGGTCTTAGTTTTTATAGTATAGCTTTTGAATATGGCACATGTCAACAGACATTATTATACATTCCTCAGACACTTTTAAGGAGTATAAAGAGTCTCTATTCTCTAGACTCACTTTATTTATTGGCTTACTTTAAAAATTATTAGTATAAGGATTATACTAGATATTAATAGAGTACATGGATGTATGATGCTCAATTTTGGAAGGGGTTGTATCTTTCTAATTTATCATAAATAAGAAAGATACATGTAAGGCCTAATACTTCTTTTTCCCTAGAGGGGATGACTCTATTTTATATTTTGAGCGTATTCCATCTTGCTCTATGTCCTTGGCCCTCCAGCCTTTTTACTATTCAGCTATGTCTGGGTCATTGGTACAGTATAAAAATGTTAAAAAATTTATAGTAATTTATATATTTTTTATACTTACCAATGACCCAGACAGGGATGGCATTGATTAAGGTTGTTTAGAAATTAACAGAGTCATAAAAATTTAGAAATAAGTTATTGGAAAGTAGTATATTATTATCTCTAAAAAATGTTTGAAATCTGAGTAATGTAATTGTATTGAATTCTAAAAATTTTGAACTGTTCTCTTTAGTTTCAGTTACCTGTTCAAGTTCAGACAACTGAAAACCTAAACCATTTTAACCCTTTGTGCAATGCAGACGATATCAAATTTTTTTATTTTAAATATCATTTTTTCAAATTTTTAAAAAGCAGACGATATCAAAATTTTTTATTTTAAATATCTTTATTTTTATACTGTACCAACGACCCAGACTTAGCTGGTGCTAAACTCTTTAATTCAGGGCCAAACACAAATTTTGTCCCCCCAATCCCCAAAATTTGCATCAAAAACCGAAAATTACATGTCCTATATGGTCTTCCATACATTTACTCCTCTGCGCAGTGTCAAGGAGGTCTCGAAATTGGCGCCAATTATCATTCTTTGTTTGACCCTCAAAACAGTTACACTTCACTGTTATTTGTGCTTCCAAATCTCAGTATTTTTATACTGTACCAATGACCCAGACTTAGCTGGTGCTAACTCTAACAAAACCAGGGCCAAACACAAATTTTGCCCCCCAATCCCCAAAATTTGCATCCAAAACAAAAAGAAATCATGTCCTAAAGGACCTCCATACTACGCCTCTACTGCGCATGTGCAGTGACGCAGACGTCCCGAAATTGGCGCCAATTATCATTCTCTGTTTGGCCCTTCATCAGTCAACATCTCACTGATCTTTGTGCTTGTAAATCTCAGTTTAAAGGATGCCAGACACGTAATTTTTGGAGAAAATGTGATTCTAAGGAGGATAGAAGGAGGAGAGGAAAAAGAAGTGACAAAAAATAATCAGGGCTGTACTTAAAATTTTTTGATGAAATTATGTTAAGTTGCCTATTTTCGAGGCATGGGCCTCTTGTTGTCATTCTTGCTAAATGTTGCACTGCTTATTCAGTGTTTCCTCTCCCCTAGCCTTCTAAAGTCCCCCCTTGCAATTCTCCCATGCTTTTGGCATATTTTTGAGAAAGTTCATTTCTAAAATTTCCTGGGAGAGTTGCTTGGTTACAGAATGTTTTCTGTTATTTTCCCCATAGTTACGTTTTCACCCATGGGTGTATAACGTTGTGTTCTGCATCTTCCATCTGATGTTCTGCAGATTCTCCCCTGGGAGTCTCTGTTTTGCATCAGATAGAGTGTAATTTTGATGACTGATTCCGGGCCAGTTTTTTCAGTGCCTGGAGTCATGTTTTCTGGTGTTTTACACTGTTTGTTTACATTGGCAACAGCCTTTTTTGAGGGGGGCTGTTTGCCTTTGCTGTAGTTTATCTCACTATAAGATACATTTATATTTTCCGTAAGTGTCTCATTAATTATTTTATATAAATTTAAAATTTTTGACCACACTTTGCCATCGGATCCATCAGGGCTCAACGTTACTTTTCAGCAACTTGGGCTTCGCTGAAAAAATATTTTTTCAAAATTATTTTGATTTGCAATTGTTTTTTCATTTATTAATGGATCATGTTATTATGTATCTTTGTGTCAGGGGTTTGTGCGAGTAACTAGGACTTGTTGTTGTCCTTTCACAATGAAGGGACATTGTTCAAATTGTAATAGGAAGAAATCTTCCTCTGACTTTCATGATCATTGTATTAATTGTAGTCAGTGTTCTCGCATTAATCCCTGTCCTATATGTGAATATTGGGATGAGAAACATTGGAAACATGTGTCACGATATGTTGTTTCTGGAGAAAGGGCTATGCCGGCTCTTTCTCCGCAAGGTCGCTCTACTCTCTCAGTTTCTATTTCAGAGGAACAAGAACAGGGTGATGTTTCCATGTTATCTTCTACAAGTGTGCGTCCGTCGTCACAAATGAATTCAGAGCTAGCGGCAAAAGTGCTCATGGAGATTAGACAAATGTCGTCCGCTAGCTCGCCCGGTGTAGCATCCATTCACCGAATGGTTCGGCAGCCGGGTTCGTCCGATGTGGTCCAGGAGGAAATTTTGGGTGATGCGAGCACTATAAACATAATAGATGCACACCCAGTGACGGCGGATAGTAAGCGAGAACGGAGGAAGCCTTTGAGTCTGGTTCCTAGCTCGTCCAGGTCCAGCCGGGCCGCAAGCGAGAGAGGCCCCTCTCTCGTACAACAACATCTGGGACCAGATGTTGTGGTACAAAATGTGTCGCAAGCGGAGCATACGTCCGTCGCTCTGGACGCTCCGTTGTATAGGCAGTCCGCGGAGACTGCTAAGGCTTCCTCTTCTCGTCATCGCACACGATCGCACCTTGGCTGCGTGACCGCCGATATATTACCAGCTTCGCCGATCAAGGATTCTTCGGCGACCAGGTCACACCATCCGGCAGCCAGGGATTCGAGACCGATGGACTCCGGACGTTCGCATAGGAAAAGTATGCGGGAGCCATCTGATGCGGAGCTGCCCTCGGCGAAGCAGCGAAAGACTGCGTCTCCGCAGGTCTCGACGCCGGACATTCTTGTGCAGATAGCACAGCTTATCGCAGCATCCCAGCAGCCGACAGAAACGGTGTCAGATCGAGAATTATCCGACGGCGCTGGGTCAGTACGCTCCGCCGAAGCATCGGGGGCGGACGACCGGGAACATCATGAGGTCCGACCGGATGGTGAAAGGGATACGGATGATTTGGAGCTATCCCTTTCGGAACAACATAAAGCTGCCGTGGACTTCATTCGGCACTTTCTCCCTCAAGTTGTTCCGTCGGGCCAGACTGCTGCGGTTCCGGGCAAGAGGATTATAGCGTCATTGGACTCTGAATTTTTTGAGCGGTTCAGGGACATCGCTCCCGAGTTTCCGTCGCAGTCCAATAATGTTGCAAGAACATTTGAATTATTGAACGACGCTATATTTAAACTTGCTTCCAAGACGGGGAAAGCAGGTTTCTTGTCCGCTAATACTCTCAACCTGCCTTTCATTAATGCAAGGAATAAATTCGATACGGCAGGACAGGGTATCCCGAGAGTTCCTCTGCGTATGGACGACGAGGCGGAAGACTTAGAGCTATCATTACCGTCGTCGGCTTCTATTCCAACCGCGGTGTTGGAAACAGCTATTGCGTCTAACAGAGCCAATTTAGATGCCTTATCTTACGCAGATCACCTTACTAAGGTGTTATCACTGCGCCTTCAAGGGAAAGAGTTTCAGGATATACAATCCTCTTTAAGACTTCTTTCAAGGGCAGTAGCTTATTTCACGTGTAACTCCGCCCTTTCAGTGGCAAATCTGGAGTTGGTAAGACGTGACGCAGCCCTAGCTACATCCACACTCGTGGATACTAAAGTGAAGAACTCTCTTAGAGTCGCTTCGGTCTCCGGAGAACTTCTCTTTGACGGCAAGCTTTCTGCTATTTATGATAAAATTACAAAGAAAGCTTCGGATTCTCTGTTGTTCAAATCTGCTTCTAAGAAGTCGGATACAGCAGACAAGAATAAGACAGGCACTTCTGGGTCTAATGCGCCCAAGAGAGGTTCCTATAGAGGTTCCGGTGCGTCCTCTTGGTCTTATTCGAGAGACCGTCAGGGTAGCGACTCTCGTTCGGGACGTCCTTCGGGCCGGGACAATCGGTCGGACGCCCCGAGGTCGACGGGGCGAGGTGCGGGTCGTGGAGGACGTGGTTTCTCCTACCGCAGGCCTCGCAGGTCTAGGAGGTGATGACTTAAACCTCTATCGCGTACCGGTTGGCGGAAGGTTGTCAAGCTTTTCACAAGAATGGGCGTCGATTACGGATGACCCTTGGGTGAGAGGAGTGACTTCGGAAGGTCTAAAGATATCCTTCAAACGAAAGCCTCCATTAACTCGAAGTCCAAAGTGGACTCATCTTCCGTCAAATCCGCAGAAAAGAGACGCTCTGTTATCAGAGGTGCAGTCTCTTTTAATGAAGAACGCGGTAGAGGTCGTAGAAAACCAGGAAACTCTGGGATTCTACAGCCATCTGTTTCTGGTTCCGAAACCAGATGGCTCGTTCCGTCCAGTCATAGATTTGAGCTGGATAAACAAGCTGATCGTCGCTCCGAAATTTTATATGGAGACGATTCGGTCGGTCAGAGCGAGTATTCGGGTGAACGATTATGCAACAAGCATAGATCTCAAAGATGCGTACTTTCACGTCATGGTACATCCGACATTCCGAAAGTACCTACGCTTCGCAGTCCTAGGAGTGGTGTATCAATTCCGGGCGATGTGCTTCGGATTGAATCTAGCACCCTGGGCTTTCACTCGGGTAATGAACTCGGTAATGATCTATTTCCGAGCTCATTCGTCTGCGGTAACGTCGGCCTACCTGGACGACATTCTTCAGAGGTACGGCAACGAGTTAACGCTTCAGAACGATGTTCAGAATCTTCTTCTATTGCTCCGACGTCTCAGTTTTATAGTAAACGAGGAGAAGTTGGATCTGGTGCCGTCCAAGTCAGTCACTCATCTGGGAATGAGCTTCGAGACGCACAACAATCTTGTTCGTCTGCCGTTAACCAGAGCGAAATTAGTCAGTTGTTACGCTCGCTATTGTCTGCACGCAGACAAAGTCACAGCGAGAGAATTTATGAGACTGATAGGTCTATGCGGAGCCGCTGCAGATCTCATTCCGATGGGGCGGTTACGCACACGTCCTCTTCAAATTTTCTTGACTCAGAATTGGAGTGTGAAAATTCATTCGCTCGACGTAGACGTTCTCTTGTCAGATCAAGTGAAACAAGAGATTCAGACTTGGGCAAACATTCAGTGGTTAACTCAGGGAGTTCCGCTGCAGTTGCCGGATCCGAGTTTTACCATTATGACGGATGCCAGTCAAACAGGTTGGGGTGCATCATTAATCCCAACGGATTCGAGATGCCAGGGTCTTTGGGATCCGCAATTCCTGTGCAAGCACATAAACATCAAGGAAATGATGTCAATTTGGCTTGCGTTACGTCACTGGATGGACATTATTCACAATGCTCATGTCCAAATCCTATCCGACAATACGACAGTAGTGGCGTATATACGGAATCAGGGAGGCACTCATTCAGTTCCGTTGTTCAATCTAACGGAAAGAATCCTTCTGTTTGCGCTAGAACATCACGTTCTTCTTTCGGTCCGTCACATACCGGGTCGTCTGAATGTGCTAGCAGACTCCCTTTCACGAAAGGGTCGCTTGTTGCCGTCGGAATGGACTCTCAACAAACAAGTATTCACTCAGATTTGCTACCAATGGGAACGGCCAATGATAGACTTATTTGCGACACATCTCAACAATCAGTTGCAGACGTATGTGTCTCCGTGTCCGGATCCAAGAGCATTTGCAGTAGACGCTCTGTCGATCCCTTGGGACGGAATGATAGGATATGCGTATCCTCCAGCGCCGTTAATTCAACAAGTATTGCTAAAGATAAAACAATCTCAATGCAAGATTCTGTTGGTAGCATCTCTGTCGCCACAGAGACCGTGGATAAATCTACTCAGGTGTCTGTTGTGGGATCTACCGCGAAAGCTTCCTCCACGGGAGGATCTTCTTTCGCAGGGGAAATCGCGCCAACTCCATCACAACCCGCAAGGTCTCAACCTTCACGTTTTTCCGTTGTGCGGTCCTTCTTGCATGGCAAGCACTTTACAGGACGAGCAGTGGACGCGATTTCTAACTGTAGGAGGACCTCCTCTTCGCTAAACTGTGCGGCTAAGTGGAAGGTTTTTCGTTGTTGGTGTAGGGATCATTCTGTAGATATATTCGATCCCTCTATACCAGACATTGCAAACTTTCTAGTATACTTGTTTGACGAAATCAAACTGCAGCCTGTTACTATAAAGGGTTATAGGTCTATGTTATCTGATACCTATGCACATCATGATAGTTTACAAATTGGATCTAATGTCTCTTTATCTAAGTTGGTTAGAAACTTTTCGATAAATAGACCCAGAACTCTTAGATTAATTCCTAAGTGGAATTTAGCTTGGGTTCTTCTTAAATTGAAGGAAAAGCCATTTGAACCTCTTGGGACAGTAGATTTCAAATTCTTATCTTATAAGACAGCTTTTCTCTTAGCTTTCTCTTCTGCTAGAAGAGTCAGTGAGCTTCATGCACTGTCGGTGGATGATTCTCACTATCGTAGTGTCGGGAACACTATCACCTTCACTACTAATGTGGGTTTTTTAGCTAAGAATCAGGCTCCTAATAAATATCCGGAACCTATTGTTATTAAGGCTCTTCCGTCTTCAGACGGGCGTAGGCCTTTACTCTGTCCTGTTAGAGCGTTACGTATCTATAAACAGAGATCTCAGTTTATCAGAAAGGGACGGAAACGTTTCTTTCTGTCTTTGATGCCTAATAGAAAGGACATTTTGGTCCATTCTATTGCTAGATGGATTCAATTAACTATCCGTACTGCTTATGAGAGTTTATCTTCTTCTCAGCAGTCTGTGCTTAAGATTTCCGCTCATGAAGTAAGAGCTCTTTCTACTTCCTGGGCTTATGCTAATAGTGTTGCTATTACAGATTTAATGAAGGCTGCTTATTGGTCTCAGCCATCCACATTTACAAATTTTTATCTCAGAAATATTGAGTCCATTTCTGGAGACCTGCATTGTTTAGGTCCGTTATCTGTTGCTCAGAATGTCGTCCACTAAACAGTTGCAACTATAGTTATGCAGGCTTTCTGTTCCGGCAGTGACTCCGTCCGGCTGCCCTCTTCGCTCTGGGCTATTTGACCCAGGGCAAGGGGAAGGGGGGGGGGGGCAGGTGTTCCCTTAGGTCACCTGCTTTATAGTGAAAAGCAAGGGAATGCCTCCTCCAAGTCAGTATTTCTGAGTCGCTTCCGGGATGGTTTTAAAGTGTAATATTAATGTTAAATTCATTCATGTCTTATTTTTAAAGTGTAGCTAGGTGTGAAGCATTTGTATATGTCAAGTGTCAAACGGGCTTTAATATACAATACTCGGACACTTTTAAATGACTATAAAGAGTCTCAATTCTCTGGACTACTTTATTTATTGGCTTACTTTAAAAATAATTAGTATAAGGGATATACTGGATGTTAATAGAGAACATGAATGTTATTGTGCTCAATTATTAAGGGTAGTGTATCTTTCTAATTTAATATTAAATAAGAAAGATACATGTAAAGCCTAATACTCCTTTTCTCCTTAAGGGGTTACCTCTTTACTATATAGTTGAGCTTATTGGATTTTCCTCTATGTCCTAGGCCCTCCAGCCTGTTTACTATTCAGCTAAGTCTGGGTCATTGGTACAGTATAAAAATGTTAAAAAATTTATAGTAATTTATATATTTTTTATACTTACCAATGACCCAGACGGGGATGGCCCTCCCTGGAGTTGGGAACTCTTGCCTCCCCGCTGAGTACATAGCGCTGACCAGGCACTGCCAGTAAGAATGATAATTGGCGCCAATTTCGGGACGTCTGCGTCACTGCGCATGCGCAGTAGAGGCGTAGTATGGAGGTCCTTTAGGACATGATTTCTTTTTGTTTTGGATGAAAATTTTGGGGATTGGGGGGCAAAATTTGTGTTTGGCCCTGGTTTTGTTAGAGTTAGCACCAGCTAAGTCTGGGTCATTGGTAAGTATAAAAAATATATAAATTACTATAAATTTTTTAACTTTCATGATGCCAGACACATTTTGATGAGAGAAATGGTGGAAATAAAGAGGAAATATAAGGAGGAGAGGAAAAAATAGTGCAAGAAAATGTTCAGGGCTGTAACTTATAATTATTTTATGAAATTATTTCATGTTGCCTATTTTCAAGGCATGGCCCTGTTGTTGTCATTCTTGCTATGAATGTACCATTGTTTGATCAGTGTTTCCTCTCTACCTTCCTTATTCCCCCCTAGCTAGTCTCCCATGTTTTGGCCTACATTTTGTAACGTTTATTACTAAATTTGTTGGGAGTTTTGGCTTGGTAACAGAATTTTTTCTGTTTTTTCCCCATGTTTATGTCCTCACCCTAGGGGTGTTTAGGCGTTTTGGTCTGCATCTACCATCTGATGTTCTACAGTTTCTTCTCTGGAAGCCTCTGTTTTGCATCAGATAGTGTTTTAAATTGGTAACTGATTTCGAGCCAGGTTTTTCAGTGCCTGGAGTTATGTTTCCGGTTTGTTGACACTTTTGCTTAGATTGACAACATTTACTGCTGATAGTGATTACTTGTCTTCTCCATCACTTTTATTCACAGCAAGATACATAAATATTGTCCGTAAGTGTTACATTAATTTTTTCAAAATGAATTTAAATTTTTGTCCACACTTAGACTTTTTGGGGATCCATTGGGCTCAGGGTTCCCATTGGGAACTTGGGCTCTTCTGAAAAAATTTTTTGAAAAATTTTTTTCTTTTCGAATCATCATTTCGTAATGGTTATAATGGATTTTTTTATTATATATCTTTATTTTCAAGGATTAGTGTGAGTACTATGATTGTTTACCTTTTTTCACAATGAATGATTATTGATTATTGTTCAAATTGTAATAGGAGGAAATCTTCCTCTCATTCTCATGATCTCTGTATTAATTGTACTCAATGTACTCGCACTGATCTTTGTTCTGTGTGTTTCAAATGGGATGGCAAACGTTGGAAACGTGTGTCACGGTATGTTGTTACTGGAGAGAGGGCCATGCCAGTCCTCTCTCCGCAGAGTCACTCTAGTCTTTCACTCTCTTTTTCAGAGGAACAAGAACAGTGCAATATTTCCGTGATGTCATCCAGAAGTGTGCCTCCGTCGTCACAAGCGAAGAGCTAGCGGCAAAAGTGCTCATGCAGATCCGCCAATTACCCGAAAGGTGTTCGAAGGGGTTTGACGTCCGCTAGCTCGCCCAGTGTCACGTCCATTCACCGAATGGGTCCGCACCCGGGTTCGTCCGTTGTGGTCCAGGAGAGAGAGTCGGGTGTTGCGAGCACTATAAAACTTCGACATGCACACCCAGTGACGACGGAAAGGAGAATGGATCGGAGGAAGCCTGATAGTCCGGTTTTTAGCTTGTCCAGCTCGGTACGAGCTGCAAGCGAGAGAGGTCCCTCTCTCATACAGCAGCATCTGGGACCAGATGTTGTAGTTCGTAGCGTTACGCAGTCGGAGCATACGTCCGCCGCTCAGGAGTCCGGCGAGGCTACCTATAAGGCTTCCTCATCCTCACAGCAGCACACACGACCGCACCTTGGCTACGTGACCAGTGATATACAGGCTTCGCCGACCAGGGATTCCACGGTGACCAGGTCACGCCATCCGGTAGCCAGGAATACGAGGCCTTCTACATCCGGACGTTCGCATAAAAGATGTATGCAGGATGCAACGTCCAGGTAGCTTCCGGTGGCTAAATCCAGTAAGACCGCGGCTCCCTAGATCTCTGTAACGGACATGCTATCACAGATAGCAAAGATCATCGCAGCATCCTAGCAACCGGCAGAACCTCTGTCGGAACATGAAGTTTCAGATGATGCTGGGTTGATATGTTCTGCCGCTGGATCAGGTGCGGACGACCGAGAATTGCAAGAGGTCCGGCAGGATGGCGAAAGGGATTCCGATAAGTTAGATATTTCCCTTTCGGAACAACATAAAATAGCCGTAGAGTTCATCCGGCATTACCTTCCAGAAGTTGTTCTGCCGGACCAGAATGCTGCGCAGCCGGATAGAAGGGTGATAGCGCCACTGGACACCGACTTTTTTAATCGGTTTAGGGACATTGTCCCGGAATTTCCGTCACAGTCCAGGAATGTCTCTCGGATATTTGAATTATTAGATGATGCTATTGACAAACTTGCCAATAAGACGGGCAGGTCAACCTTCCTTCCGGCATCTGCTCTACAACTGCCTTTCATCAATCAAAGGAATAAATTTGATACGGCAGGTCAGGGCATCCAGAGAGTTCCTCTGCATTTGGACGACCAGGCTGAAGACCTTGATATATCCGTGCCGCCGTCTATGTCACTTCCTTTGTCAACGATGGAAACGATGATATCGTCTAACAGAGCTAGTTTAGACGCTTTTTCGTACGCAGATCACCTTACTAGAGCATTGTCATTACGCTTTGAAGGACCAGAATTCCAAGATGTACAGATGTCCTTAAGAGTTCTGTCCAGGGCCACAGCTTTTTCCACGTATAACTCCGCCCTTTCAGTGGCGAATCTGGAGGTAGCTAGACGTGACTCGGCCCTAGCTACTTCCACATGCGTAGACAGTAAGATTAAAAACTCTCTTAGAGTCGCTCCGGTCTCCAGAGAGTTTCTCTTCAGCGGCAAGCTTTCTGCAATATATGATAAATTAACTAAGAAAGCTTCTGACTCTCTGGTATTTAAGTCTGCTTCCAAGAAGTCGGAACCAGCAGAGAGGAGTAGGCCAGGCACTTCTAGGACGAGTTTGTCCAAGGGAAGTTCCTATAGAGGTTCCTATACGTCCTCTAGGTCTTACTCTAGAGACCGTCAGAGTAGCGACTCGAGTAGGGGCCGTTATGCTGTCCGAAAGAACCGGTCAGACACCTTAGACTGATGGGGCGAGGTGCGGGTTGCGGAGAATGTAGTTTCTCCTCCCGCAAGCCTTGCAGATCCAGGAGGTGATGGTTTTTGACCTCTGTCATGTTCCAGTGGGCGGAAGACTGTCGAGTTTCTCAAACAACTGGGAATCAATTACGGAGGACCCTTGGGTTAAAGGGGTTATTTCGGAAGGACTAAAATGACAAACCTCCGTTAGCTCGAAGTCCAAGATAGACTCAGCTTCCGTCAAATTTTCAGAAAAGAACGGCACTTCTATCAGAAGTCCAGTCTCTTTTAAAGAAGAATGCGATAGAGGTCGTAGAAAACGTTCCATCCAGTGGTCGATTTAAGCTGGATAAACAAGCTGATCGTGGGTCCAAAGTTTTATATGGAGACCATTTGATCGGTCAAAGCGAGAATTTGAGTGAACGACTATGCTGCGAGCATAGACCTCAAGGATGCGTACTTTCACATCATGGTACATCCGGCATTCAGAAAGTATCTTCGCTTCGCTGTCCTAGGTGTCGTTTATCAGTTCCGAGTGATGTGTTTTGGTCGGAAGCTAGTGCCCTGGGCTTTCACTCGAGTAATGAACTCGGTAATGACTTATTTCCAAGCTCATTCATCTGCGGTAACGTCGGCTTACCTGGACGATATTCTTCAGAGATACGGAAACGAGTTAACACTTCAGAATGATATGCAGAATATGGCTCCTATTGCTCCGACGTCTCGGTTTCATAGTAAACGAAGAGAAGCCAGATCTGGTGCCATCCAAGTCATTCACGAACCTGGGGATGAGCTTCGAGACGCACTACAATCTCATTCGTCTGCTGTTAACCAGAGCGAAATTAGTCGGTTGTTACGCTCGCTATTGTCTTCACTCAGACAAAGTTACAGCGAGAGAATTCATGAGACTAATAGGTCTGTGCGGAGCTGCCGTGGATCTCATTCCAATGGGGCGGCTAATCACTTGTCCTCTCCAGGTCTATCAGACTCAGAATTGGAGAGTGAAGATTCATTCGCTCGAGACGGACATCCTCTTGTCAAGCAAAGTGAAACAAGAGATTCAGACTTGGGCAGACATACAGTGGTTAACTCAGGGAGTTCCACTGCAATTGCCAGATCCGAGTTTTACGATTATGACGGATGCCAGTCAAACAGGTTGGGGCGCAACACTGAGCCCATCGGATTTGAAGTGCCAGGGTCTTTGAGATCCGCAGTTTTTGAGCAAGCACATCAACATCAAAGAGATGATGTCGATTTGGCTTGCTCTACATCATTGGATAGATGTTATTGAGAATGCATGTGTGCAAATTCTGTCCGACAATACGACAGCAGTTGCGTATACTCGGAACCAAGGTGGCACTCATTCCATTCCGTTGCTCAATCTAACGGAAAGAATTCTTCTGTTTGTACTAGAACATCAGATTCTTCTCTCAGTCCGTCATATTCCGGGTCGTCTGAACGTCTTAGCAGACTCCCTTTCACGGAGGAGTTGCCTGTTGCCATCAGAATGGACTCTCAACAAGCAAGTATTCAATCAGATTCGCTACCAATGGGAACGGCCAATGATAGATCTATTTGCGACACATCTCAACAGTCAGTTGCAGACGTATGTGTCACCTTGTCCGGATCCTCGAGCATTTGCAGTAGACACTCTCTCGATCTCTTGGGACGGAATGATAGGATATGCGTATCCTCCAGCGCCGTTGATTCAGCAAATATTGCTCAAGTTAAAACAATCGCAATGCAAGATTCTGTTGGTAGCATCTCTGTCTCCACAGAGACCATGGATAAATCTACTCAGATGTCTGTCGTGGGACATACCAAGGAAGCTTCCTCAACGGGAAGATCTTCTTTCGCAGGGGAAATCGGGCATCCTCCATCACAATCCGCAAGGTCTAAACCTTCATGTATTTACGTTGTGCGGTCCTTCTTGCATGGAAAACATTTTACAGGACGAGCAGTGAACGCGATTTCTTACCGTAGGAGGACCTCCTCTTCGCTAAACTATGCTGCTAAGTGGAAGGTCTTTCGTCAGTGGTGTGGGGATCATTCTGTAGATATTTATGATCCTTCCATTCCAGACATTGCAAACTTTCTAGTATACTTGTTTGATGAGATTAAACTGCAGCCTATCACCATTAAGGGTTATAGGTCTGTGCTATCCGATACCTATGCACATCATGATAGCTTAATGATTGGAACTAATGTCTCTTTATCTAAATTAGTTAGAAATTTTTCGATAAATAGACCTAAAACCCTTAGATTAATTCCCAAGTGGAATTTGGCTTGGGTTCTTCTTAAGCTAAAAGAAGCGCCTTTTGAGCCTCTTGACACAGTGGACTTCAAATTCTTAACATATAAGACAGCTTTTCTCTTAGCCTTCTCTTCTGCTAGAAGAGTTAGTGAGCTTCATGCACTATCTGTGGATGATTCTCACTACCGTAGTGTTGGTAATACTATTACCTTTACCACCAATGTTGGATTTTTGGCTAAGAATCAGGCTCCTAATAAGTATCCTGAACCTATTGTTATTAAGGCTCTTCCATCATCTGATGGGCGTAGGCCTTTACTTTGTCCTGTTAGAGCAATAGGTATTTACAAACTTAGATCTGAGTTCATCAGAAAGGGACGTAAGCGTTTCTGTCTTTGATGCCTAATAGAAAGGATATTATGGTTCATTCTATTGCTAGATGGATTCAATTAACTATTCGTACTGCTTATGAAAAATTATCTTCTTCTCAGCAGTCGGCACTCAAGATCTCAGCTCATGAAGTAAGAGCTCTTTCTTCTTCTTGGGCCTATGCTAATTGTATTGCTATTACTGATTTAATGAAGGCTGCATATTGGTCTCAACCTTCCACATTCACTATTTTCTATCTCAGAAATATTGAGTCCATTTCTGGAGACCTCTATTGTTTAGGTCCGTTATCAGTTGCTCAGAATATCGTCCACTAAACAGTTGCAGCTATAGTTATGTAGGCTTTCTGTTCCGGCAGTGACTCTGTCCTGCTGCCCTCTTCGCTCTGGGGTATTTGCCCAGGTCACCTGCTTTATAGTGAAAAGCAAGGGAATACCTCCCCTAGAGTCAGTAATTCCGAGTCGGTACCGGGATGGTTTTAAAGTGTAAAGCTAATGTTTACTCATCCATGTAATATTTTTAAAGTGTAGCTCGGTGTGAAGCATTTGTATATGTCATGTGTCAAACGAGCGTTAATGTACAATCCTCGGACACTTTTAATGAATATAAAGAGTCTCATTTCTCTGGACTTACTTTATTTATTGGCTTACCTTTAAAAATATTAGTATAAAGGGTTATACTGGATGTTAATAGAGATCATTGATTATTATTATGCTCAATTACTAATCGGTATTGTGTCTTTCTTCTTTAATATAAATAAGAAAGATACATGTAAAGCCAATCTCTCCTTTTCTCCTGCAGGGGATGTTCTGTTATAGATAATTGAGCTTATTGGATTTTCCTTTATGTCCTAGGCCCTCCAGCCTATTTACTATTCAGCTAAGTCTGGGTCATTGATACAGTATAAAAATGTTAAAAAATTTATAGTAATTTATATATATTTTTATACTGTACCAATGACCCAGACATAGCAGGTGCTAACTCTTAAAATATAGGGCCAAACACAAATTTTGTCCCCCAATCCCCAAAATTTGCATCTAAAACTAAAGAAAACATGTCCTGAAAGGCCCTCCACACTTCGCCCCTACTGCGCATGCGCAGTGTCAAGGACGTTCCGAAATTGGCGCCATTAATCATTCTAAGTTTGGCCCTTCATCAGTTAACATCTGACTGATCTTTGTGCTTATAAATCTCAGTTTAAATGATGCCAGACACATAAATATTAGTGAAATGGTGATTCTAAGGAGGATAGAGAAGGAGGAGAGGAAAAGAATGTGTGACAGAATATTATCAGGGCTGTAACTTAAAATTTTTTAATGAAATTATGTTAAGTTACCTATTTTCAAGGCAGCAGCCATTTTGTTGTCATTCTGATTATTTAGTTACACTGTTTTTTTAAGTGTTTTCCTCTCTCCCTGTCCTTTAAGTTCCCCCTTGCTATTCTCCCATGCTTTTGGCATAGTTTTTGTAATTATTATTACTAAATTTTCTTGGGAGTTTTAGCTGAATAACAGAATGAATTCTGTTCTTTCCCCATGTTTACGTCTTCACCTAGGGGTGGTTAGGCGTTGTGTTCTGCATCTACCATCTGATGTTCTGCAGTTTCTTCCCTGGAAGTCTCTGTTTTGCATCAGATAGTGTATTTTTGGTAACTGATTTCGGGCCTGGGTGCCTGGAGTCTTATTTTAGTGTTTTTACACTCATTGTTTACATTTTCAACAGCCCTCTGTGTGAGGGGGGGATTTCTAAAAAATAATATCTTGATGTTATTTTAATCATAACTAGATACATTATTATTGTTCGTAAGTGTTGAATAAATTGTTTAAAATATTTTTAAAATTTTTGTCCACACTTAGGCTTGGGATCCATTGGGGCTCAACGTTACTTTTCAGAAACTTGGGCTGTTCTGAAAAAATATTTTTTCAAAATATTTTGATTTCATTTATTTTTTCTATATCAATGGATCATATTATTATTATGTATTTTGATTGCCAGGGGTTAGTGCGAGTACCAGGACTTGTTTTCTTTTCACATTGAAAGGATATTGATCAATTGTTTTAAGAGGAAGTCTTCCTCTGACTTTATTATCATTCTATATGTGGTCAGTGTACTCGCATTAACTCCTGTTCTGTATCGTATGATTTTGATGACAATATGGGAAGCGTATGTCACGGTATGTTGTTGGGGATTTGGACACTCCGGTCCTTTCCCCGCAGGGTCACTCTACTTTATCAATTTCTATTTCAGACGATCAAGATTAGGGTGATGTATCTGTGATGTCTTCCAACAGTGTGCCTCCGTCGTCACAATTAATGAAGGGCTAGCGGAAAAGTGCTCATGTAAATATGCCAATTGCCTAAGAGGACCCTAGTGGGTTCGACGGCCTTTGACGTCCGCTAGCTCGCCCGGTGTAGCGTCCATTCACCGAATGGTTCGGCAGCCGGGTTCGTCCGTTGCGGTCTAGAAGGAATTTTGGGGTGATGCGAGCACTATAAACTAACCTAATGCACACCCAGTGACGGCGGATCGGAGGGAGAACGCAGGAAGCCTTTTAGTCCGGTTCATAGCTCGTTCCGGTCCATCCGGACGGCAAGCGAGAGAGGCCCCTCTCTCGTTCAACAACATCTGGCCCCAGATGTTGTGGTACAAAATGTGTCGTAAGCGGAGCATACGTCCGTCGCTCGGGACGCTCCGTTGTATAGGCAGTCCGCTGAGACTGCTTAGGCTTCCTCTTCTCGTCAGCGCACACGACCGCACCTTGGCTGCGTGACCGCCGATATATTACCAGCTTCGCCGATCAAGGATTCTTCGGCGACCAGGTCACACCATCCGGTAGCCAGGGACACGAGGCCTGCAGACTCCGGACGTTCGCATAGGAAGTGTGCGGGAGTCAACGTACACAGAGCTTCCGGCGGCAATGCATCGTAAGACCGCTACTGCACAGGCCTCGGGAACGGACGTGCTTTCCTTAATAGCACAGTTTATCGCAGCATCCCAGCATCAACTGAATCTGTCGCATATATTTTATCCGACGATGCTGGGTCGGGACGCTCCGCGGAAGCGGGTACGGACGTCCGAAAGTTTCATCCGGTCCGACGGGATACCGAAAGGGATTCGGAGGATTCCGAGCTTTCCCTTTCGGAACAACATATGCTGTTGTGTATGTCATCTGACTTGGTCTTCTCCAGCTTCTTTCGTCGGACCAGAATGCTGCGATGCCGGATAAGAAACTGATAGCGTCGGTGGACTTAGAAATTTTTGGTTCGGTTCAGGGACATCGTCCCTCAGTTCCGACATAGTCCAATAATGTCACACAATTTTTTGAATTATTGAACGACGCTATATATATTATTATTTTATGCTTGCTAACCAAGCATTTCTGGTTTCTTGTTCGAAGAGTTATGGAGATGTCTTTCAAAAGTGTGCCTCTGTCGTCATAGTTAATGAAGAGTTAGCGGCAATAAGTGCTCATGGAATATGTCTATCGCCTACGGAGTGACATTCGCTAGCTCACCCGGTGTAGCGTACATTCATCGAATGGTTCGGCTGCCGGGTTCGTCCGTTGCGGTCTAGGAAGGAGATTTGGGTGATGCGAGCACTTTAATTACTTTAGTACTCACCCAGTGACGGCAGATTGAGGACAGATCGGAGGAAGCCTGTTAGTCCGGTTCCTGGCTGGTCCAGGTCCGTCCGGGCTGTGAGCGAGAGAGGTCCCTCTCTTGCCCAACAACATAGGGGACCGCATGTTGTGGTTCAGATATTTTACATTCGGAGCATATGTCCGTTGGTCGGGACGCTCCGTTATATTGACAGTCCGAGAGACTGTCTTTAATGCTTCCTCATCCTCACACCAGGGCACACGACCGCACATTGGCTACGTGACCTCGAGTATCCGATCAGTTTCGGCATTCAGTGATTCCATGGCGAATAGGTCGCGCCATCCGGTAGCCAAGGGACACGAGGCCTATACACTCCGTTCGCTCGCATATTGGTAGTATGCACGGGGTAGCGATCACGGAGCTTCCAGCGGCAATGCATCGTAAGACCGCTTCTCCTCAGGCCTCAGTGACGGACGTGCTATCCGAGTTAGCACAGTTGCTTCGCAGCATCCCAGCAATTGACAGTTTCTCGGTCGAATCAGGAATTATCCGACGGCGCTGGGTCGGTGCGGTCCTCGGTTGCATCAGGTACGGACGACCGAACGCTTTATAGGGTCCGACAGGATGGCGAAAGGGATTCGAAAGATTTCGAGTTTTCCCTTTAGTAGTATCGGAAGATGCCTTTCATATCTTTTGGCATTATCTTCCAGTGATTATTATTTCGGACTTCATTGCTGCGATCTTGGATAAGAGACTTATAGCGTCATTGGACTCGGATTTTTCGATCGGTTCGGGGACATTGTCCCTGACTTACCGACGTAGTCCAATATTGTCATTACAACATGTGTTTTATTTTTCGACGCTATATATATATATACAAGCCTGCTACTAAGCATGATAGTTTAGTTTCTTGTCCGCGTTGCTCATTTCTGCCATTTTATCATTTATACAAATAGTTTATTTTGGCAGAGCAGGGCATACCGAGAGTTCATATGCGTCTAGACGGTGTGATTAAAAACTGCATATATTCTTTTTCGCCGTTTATGTCTTTTCCAATTTCAATGTTGGGAACGACATTATGTATAGTAGACTTAACTTAGACGCTTTATTATACGTAATCCGCCTTACTGAGGCGTTATCATTACGTCTTCAAGAAAAGATTTACGGGATATTATTCTCAATGTAATTTCTTTTGAGGGCAGTAGTTTGTTCACGTATAACTCCGCCCTTCAGTGGCTGATTGGAGTTAGTTAGACGTGACGCAGGCCTAGCTACATCCACTCGCGTGGATAGTAAGGTTAAGAACTCTCTCAGAGTCGCTTCGTTCTCGGAGGAGCTTCTCTTCGACGGCAACTTTTCGGCAATCCATGAATTGCTCGATTTACACGTTCTCTTGTCTATCTAGTGTTACAAGAGATTCAGACTGGGGCAAACATTCGGTGGTTGACTCAGAGAGTGCCGCCGCAGTTGCCGGACCCGAGTGTGGCTGTTATGACGGTTGCCAGTCATACAGATTGGGATATAATACTGATCCCTACGGATTCGAAGTGCCAGGGTCTTTGGGTTCCGCAGTCTTTTAGCAATCAGTTTTCTTCCGCAGAATAATGTTTTTTAGGCTTGCTTTATGTCATTGCATGAACATTATTCAGAAACGCATGCCCAAATTCCTGTCCTTTAATTCGACAGTAGTGGCGTATCTCCGGAACCAGGGAGGCACTCTTTCGTTTCCGTTATTCAATTTAATGGAAAGAATCCGTCTGTTGGTTATAGTACACCAAGTTCAGTTTTGGTCCGTCATATTCCGGGTCGTCTGATTGTTTTATCGGACTCCCGTTCTCTTACGGGTCGCTTGTTGCTGTCAGAATGGACTCTCAACAAACAAGTATTCAATCAGATTTGCTATCTATGGGAGCGCCCAATGATGATTTATTTATGACACAGCTTGCTAATCAATTGCAGACGTATGTGTTGGCTTGTCCAGATCTCTGAGCTAATATTCTTAACGCTCTATTGATCTATAGGACGGAATGATAGGATACGCGTATCCTCCGGCGCTGTTGTTTTAGCAGGTATTGCTAAGATAAACAACCACAATACATTTCTGTTGATAGCATCTCTATCTTCACAGAGATCATGAGTAATTTTCTCTCTTGTCTACTGTGGGTTTTAACGTGAAATCTTCCTCTATGTGAGGATCTTTTTCACTGGGTAAATCGTGTCATCTTTATCACAACCTGCAAGGTCGCAACCTTCATGTATTCCGTTGTGTGGTCCGTATTGCATTGTAAGCACTGTACTGGACGAGCTTTGGACGCGATTTCTTACTATAGGAGATCCTCTTCTTCGCTATTCTATGCGGCTAAAGTGGAGGCTCTTCCGTCGTGGTGTAGGGATCATTATGTTCATATTGTTGATCCCTCCATACTACTCATTGCTATTTTTTAGTATACTTGTTTCACAAGATCTACTGCAGCCTGTTATTATTTAGGTTATAGGTTTATGTTACCTCATACCTATGCACTCTACGATAGTTTACAATTGAGTCTTTTGTCTCTTTATCTAAGTCAGTTAGTAACTTTTTGATAAATAGACTTAGAATCTTTAGATTAAATTCCTATACGGATTTTAACTTCGGTTCTTATTTAGCTAAGTAATCATTTGAGCCTCTGGAAACAGTAGTTTTCAAATTCTGACCTTTTAGACAGTAATTCTGTTGGTTTCTCTTTTACTGTAGAGTCAGTGAGTTTCATGCACTATCGATGGATGATTTTCACTTTCATAGTTTCGGAATCAATACTTCCGTTACTATTTAGGTTGGATTGTTGCATAAGAGTTAGGCTCCTATTATCCGGAACCTATTATTTTAAGGTCCTTCCGTCTTCGTATGGGCATAGGCCTTTACTCTTTCCGGGTACAGTTTATGTATTTATAAACAGATTTCTGTTTATTACTATGGGCGTAAGCTTCTTCTGTCTTTGATGTCTAGTAGAAGGACGTTACGCTCCATTTTATTGTTAATGGATTCTATTAACTATCGGTACTGCTTATAGTATATCATTGACTTAGCAGTTGTGCTTAAGATTTCGGCTCATGAAGTAAGAGTTCTTCTACTTCTTGGGCTTACATTAATAGTGTCGCTATTATAGATTTTTGAAGGCCGCTCATTACGCTCAGCCATCCACATTCATAAATTTTATCTCAGAAATATCGAGTCCATTTCTGGAGGCCTCTATTGTTAGGTCTATTATCTACTGCTCAGAATGTCATTCACTTAACAGTTGCTACTATAGCTAGGTAGGCTGTCTGTTTCGGCAGTGTCTCCGTTCGGCTGCCCTCTTCGCTCTGGGCTATTTGACCCAGGGCAAGAAAAAGGGGGGGGGGGGGGGAGGGTGTTCCCTTGGGTCACCTGTTTTACTATGAAAACAAGGGGATACCTCCTCCGGAGTTAGTAATTCTGAGCTGTTATTGGGATGGTTGTTTAGTGAGAAGTTTAGGTTTTTAAAATTCATTCAAGTCTTAGTTTTTAAAGTATAGCTTTTGAATATTGCATATGTCTACGGACATGATTATGCAATCCTCAGACACTTTTAGGAGTATAAGAGTCTCTATTCTCTAGACTTACTTTATTTATTGGCTTACTTTAAAAATTATTAGTATAAGGATTATATTGGATATTAATAGAGTACATGGATGTATGAAGCTCAATTTTGGAAGGTGTTGTATCTTTCTAATTTATCATAAATAAGAAAGATACATGTAAGGCCTATTACTTCTTTTCCCTACAGGGGATGACTCTATTTTATTTTATTGAGCGTATTCCATTTTGCTCTATGTCCTTGGCCCTCCAGCCTTTTTACTATTCAGCTATGTCTGGGTCATTGGTACAGTATAAAAATGTTAAAAAATTTATAGTAATTTATATATTTTTTATACTTACCAATGACCCAGACGGGGATGGCCCTCCCAGGAGTTGGGAACTCTTGCCTCCCCGCTGAGTACATAGCGCTTACCAGGCACTGGTTATTAGAATGATTAATGGCGCCAATTTCGGAACGTCCTTGACACTGCGCATGCGCAGTAGGGGCGAAGTGTGGAGGGCCTTTCAGGACATGTTTTCTTTAGTTTTAGATGCAAATTTTGGGGATTGGGGGGCAAAATTTGTGTTTGGCCCTATATTTTAAGAGTTAGCACCAGCTATGTCTGGGTCATTGGTAAGTATAAAAAATATATAAATTACTATAAATTTTTTAACTTTTTATACTTACCAATGTCCCAGACGGGGATGGCCCTCCCAGGGGTTGGGAACTCATACCTCCCCGCTGAGTACATAACATTTACCAGGCACTGGTTGTAAGAATGATAATTGGCGCCAATTTCGAGACCTCCTTGACACTGCGCATGCGCAGAGGAGTACATGTATGGAGGACCATACAGGGCATGTAATTTTCAGTTTTTGATGCATATTTTGGGGATTGGGGGGACAAAATTTGTGTTTAGCCCTAGAATTTAAGAGTTAGCACCAGCTAAGTCTGGGTCATTGGTAAGTATAAAAAATATATAAATTACTATAAATTTTTTAACTTTTCAAATTTTTCAAAAAATTTCAATGCAACCATATCATGTGACTGCTGAATTTGCATATTACACAGGAGCTCATTTTGTTTTATGCTATATAAAATATGCTTATTATTGTCCCCTGACAAAATTTTGTCAGAGGACTATTGTAGTCAGCTGTGTTCGTCCATGTGTGTTTCCATGCATCCTTCCATCTGGAGGAACTAAAGTTTGGGTCATCAAATCACAACCAAATTTAGTGTATATGCCCCTTACCCCAGTGATTAGGTGAATTCTGAATATCATCTGGATCCAATAATAGTTTTTGTTGGAGTTATGTCCCTTTTTTTTGACATTTTTTCTGCCCAATTTTGCAACTTTGGATAACTTCAGTTGCAGTTTTTGAATGAATCAATACCACTTTTTGTACATAGGTTTGTCTCAAGAATATGTAGGTTACATTTGAATTTGGGTTCGGTCCAACAAAATCTGGCTGAGTTATGGCCCTTTTTCCATTTTTTTTACTTTGAAAATTCGATGTCCGGCTGACAACTTCAGTTTGAGTTATTGAATCGACACAGTAATTTTGTACATAGGTTTGTCTCATGAATACGCAGGTCAAGTTTGAATGTGGATTCAGTCCGACCATATTTTTATACTGTACCAATGACCCAGACTTAGCTGGTGCTAACTCCACAAAAACCAGGGCCAAACACAAATTTTGCCCCCCAATCCCCAAAATTTGCATCCAAAACAAAAAGAAATCATGTCCTAAAGGACCTCCATAGTACGACTCTACTGCGCATGCGCAGTGACGCAGTCGTCCCGAAATTGGCGCCAAATATCATTCTCTGTTTGGCCCTTCATCAGTCAACATCTCACTGATCTTTGTGCTTGTAAATCTCAGTTTAAAGGATGCCAGACACGTAATTCTTGGAGAAAATGTGATTCTAAGGAGGATAGAAGGAGGAGAGGAAAAAAGAAGTGGCAAAAAATAATCAGGGCTGTACTTAAAATTTTTTGTTGAAATTATGTTAAGTTGCCTATTTTCGAGGCAAACGCCTCTTGTTGTCATTCTTGCTAATTGTTGCACTGCTTATTCAGTGTTTCCTCTCCCCTAACCTTCTAAAGTCCCCTTGCAATTCTCCCATGCTTTTGGCATATTTTTGAGAAGTTTCATTTCTAAAAATTCCCTGGGAGAGTTGCTTGGTTACAGAATGTTTTCTGTTATTTTCCCCATAGTAACGTTTTCACCCATGGGTGTATAACGTTTGTGTTCTGCATCTTCCATCTGATGTTCTGCAGATTCTCCCCTGGGAGTCTCTGTTTTGCATCAGATAGAGTGTAATTGATGACTGATTCCGGGCCAGTTTTTTCAGTGCCTGGAGTCATGTTTTCTTCTGTGTTTACACTGTTTGTTTTCATTGGCAACAGCCTTTTTTGAGGGGGGCTGTTTGCCTTTGAGGTAGTTTATCTCATTATAAGATACATTTATATTATCCGAAAGTGTCTCATTAATTATTTTATATAATTTTAAAATTTTTGACCACACTTTGCCATCGGATCCATCGGGGCTCAATGTTACTTTTCAGCAACTTGGGCTTCTCTGAAAAAATATTTTTTCAAAATTATTTTGTTTTGCAATTGTTTTTTCATTTATTAATGGATCATGTTATTATGTATCTTTGTATCAGGGGTTTTTGCGAGTAACTAGGACTTACTGTTGTTCTTTCACAATGAAGGGAACTTGTTCAAATTGTAATAGGAAGAAATCTTCCTCTGACTTTCATGATTATTGCATTAATTGTAGTCAGTGTTCTCGCATTAATCCCTGTCCTGTATGTGAACATTGGGATGAGAAACATTGGAAACGTGTGTCACGATATGTTGTTTCTGGAGAAAGAGCGATGCCGGCTCTTTCTCCACAAGGTCACTCTACTCTCTCAGTTTCTATTTCAGAGGAACCAGAACAGGGTGATGTTTCCATGTTATCTTCTTCAAGTGTGCGTCCGTCGTCACAATTAAATACAGAGCTAGCGGCAAAAGTGCTCATGGAGATTAGACAAATGTCGTCCGCTAGCTCGCCCGGTGTAGCGTCCATTCACCGAATGGTTCAGCAGCCGGGTTCGTCCGATGCGGTCCAAGAGGAAATTTTGGGTGATGCGAGCACTATAAAAATAATAGATGCACACCCAGTGACGGCGGATAGTGAACGAGAACGGAGGAAGCCTTTTAGTCCGGTTCCTAGCTCGTCCAGGTCCAGCCGGGCCGCGAGCGAGAGAGGCCCCTCTCTAGTACAACAACATCTGGGACCAGATGTTGTGGTACAAAATGTGTCTTTAGCGGAGCATACGTCCGTCGCTCGGGACGCTCCGTTGTATAAGCAGTCCGCAGAGACTGTTAAGGCTTCCTCTTCTCGTCGGCGCACACGACCGCACCTTGGCTGCGTGACCTCCGATGTTTTGCCAGCTTCGCCGATGAAGGATTCTTCGGCGACCAGGTCACACCATCCGGCAGCCAGGGATTCGAGACCGATGGACTCCGGACGTTCGCATAGGAAAAGTATGCGGGAGCCATCTGATGCGGAGCTGCCCTCGGCGAAGCAGCGAAAGACCGCTCCTCCGCAGGTCTCGACGTCGGACATTCTAGTGCAGATAGCACAGCTTATCGCAGCATACCAGCAGCCGACAGAAACGGTGTCGGATCGAGAATTATCCGACGGCGCTGGGTCGGTACGCTCCGCCGAAGCATCGGGGGCGGACGACCGGGAACATCGGGAGGTCCGACCGGATGGTGAAAGGGATACGGATGAATTGGAGCTATCCCTTTCGGAACAACACAAAGCTGCCGTGGACTTCATCCGGCACTTTCTTCCTCAAGTTGTTCTGTCGGGCCAGACTGCTGCGCTTCCGGACAGGAGAATTATAGCGTCATTGGACTCTGATTTTTTCGAGCGGTTCAGGGACATCGCTCCCGAGTTTCCGTCGCAGTCCAATAATGTTGCAAGAACATTTGAATTATTGAACGACGCTATTTTTAAACTTGCTTCCAGGACGGGGAAAGCAAGCTTCTTGTCCGCAAATACTCTCAACCTGCCTTTCATTAATGCAAGGAATAAATTCGACACGGCAGGTCAGGGTATACCGAGAGTTCCTCTGCGTATGGACGACGAGGCGGAAGACTTAGAGCTATCATTACCGTCGTCAGCTTCTATTCCAACCGCAGTGTTGGAAACAGCTATTGCGTCTAACAGAGCCAATTTAGATGCCTTATCTTACGCAGATCACCTTACTAAGGCGTTATCACTGCGTCTTCAAGGGGAAGAGTTTCAGGATATACAATCCTCCTTAAGACTTCTTTCAAGGGCAGTAGCTTATTCCATGTGTAACTCCACCCTTTCAGTGGCAAATCTGGAGTTGGTTAGACGTGACGCAGCCCTGTCTACATCCACACTAGTGGATTCTAAGGTGAAGAACTCTCTTAGAGTCGCTTCGGTCTCAGGAGATCTTCTCTTTGACGGCAAGCTTTCCGCTATTTATGATAATATTAAAAAGAAAGCTAGTGATTCTCTGTTGTTTAGATCCGCTCCTAAAAGGTCGGATACAGCAGACACGAATAAGGCGGGCACTTCTGGGTCTTATCCGCCCAAGAGAGGTTCCTATAGAGGTTCCGGTGCGTCCTCTAGCTCTTATTCGAGAGACCGTCAGGATAGTGACTCTCGTTCGGGACGTCCTTCAGGCCGGGACAATCGGTCGGATGCCCCGAGGTCGACGAGGCGAGGTGCGGGTCGTGGAAGACGTGGTTTCTCCTACCGCAGGCCTCGCAGATCCAGGAGGTGATGGCTCAAACCTCTATCGCGTTCCGGTTGGCGGAAGGTTGTCGAGTTTTTCTCAAGAGTGGGCGTCGATTACGGACGACCCGTGGGTGAGAGGAGTGACTTCGGAAGGTCTAAAGATATCCTTCAAACGAAAGCCTCCATTAACTCGAAGTCCAAAGTGGACTCATCTTCCGTCAAACCCTCAGAAAAGAGACGCTCTGCTATCAGAGGTGCAGTCTCTTTTAATGAAGAATGCGGTAGAGGTCGTAGAAAACCAGGAATCGCTGGGATTCTACAGCCATCTGTTTCTGGTTCCGAAACCAGACGGCTCGTTCCGTCCAGTCATAGATTTGAGCTGGATAAACAAGCTGATCATCGCTCTGAAGTTTTATATGGAGACGATTCGATCGGTCAGAGCGAGTATTCGGGTGAACGATTATGCAACGAGCATAGATCTCAAAGATGCGTACTTTCACGTCATGGTACATCCGACATTCCGAAAGTATCTACGCTTCGCAGTCCTAGGAGTAGTGTATCAGTTCCGGGCCATGTGCTTCGGATTGAATCTAGCACCCTGGGCTTTCACTCGGGTAATGAACTCGGTAATGATTTACTTCCGAGCTCATTCGTCTGCGGTAACGTCGGCCTACCTGGACGACATTCTTCAGAGGTACGGCAACGAGTTAACGCTTCAGAACGATGTTCAGAATCTTCTTCTATTGCTCCGACGTCTCGGTTTCATAGTAAACGAGGAGAAGTCGGATCTGGTGCCGTCCAAGTCATTCACTCATCTGGGAATGAGCTTCGAGACGCACAACAATCTCGTTCGTCTGCCGTTAACCAGAGCGAAATTAGTCAGTTGTTACGCTCGCTATTGTCTGAATACAGACAAAGTCACGGCGAGAGAATTTATGAGACTGATAGGTCTGTGCGGAGCCGCCGCGGATCTCATTCCGATGGGACGGCTACGCACACGGCCTCTTCAAATTTTCCTGACTCAGAATTGGAGTGTGAAAATTCATTCGCTCGATGTAGACGTTCTCTTGTCAGATCAAGTGAAACAAGAGATTCAGACTTGGGCAAACATTCAGTGGTTAACTCAAGGAGTTCCGCTGCAGTTGCCGGATCCGAGTTTTACCATTATGACGGATGCCAGTCAAACAGGTTGGGGTGCATCATTAATCCCAACGGATTCGAGATGCCAGGGTCTTTGGGATCCGCAATTCCTGTGCAAGCACATAAACATCAAGGAAATGATGTCAATTTGGCTTGCGTTACGTCACTGGATGGACATTATTCACGATGCTCATGTCCAAATCCTATCCGACAATACGACAGTAGTGGCGTATATACGGAATCAGGGAGGCACTCATTCAGTTCCGTTGTTCAATCTAACGGAAAGAATCCTTCTGTTTGCGTTGGAACATCACGTTCTTCTTTCGGTCCGTCACATACCGGGTCGTCTGAATGTGCTAGCAGACTCCCTTTCACGAAAGGGTCGCTTGTTGCCGTCGGAGTGGACTCTCAACAAACAAGTATTCAATCAGATTTGCTACCAATGGGAACGGCCAATGATAGACTTATTTGCGACACATCTCAACAATCAGTTGCAGACGTATGTGTCCCCGTGTCCGGATCCAAGAGCATTTGCAGTAGACGCTCTATCGATCCCTTGGGACGGAATGATAGGATATGCGTATCCTCCAGCGCCGTTAATTCAACAAGTATTGCTAAAGATAAAACAATCTCAATGCAAGATTCTGTTGGTAGCATCTCTGTCGCCACAGAGACCGTGGATAAATCTACTCAGGTGTCTGTTGTGGGACCTACCGCGGAAGCTCCCTCCACGAGAGGATCTTCTTTGGCAGGGGAAATCGCGCCAACTACATCACAACCCGCAAGGTCTCAACCTTCACGTTTTTCCGTTGTGCGGTCCTTCTTGCATGGCAAGCACTTTACAGGACGAGCAGTGGACGCGATTTCTAACTGTAGGAGGACCTCCTCTTCGCTAAACTATGCGGCTAAGTGGAAGGTTTTCCGTCGTTGGTGTAGGGATCATTCTGTTGATGTATTTGATCCCTCTTTACCAGACATTGCTAACTTTCTAGTATACTTGTTTGACGAAATCAAACTGCAACCTGTTACTATAAAGGGTTATAGATCTATGTTATCTGATACCTATGCACATCATGATAGTTTAAAAATTGGATCTAATGTCTCTTTATCGAAATTGGTTAGAAACTTTTCAATAAATAGACCCAGAACTCTCAGATTAATTCCTAAGTGGAATTTAGCTTGGGTTCTCCTTAAATTGAAGGAAAAGCCATTTGAACCTCTTGGGACAGTAGATTTCAAATTCTTATCTTATAAGACAGCTTTTCTCTTAGCTTTCTCTTCTGCCAGAAGAGTCAGTGAGCTTCATGCACTATCGGTGGATGATTCTCATTATCGTAGTGTTGGGAACACTATCACCTTCACTACTAATGTCGGTTTTTTAGCTAAGAATCAGGCTCCTAATAAATATCCGGAACCTATTGTTATTAAGGCTCTTCCGTCTTCAGACGGGCGTAGGCCTTTACTCTGTCCTGTTAGAGCACTACGTATCTATAAACAGAGATCTCAGTTCATCAGAAAGGGACGGAAACGTTTCTTTCTGTCTTTGATGCCTAATAGAAAGGACATTTCAGTCCATTCTATTGCTAGATGGATTCAGTTAACTATCCGTACTGCATATGAAGATTTATCTTCTTCTCAGCAGTCTGTGCTTAAGATTTCTGCTCATGAAGTAAGAGCTCTTTCTACTTCCTGGGCTTATGCTAATAGTGTTGCTATTACAGATTTAATGAAGGCTGCTTATTGGTCTCAGCCATCCACATTTACTAATTTTTATCTCAGAAATATTGAGTCCATTTCTGGAGACCTGCATTGTTTAGGTCCGTTATCTGTTGCTCAGAATGTCGTCCACTAAACAGCAGGCTTTCTGTTCCGGCAGTGACTCCGTCCGGCTGCCCTCTTCGCTCTGGGCTATTTGACCCAGGGCAAGGGGAAGGGGGGGGGGGGGGGGGGCGGGTGTTCCCTTAGGTCACCTGCTTTATAGTGAAAAGCAAGGGAATGCCTCCTCCAAGACAGTATTTCTGAGTCGCTTCCGGGATGGTTTTAAAGTGTAATATTAATGTTTAATTTCATTCATGTCTTATTTTTAAAGTGTAGCTCGGTGTGAAGCATTTGTATATGTCAAGTGTCAAACGGGCTTTAATATACAATACTCGGACACTTTTAAATGATTATAAAGAGTCTCAATTCTCTGGACTACTTTATTTATTGGCTTGCTTTAAAAATAATTAGTATAAGGGTTATACTGGATGTTAATAGAGAACATGAATGTTATTGTGCTCAATTATTAAGGGTAGTGTATCTTTCTAATTTAAATTTTAAATAAGAAAGATACATGTAAAGCCTAATACTCCTTTTCTCCTTAAGGGGTTACCTCTTTATTTTATAATTGAGCTTATTGGATTTTCCTCTATGTCCTAGGCCCTCCAGCCTGTTTACTATTCAGCTAAGTCTGGGTCATTGGTACAGTATAAAAATGTTAAAAAATTTATAGTAATTTATATATTTTTTATACTTACCAATGACCCAGACGGGGATGGCCCTCCCTGAGTTGGGAACTCTTGCCTCCCCGCTGAGTACATAGCGCTGACCAGGCACTGCCAGTAAGAATGATATTTGGCGCCAATTTCGGGACGACTGCGTCACTGCGCATGCGCAGTAGAGTCGTACTATGGAGGTCCTTTAGGACATGATTTCTTTTTGTTTTGGATGCAAATTTTGGGGATTGGGGGGCAAAATTTGTGTTTGGCCCTGGTTTTTGTGGAGTTAGCACCAGCTAAGTCTGGGTCATTGGTAAGTATAAAAAATATATAAATTACTATAAATTTTTTAACTTTTGGCTCAGTATGGCTCTTTTTCAACTTTTTTACTTTAAAAATTTGTTGTTTTAGTCTTCAATATGTCCAGCGTAAAAACTTGCTGTCGAGGGACATAGCCCACACCTGGCAGTGACCTTGTTATGATTATTATTATTATTATCATCATTATTATTATTATTATTATTATTATTATTATTATTATTATTATTATTATATACCATTTTGTTTTCATAGAAATCTTCGACAGCTTTGTGAGACTCGTGGAATAGCTGAAGCTGACATGGGTCCTGATGAGACAGAATTTGCTCTAACAGATACAGAGTTAGAATCTTCACATTTGAAAGAAACACAGAGAGTCAAGTTGGAATTGAAGAAAACCCTAAGTGATATGGATACAATGAAATTCAAGGTAGGTGAGGCCTAAAAAGTTAAAAATATGTTTCTCAGGCCCTCCCTCAAGGTCCTTTTGGCTGCACTCTTTTTAAAATCAATGTAAACTTAAAAAAATAAAAATTAAATGGTTTATGTCTGATATTTTACCCAAGTTCATAAAACTGATAAATTTGTTCCTTGAGTTCAACAAGGCTTTGCAATGCTTTTACAAAAATTAGCCTGAGAAACTGAAGATCTACTTTGTGTGGTCTAAACAGAAATATATTTGTGAGTTCCCCCAGGCCTTGAAAATCATGAATTTCCAAACTATTCCCATCCCCTTGAATGGACTCTGTTCAGTTTTTAGCTCCCCTGACTAAAAGTCAGGATGAGCTATACTGATCACATGTTGTCTGTTGTCCGGGCCCATTGTAAAGGGGGTGTTCTTCTCCTAACCACTGGATGGTTTCCTATTAAATTTATTATGGATGATGACTGGAAAGGGGCAATTTAGATTTGCTAAAATTTATATACTGCCCCTATGGGGAGAGGGTGGAAGAAAACTGCCTCAGTTCAGTTGTACTGAGAGGGGCAAGATTTTTCCCACATCCACCATTTCTATATTTTTATACAACAACCAATGGCCCAGACTTAGCTGGTGCTAACTCAAAAATATCCAGGGCCAAACACAAATTTTGCCCCTCCCCCCCCCAATCCCCAAAATTTGCATACAAAACCGAAAAAATTATGTCCTATGTGGTCCTCCATACTTTTGTGAACTGCGCATGTGTTGTATCCAGGAAGACACCGAAATTGGCGCCACCCAGCATTCTTTGTTTGGCCCTTCTGCCAGTAACAACAAACTGCCATCTGTGCTTTTAAATCTCAGTTTTAATGATGCCAGACACAAATCAATGGTGAATTTGGTGGGTCCAAGGACACAGTAGCATGATGGAAGGAAGAAACGGTGGTTTGAAACGTTCAGGGCTGTAACTTTATAATTTTCACAAAAATTATTTCATGTTTCCCAATTTCGGGACATGGGCCTAACGTCATCATTCTTGCTAATGATTTTGCCACTGTTTGTTAAGTGTTCCCGATTCTTCCTTGAAGCCCCCCAGTTAAACTCCCATGCTTTTTGGCTTGTTTTATTGAAATTTTTTTATAAATTTCTTGGGAGTTTAACGTGTTACACAGAATGTTTATTCTGTATATCCCCATGGTTACGTCCTCACCCTAGGGGTGTTTAAGTGTTTTTTGGTCATGCATCATACATAGGATGTATCATTTTTTCTTCTGATGAAGATCTTGCTTTACAGCGGATAGTTCAAAATCTGTTACTGACTTTGGGCCTTTTTATTCAGTGCCTGGGGTCTAGTTTCCGGTTTTCCTTCTGACGTTGTTTACATTGACAACGTTCTATTATATATGTAGTTTCCTATTTATTATCATGGTAGGACTATTGTAAGATACATTATATATTGCGGTAGTGTAGCAATTAATTTTTTGGATTTTTGGATTTTAAACAATCAAATTTATTAACCAATCATATGGCTGGATCCGCATCCACCAAAAATGCATCCACCAAAAATAGTATAAATAGGACGGAAAATCTATATCCCACTACAACACAACATCGCCTCTGACGAGTTCCCAAAAGGAACGAAACCGGTCAGGCTATTTGTTAATTACTATTTATTAAAGAATACTTTACCTCACATAGGATATCCCTTTCAGTAGGCCCTCTCGGACTTTTCAAGTTGTTTATTTTATCACATAATATATAATTAATTTTTTGGATAATAAAAAAATTGTTGTCCACACTTAGGCTCTATCGGGATACATTTGGGCTAATCGTTCCCTTTGGGGACTTGGGTTCCTGTCAAAATTTTTTCGAAAATTTTTTTGAAAATTTTTTTGAAAATTTATAGTTTTGAATGTTATTTATTATGTATCTTTTTCATATATTTATTCTGGAGTTGGTGTGAGTACAATTGACTTTAATTTGATTCATTATGAAAGCTTATTGCTCAAATTGTAAGGCGAGGAAGTCTTCCTCTGATTTACATGATGGTTGCCTTGCCTGTAGTCAGTGTACTTGTACTAATTCTTTCTCAACATGTGTCGGATGGGATGACAAACGTTGGAGACGGGTGTCACTGTATGTTGTTAGCAGCGAGAGGCCAATGACTGTTCTCTCACCACAAAGTCAATCTAGTTTCTCAGTTTCTATTTCAGAGGAATAAGAACATGGTGATGTTTACGTGACACCTAGAGAGAGTTTGCTGCCGTCGTCGCATATAGATGATCAAACAGCCAGAGGCAAAAGTGCTCATGAACATTAGACAGGGCAAAAAACCACAAACCAGTGGTTTTTGTTCCCTGTCGTCAGCTAGCTCGACTGGTGAAGCGGTTACTCCTTTCATGGGTTCCGTGACACCAGGTGTGTCTGTTGCGGTCGAAAGGAGTGGATTGGGTAGATCTAGCACTTTAAAATATAAACAGGCTCACCCTGCGACGACGGAACAGAAGAAGAAGCCAGCAAGTTCCGTGGGAAGCTCAGCGAGGTCTAAAAGGACCACGTGCGAGAGAGCCCCCTCTCTTTCCCAACAACATCTGGGGCCAGATGTGGTGATTAGGAACTTGCATCAGTCGGAGCATACGTTCGCACCTCCCATCCGGGACGCTCTGTTCAGTTCACAGCTGGCGTCAGCTAAAGTTACGACTTCTGTATCGGCATCTTCAAAGCATACTTGACCGCACCTTAGCTGCATGACTTCAGATAACCAGCCTGCATCGCCAAGAAGGGACCACTCATCGTCGAAGAAGTCTGACCATCCGATAGCTAAGGAGACGCCTCATTTATTGGGATGTCCAGAGAAAAGAGCCGTCTCAGAACACCTTCCCAGGAGTAGCGAGCGGCCAAGAAACAGAAGACCGCTGCTCCTCAGGTCTTCGTCATGGACTTGCTGTTGCAGAATGCGCAGCTCATCCCAGCAAGTGCAGGAGCAGCCTACGGCTGGCTCAGATTCTGAGCTGTCGGATGGAGCTGGGTCAGTCCAGTCATCTGCACGTTCAGATGCCGCTGACCATGAATCTCAGCTGATTCAGTCGGATGGTGAAAGGGATATGGAGGAGGATTACCCTTCCCTTTCGGAACAACACATGGTTGCGATGGATTTAATTCATCGATACTTCCCTGAGTTCGTTCCTGCAAATCAGAATGCTGCGACTACTCGGAAGAAACCGCTGGCATCGTTGGACACTGACTTTATCCGGACAAAGGAGGAGGTCCTGTCCTTTCCGGTTCAGTCTAGACAGGTGTTGCAGGCCTTCGGTCATTTAGATGACACCATATTCAATCTTTAAGAGTTCTTTCCAGGGCTGTTATGTTTACCACATATATCTCTGTCTTAACAGTGGCTAATTTGGAGTTAATCAGATGTGATGGAGCCCTTGCGTCGTCATTGTTAATAGATGACAAGGTGAAAAACTCTCTACGGGTCGTTCCAGTATCCGGTCATAAAATTTTTTGACGATAAGCTTTCATTGGTCTATGACCAAGCTACAAAGAAAGCGTCAAACACTCTGCTCCTTAAGTCTGCATCAAATCGACCCGCAGCAGCAGAAAAGAGTAAGGGAGGACGTCCTGGACAGAAATAATCTAAAGGGGACTCCTCGCGAGGGTATAAGAAATCCTCTTACAATTACTCCAGGGATCGTCAATATAGCAACCCGGGAAGGGGGGCATAGGTCTGACCGAGATAACCGGTCAGATGCCCCTAAGCTGGCGGGTCAAGGCTCTTCACGAGTGGGATGTGGTTTCGCCTCCCGTAAGCCTTGCAGGTCCTACAGGAGATGGTCAGGACCTCTATTGCTTGTCAGTTGGCGGAAGGTTATCAAGATTCGCAACAAACTGGATAACAATTACGGAAGACCAGTGGGTGAAAAGTGTGGTCTCGGACGGCCTACGGCGATCAAAACCACTGCTAACACGGTGTCCGGGATGGACAAAACTTTCGTCAAATCCTTGCAAAAGAGAGTCTCTCCTATCGGAGGTTAAGTCTCTTTTGGCAAAGGAAGCAATAGAGGTCTGAATCTAGCGCCCTGGGCATTCACTTGAATAATGAACTCGGTAATGTCTCACTTCTGAGCTCATTCGTCTGCGGTAACGTCGGTTTACTTGGATGACATTCTTCAGAGATATGGCAACAAAACTACTCTTCAGGATGATGTTCAGAGTCTGCTTCTTTTTCTCCGATGTCTCGGCTTCATCGTAAACGAGAAGAAGTCAGATCTAGCTCCATCCAAGTCGTTCATTCACTTGGGATGAGCCTCGAGACTCACAACAATCTGGTGCGTCTGCTGTTACCCAGAGTGAAATTAGTCAGTTGTTATGGTCGCTTTTGTCTACACTCAGATGCATTAACAGCGAGGGAATTTATGCGACTGATGGGGTTGTGCGGAGCGGCTGCGGATCTTATTCCGATGGGTCGCTTGTGCACATGTCCCCTCCAGATATTCTTTACCCAGAACTGGAGTGTGAAGACGCATTCGCTTGAGTCCAGTATTGTTTTAACGGGCCTGGTTAAACAAAAGATCAAGATTTGGGCAGATATTCAGTGGTTAACTCAAGGAGTTTCATTGCAGCTGCCGGATCCGGCTTTCACAATTATGACGGATGCGAGTCAAATGGGTTGGGGCACGACCCTGAGCCCGACAGACTCGAAATGCTAGGGTCTTTGGGACCCTCGGTTCCTGGAGAAACACATAAACATCAAAGAAATGATGTCAATATGGTTAGCGCTACAACAATGGTTTCATATTATAGCGGACACGCATGTTCAGATATTGTTGGACAACTCGACAGTAGTAGCGTACATCAGGAACCAGGGAGGCACGCATTTGATTCTGTACTACGAACTAACAGAGAAAATTCTTTTGTATGTCTTGAAGCATCATGTTCATCTCTCGGTCCGTCATATTCCGGGTCGTCTAAACGTACTAGCAGAAAGGTTGCCTGTTGCCATCAGAGTGGACTCTCAACAACCGAGTATTCAGACAGATTTGCTACCAGTGGGATCGACCTGTGACAGATTTGTTTGCGACACACCTCAACAATCAGTTGCAGACTTACGTGTCGCCATGCCCAGATTATCGAGCGTATGCAGTAGAGCCTCTCTCAATCTAGTGGGATGAAATGAGAAGATATGCATATCCTCCAGCTCCATTTATTCAGCAGATCTTGTTACAGATCAAACAGTCTCGCTGCAAAATTCTGTTAGTAGCATCTCTGTTGTCACAGAAACCGTGGATCAGTCTTCTCAGGTGTCTGTTATGGGACGTTCCCCAGAAGCTTCCTCCGCGAGAGGACCTTCTTTATCAGGGGAAGTCACGCACAATGCATCACAACTCGAAAGGTCTCAACCTTAACGTATTTCCGTTGTGCGGTCCTTCTTGCACAGCAAGCAATTTACAGGACGAGCAGTGGATGCAATTTCTAACTGCAGGAGGTCCTCTTTACTGAATTACGCAGCAAAGTGGAAGGTTTTCTTCCGTTGGTGTAAAGATAAGTCGATAGACGTCTATGATCCGTCCATACCGGATATTGCCGACTTTCTTGTCTACCTGTTTGACGTTCTCAAACTGCAGCCTGTCACTATTAAGGGCTATAGGTCTATGTTATCAGACACTTACGCTCATTATGATAGCTTGGCAATTGGATCTAATGCTTCATTATCCAAACTAGTTAGAAATTTCTCTATAAATAGACCTAGAACCCTCAGATTAATTCCTAAGTGGAATTTAGCTTGGGTTCTGTTGAAGCTTAAAGAAGCTCCTTTTGAGCCGTTAGACATTGTAGAGTTCAAATTCTTGACCTATAAAACAGCATTTCTCTTAGCCTTTGCTTCTGCCAGAAGAGTTAGTGAACTCCATGCTTTATCTGTTGATAAATCTCTGTATCGTAGTGTTGGAAATACCATCACTTTAACTACACAAGTGGGATTTTTGGCTAAGAATCAGGCTCTAGATAAACAGCCTGAGCCTATTATCATAAAGGCTCTGCCGTCTACGGACAACCGTAGACCTTTGCGAGTCAGGGATATCCGCATACATAAACGCCGATCAGAGTTTAGTAGAAAAGGAAGAAAACACTTCTTTTTATCATTGATTCCTAACAGAAGAGATATTTCTGTTCATTCAGTTGCTTGATGGATTCAGTTGGCAATACGCATTGCCTATGAAAGTCTATCTTCAGATCAGTGTTCTGTAAATAAGATATCAGCGCATGAAGTTAGAGCGCTGTCTACTTCTTGGGCTTTAAATTTGTTTAAATCAAGTACCTCCTAAGTTCATAATTTGGCTCTATGGGAGCCTGAATTTTAACTTGATCTAGTCAGAATCTTTTGATTTTTAGAAAACAAGATCCTTATTGGGTCAGATTCAGGTTTGTTCAAGCCAAGTTCCTGTGTTCATATTTGGGCTCCTTATGTGTGTCTGAAGTTTAACTTTGTCCAATATGAGGAAATTATTCAAATATTTTCTTCCAGTCTACCAGCCAGCATCATTTGATATTTGGTATACAGCATCCATATGGTAGTCAGACACAGATTTGTTTTAATTAGGTCCCTGAGTTCATATTTGGGCCTCAATTTTAACTTAGTGCAGTATGAGTATAATTCTTTAAAAATCTTCTTATTCCATTCCACCATCGCTGCGGGAACCCCGGGAAGTGAAGCAGTGCCTGTTCAATGTGGTAAACAGGCTCTTATTTACTGGTGAAATAGGATCCAGTCACCAATGCTCACCCCTGGTCTTTGAAGTCAGCGTCTCAACAATATGCTTAAGCAGACCGGGGTAAGCGAGGACGTCCTAAATCAAATTCATTGAAAGGGAACTCCTCGCGAGGGTTCAAGAAACCCTCATATAATTACTCCATAATTACTCCGGAGGCTGTCAGACGCCCCTAAGCCGATGGGATGAGGATCTTCATGGGGAGAATGTAGTTTCTCCTCCCATAAGCCTCGCAAGTCCTACAGATGATGGTCAAGACCTCTATTGCTTGCCATTTGGCGGAAGGTTCTCAAACTTCACAAGAAACTGGATAGCAGTCACAGAAGATCAGTGGGTGAGAAGTGTAACCTCGAAAGGCCCACGACTATCATTCCGAGCGAAACCCCCACTAACAAGATCTTCTGGCTGATCCTTTCAAAAGAGAGTCTCTCCTAGCAGAGGTACAGGCTCTCTTATTAAAGGGAGCAATAGAGGTCATCGAAAAACAAAATTCTCGAGGCTTTTACGTCACCTGTTCCTCGCACCGAAGCCAGATGGCTCATTCCGACCAGTAATAGACTTGAGCTGGATAAACAGGTTAATCATGACTCCAAATTTCTATATGGAAACTGTTTAGTCGGTAAAAACGACTATGCGGTAAGCATAAATCTAAAAGATGCTTACTTTCATGTCATGGTACATTCAGCATTCAGAAAGTACCTGCGGTTCGTCGTGCAAGGAAAGGTTTATCAGTTCAGAGCAATGTGCTTTGGTCTGAACCTCGCTCCTTGGGCTTTCACTCGAATGATGAACTCGGTTATGTCATACTTCCAAGCTCATTCATCTGCGTTAACGTCGGCTTACTTGGACGACATTCTTCAGAAATACAGCAACAGAATTATTCTTCACAACGATGTTCAGAGTCTGCTACAATTGCTCTGACATCTCGGTTTCATAGTAAACGAGAAAAAGTCAGATCTAACTCCATCCAAGTCGTTCACTCACTTGGGAATGAGCTTCGAGAATCACAACAATCTGGTTCATCTGCTGTTACCCAGAGCGAAATTAGCCAGTTGTTATGCTCACTTTTGTCTAAACTCAGACGCAATAAAAGTGAGGGAATTCATACGACTGATGGGGCTGTGTGGAGTGGCTGCAGATCTTATTCCGATTGACTGCCTGTGCACGCGTCCCCTCCAGGTATTCTTTACCCAGAACTGGAGTGTGAAGACGCTTTCACTCGAAACCAGTATTGTTTTAACGGACCTAGTAAAACAGAAGGTTCAGATTTGGGCAGGTCTTCAGTGGTTAACTCAAGGAGTTCTACTTCAACTGCCAGATCCGACTTTCGCAATTATGACGGATGCGAGTCAGACGGGCTGGGGCGCGACCCTAAGTCCCGCAGACTTGAAGTGCCAGGGTTTTTGGGACTCTAGGTTCCTATAGAAGCACATAAACATCAAAGAGATGATGTCAATATGGCTAGCACTACAACATTGGATTAGCCAAATAGCGAACGTCCACATTCAAATTCTGTCCGACAATTCGACAGTAGTTGCTTACCTCAGGAACCAAAGTGGCACTCACTCGATTTCATTATGCAAATTAACAGAGACGATTCTCCTATTCATATTGAATCATCACGTTCATCTTTCAGTCTGTCATATACCGGGTCATCTGACTCGCTCTCTTGGAAAGGTCGCCTGTTGCCATCGGAGTGGACTCTCAACAAGCAAATTTTCAGACAGATTTGCTTCCAGTGGGATCATCCCATGATAGATCGTTTTGTGACACACCTGGACAATCAGTCACCAACGTTTGTGTCGCCATATCCAGATCATCGAGCGTATGCAGTAGATGCTCTGTTGATTTCATGGGATAGGATATGCATATCGTCCAGCTCCGTTGATTCAGCAGATTCTGTTAACGATCAAACAGTCTCATTACAAAATCCTGCTAGTAGCACCTCTGTCATCACAGAAACCTTGGATCAATCTTCTCAGGTGTCTGTTATGGGACGTTCCCCGGAAGCTTCCTCCACAAGAGGAACTTCTTTATCAGGGGAAGTCACGCACACTGCATTACAACTCTGAAGGTCTCAATCTTCACGTATTTCTGTTGTGCGGTCCTTCTTGCATGGAAAACAGTTTACAGGATGTGCAGTGGACGCAATTTCTAACTGCAGGAGGTCCTCCTCTATGTTGAACTACACAGCGAAGTGGAGGGTTTTCTTCCGTTGGTGACAGTATCAGTCAATAGACGTTTATGATCCGTCCATACCAAATATTGCCAGTTTCCTGGTCTACCTGTTTGCTGATCTCAAACTGCAGCCCATCACTATTAAGGGCTATAGGTCTATGTTATCAGACACTTACACTCATCATGATAACTTGGCTATTGGATCAAATGCTTCAATGTACAATCTGGTTAGAAATTTCTCTATTAATAGACCTAGAACACTCAGATTCCTAAGTGGAATTTGGCTTGGGTTCTGTTGAAGCTCAAAGAAGCTCCGTTTGAGCCGTTGGACATTGTCGAGTTCAAATTCTTGACCCTTAAAATGTCATTTCTCTTAGCCTTTGCATCTGCCAGAAGAGTCAGTGAACTTCATGCTTTATCTGTTGATGAATCTCACTACCATAGTGTGGGTAATACCATTACCCTCACTACGGAAGTGGGATTTCTGGCAAAGAATCAGATTTCTGACAAGTGGCCTGAGCCTATTATCATTAAGGCTCTGCCGTCCTCGGACAACCGTAGACCTTTGCTCTGTCCAATCAGGGCTATGTGCATATATAAACGTCGGTCAGATTTTATTAGAAAAGGATGAAAATGTTTCTTTCTTTCATTGATTCCTAACACGGAAAGGTATTTCTGTTTATTCAGTTGCTAGATGGATTCAGTCGGCAATACGCATTGCCTATGAAAATCTATCTTCTGATCAAGGTTCTGTTAATAAAATATCAACGCACAAGGTTAGAGCGCTGTCCACTTCTTGGGCTTATTCTAACAGTATAGCCATTCCCGATCTCATGAAGGCTGTGTACCGGACACAGCCCTCCCTTTAGACAGCCCGTTCCAGCAGTGACACTGTCCCACTGCCCTCTTCGTTCTGAGGACATGTACCTCAGAACAAGGGGAAAGGGGAGGGGACGTTTTTTTTCCCTTATGATCATCTGGGTTTAAAGTGAAAAGCAAGGGAAGACCTCCTCTGGTGTCAGTAGTCCTGAGTCGGTGCTGGGATGGTTTTAATGTGTAGCTCAGTGTGAAGCAATAACTATGTCTCATTTATGTATTGTTTTTAAAGTGTAGCTCACTGTGAAGCATTTGAATATGTCGCGTGTCAAACAGGCATTAATATACAACCCTTGGGCACTTTTAAATGAGTATAAAGAGTCTCATTCTTTGGACTATCTTTATTTATTGGCTTTCCTTCACCGAATTAGCATAATGGGTTATGCTGGCATTAATTGGAGAATTATATATTTTGTAATGCTCAATTACATTGTTGGTGTTATGCCTTTCTCTTTTATCGTAAAGGAGAAAGACATATATAATTCCTGTCTTCTCCTATTCTCCTTTAGGAGATATTTCTTACCGAAGTAATTGAGAGATTGGATTTTCCTTCATGTCCTAGGCCCTCCAGCCTTTTTACTATTCAGCTAGTCTGGGCCATTGGTTGTTGTATAAAAATATTATAGATTTAAAGAAATTTGTATATTTTTTATACTTACCAGTGGCCAAGAGGGGTATGGCCCTCCCATGAGTAGGCACTCATACCTCCCCGCTGGGTTATAATATTTAACGGGCAATTATAGAAAGAATGATGGTTTGCGCCAATTTTGGTGTCTTCCTGGATACTGCACATGTGCAGTTCTGAAAAGTATGGAGGACCAGACAGGACAATATTTTTTGGTTTTGCATGCAAATTTGGGGGATTGGGGGGCAAAATTTGTGTTTGGCCCAGGATTATTTTTAGCTCATCTTGACAAAGTCAAGCTGAGCTAATCTCATCGCTCTCCGTCCGTCGTCCGTCAACACCATGTCTTCATTTTTTTCGGTTCTGCATGCAAATTTTGGGGATTGGGGGGCAAAATTTGTGTTTGACCCTGGATTAATTTGAGTTAGCATCAGCTAGTTTGGGCCGTTGGTAAGTATAAAAAATATACAAATTATTTAAAATTTGTCATTTTCATTTGATCTTGCTCACACATTGTCTTGTGGAATTCCTGCATGAAATAGGCGATATACAGTACATATTGTATATATGCAGTATTTGAATACCATCAGAACACTTACTGAGATCTTTGATCATTACATGAAGACATTGTAAAGGACTAATGTGTCTGTCTGCTTTGCATTCATCCTCACAAAATGGGAAATTATTCCCTAACCATTATGCATATCTCACTCATGTATGAAAAAAACCCAAGAATAATATTTTTAAAAATGGTCAAAAAGACTCAACCACTGTTCACAAGTTTGGTTTGGTCTCTTGTCTGTCGATCACTGTTTGTCTGACAGATAAAGCAACACCAAAGTGAGCGATTAAGGAATTATCAGATTTAGGATTTAAATGTCTGGGGTGGTTCGACTTAGCTATTGCTATTGCTACACTGTACAAAGCTTATTGTTTTTGTCTTATCATATTCGCTTAGATTAAATAGAAGTGCATCAAATTGTGAATATCATGTTCGCCATGAAATTTATGCTGCATACAGTTGTAACTCTCTGTTTTGTTTTTTTTCCTCGGGAACAGATGGGAATATATGGAGAGAAAACAGATCCAGATATGAAGGGTTCAATAAAGTAAGTAGTGACATGAATACTTGAAATGTGTGTATTCTTATAAACAGAACAGCATTCGCATTCGAACTGTCATTTTCTTTTTGCATGAGATCGATTTGGGCAGAGGGATAATATTGAATGAGAAGTCAAAGGCTTTGAGTTCAATATTATCCCTCCACCAAAATCGATCGAGTTTGGTGAAAAATGACAGTTCAAACGCATATGCTGTTCTGTATTTTTTTTATGCCTACAGTTTACTAAAAAAATATTAAAAACACAAATTACTGCCAAAAATAACCAAAACGTAAAAAAAGAAATAGTAATATAGTCCACGCATGTGATCCGTATTGATCAAGGACAATACTAAAAATTTATTGTTTGCTTCGGTTTTTGCACAAAAAGCGTGTATTTTATGAAAATAAAATCCTTTACTATTCATACATGCCAGGTCAAGATGTATTGTTCAAGTCATGTTTGTTTGCTTGACCTCTCATTCCCTCATGTTTTAGTCAATCTGACTGTCTCTCTGTGCCATGCATCCATGCAGGCATGCTGTTCTGATGCAAGGGATCGTGCCCAACCTCTATGGTCAGCCTGTTTTGAAATAATGAGTGCTGCAAAAGCCCACCCAGAAAAATATTAATAAACTAAGAAATTCTAAAAGACATGTTTGCAAAAAAAATTCTAACAGAAACATACCCACTCTTTTTAACCCTTAACTAGTTGAGTGCTAGAATCCACTATCATGGCTCTACTGAAAAATGCTGGAAGCCACAATAATCTTTACACTCAAAACATCAGCTAAATGTTTTTGCAATAGTAGAAGCAAAATATTTATAAAATTGTTCTGCTACAATTTGTTGGAGAGTGCCAACCAAAGTTGTACTATACTGAGGTTCCTCTTGCTGGTAGCAATGTATCTTAAAAAAAATTACCCATGTTTCAAATCACCTTTGAAAAAAAATTCTGCACTGTACCAGTTAAGGGTCTTGATAAGTTTCAAGAATTTTTTCAACACACCACACCTTGTGAGTCTAGTGGCTTAGCAGTGATTCTAGCAAAGTCTTGATTGCCTCTAGAGGCAGCCAAGACTTGATTAGAAACCTCTGCCAGGGTAATTTGACCATTATCCACAGGAGCTGATTGTATGTTAAACTACCTGTTCTCAGTCCATAGAGTTTGTCAAAGTTGGATAAAGAACTTTGAGGTATAATTAATTTATTTATTTATTGGATCTTGATCACACTATCAACATCCAGGATCACCTCGAGTCAGACATTTTTATGGGTGGAGGAAGCCAGAGTACCCAGAGAGAACTATTGAGCAACAGCGAGCAATTGTCAGACTCCCCAACGCACTAACTCTGCACAAGCAGGGTCAACATTGTTGAAGACAAGTGCACCATTGACATCCAGTAACCTTAGTACACAGTTCCACCGTGCCCACACATAGGCAATCTGGATGATGTGCCTCGCCCAAGGACACAATGCAGTTACCCCTGGTGGGGATCGAACTGTGGAGCTTTTGGTGTGAAGTTCAATGCCATAATCACTGAGCCACTGTGCTCCCTAGCATCAGTCACTTTTTCTGTGATTCGCAAAATGACAGTCCTGTCCATCCATCCATCCATCCATCCATCCATCCATCATGTCTGCTGTTGGACAACCATATGGATGAACAGGATTTGGGTAGCACTTTGGTTATTGAGTGGCTTGACCTAATTTTTTGAGTGCTAAAGCAGTGCTAAGCTTGGCATATTAAGGGAAGTGATTTAAAAAATGATATTTTTATACTGTACCAATGACCCAGACATAGCTGGTGCTAACTCTTAAAATATAGGGCCAAACACAAATTTTGCCCCCCAATCCCCAAAATTTGCATCTAAAACCAAAGAAAACATGTCCTGAATGGCCCTCCACACTTCACCTCTACTGCGCATGCGCAGCGCCAAGGACGTTCCGAAATTGGCGCCATTAATCATTTTCTCAGTTTGGCCCTTCATCAGTTAACATCTGACTGATCTTTGTGCTTGTAAATCTCAGTTTAAATGATGCCAGACACATAAATATTAGTGAAATGGTGATTCTAAGGAGGATATAGAAGGAGGAGAGGAATAATGTGTGACAGAATATTATCAGGGCTGTAACTTAAAATTTTTTAATGAAATTATGTTAAGTTACCTATTTTCGAGGCAGCAGCCATTTTGTTGTCATTCTTGTTATTTAGTTACACTGATTTTTCAGTGTTTTCCTCTCTCCCTTTCCTTTAAGTCCCCTCTTGCTATTCTCCCATGCTTTTGGCATAGTTTCTGTAATTATTATTACTAAAATTTATTGGGAGTTTTAGCTGAATAACAGAATGAATTCTGTTCTTTTCCCCATGTTTACGTCTTCACCTATGGGTGGTTAGGCGTTGTGTTCTGCATCTACCATCTGATGTTCTGCAGTTTCTTCCCTGGAAGTCTCTGTTTTGCATCAGATAGTGTATTTTTGGTAACTGATTTCGGGCCTGGGTGCCTGGAGTCTTATTTTAGTGTTTTTACACTCATTGTTTACATTTACAACAGCCCTCTGTGTGAGGGGGGGATTTCTTGAAAATAATATCTTGATGTTAATTTAATCATAACTAGATACATTATTATTGTTCGTAAGTGTTGCATAAATTGTTTAAAATATTTTTAAATTTTTTGTCCACACTTTGGCTTGGGATCCATTGGGGCTCAACGTTACTTTTCAGAAACTTGGGCTGTTCTGAAAAAATATTTTGATTTTAATTATTTTTTCTATGTTAATGGATCATATTATTATTATGTATTTTGATTGTCAGGGGTTGGTGCGAGTACCAGGACCTTGTTTTCTTTTCACATTGAAAGGATTTTGATCAATTGTAATAAGAGGAAGTCTTCCTCTGACTTTTATAATCATTCTATATGTAGTCAGTGTACTCGCATTAACTCCTGTTCTGTATCTGATGATTTCGATGACAACATGGGAAGCGTATGTCACGGTATGTTAGTGGGGAATTGGACATTCTGGTCCTTTCCCCACAGGGTCACTCTACTTTATCAATTTCTATTTCAGACGATCAAGATTAGGGTGATGTATCTGTGATGTCTTCCAACAGTGTGCCTCCGTCGTCACAATTAATGAAGGGCTAGCGGAAAAGTGCTCATGTAAATACGCCAATTGCCTAAGAGGACCCTAGTAGGTTCAACGGCCTTTGACGTCCGCTAGCTCGCCCGGTGTAGCATCCATTCATCGAATGGTTTGGCAGCCGGGTTCGTCCGTTGCGGTCTAGAAGGAGTTTTGGGGTGATGTGAGCACTATAAATCAACCAAATGCACACCCAGTGACGGCGGATTAGAGGGAGAACGGAGGAAGCCTTTAGTCCGGTTCATAGCTCGTTCTGGTCCATCCGGACGGCGAGCAAGAGAGGCCCCTCTCTCGTACAACAACATCTGGCCCCAGATGTTGTGGTACAAAATGTTTCGCATTCGGAGCATACGTCCGCCGCTCGGGACGCTCCGACATATAGTCAGTCCGGAGAGACTGTCAATAAGGCTTCCTCATTCTCATGGTAGCGCACACGACCGCTCTTGGCTATGTGACCTCGGATATCCAGTCAGCTTTGCCAGTCAGAGAATCATCGGCGACCAGGTCACACCATCCGGTAGCCAGGGACACGAGGCCTGCAGACTCCGGACGTTCACATAGGAAAGTGTGCGGGAGTCGACGTATACGGAGCTTCCGGCGGCAATACATCGTAAGACCGCTACTGCACAGGCCTCGGGGACGGACGTGCTATCCTAAATAGCACAGCTTATCACAGCATCCCAGCAACAACTGAATCGGTCGCATAATGTTTTATCCGACGATGCTGGGTCGGGACGCTCCGCGGAAGCGGGTACGGACGTCCGAAAATTTCATCCGGTCCGACGGGATACCGAAAGGGATTCGGAGGATTTCGAGCTTTCCCTTTCGGAACAACATATGCTGTTGTGTATGTCATCCGACTTGATCTTCTACAGGTTCTTTCATCGGACCAGAATGCTGCGATGCCGGATAAGAAACTGATAGCGTCGGTGGACTTAGAAATTTTTGGCTTGGTTCAGGGACATCGTCCCTCAGTTCCGACATAGTCCAATAATGTCACACAAACTTTCGAATTATTGAACGACGCTATATATTTATTATTATATGCTTGCTATTTCCAAGCATTTCTGGTTTCTTGTTCGCAAAGTTACGGAGATGTCTTTTTAAAGTGTGCCTCTGTCGTCATAGTTAATGAAGAGCTAGCGGCAATAAGTGCTCATGGAATTTGTCTATCGCCTAAGAGGTCCCTTGTAGGATCGACGGAGTGACATTTGCTAGCTCACCCGGTGTAGCGTACATTCATCGAATGGTTCGGCTGCCGGGTTCGTCCGTTGCGGTCTAGGAAGGAGATTTGGGTGATGCGAGCACTATAATTACTTTAGTACTCACCCAGTGACGGCGGATTGAGGACAGATTGGAGGAAGCCTGTTAGTCTGGTTCCTGGCTTGTCCAGGTCCGTCCGGGCTGTGAGCGAGAGAGGTCCCTCTCTTGTCCAACAACATAGGGGACCGCATGTTGTGGTTCAGATATTTTACATTCGGAGCATATGTCCGTCGCTCAGGACGCTCCGTTATATTGACAGTCCGAGAGACTGTCGATAATGCTTCCTCATCCTCACAGCAGTGCACACGACCGCTCATTGGCTACGTGACCTCTAGTATCCGATCAGTTTCGTCATTCAGTGATTCCACGGCGAACAGGTCATGCCATCCGGTAGCCAAGGGACACGAGGCCTATACACTCCGTTCGCTCGCATAATAGTAGTATGCACGGGGTAACGATCACGGAGCTTCCAGCGGCAATGCATCGTAGGACCGCTTCTCCACAGGCCTCAGTGACAGACGTGCTATCCGAGTTAGCACAGTTTTTTCGCAGCATCCCAGCAATCAACAGTTTCTCGGTCGAATCAGGAATTATCCGACGGCGCTGGGTCGGTGCGGTCCACGGTTGCATCAGGTACGGACGACCGAACGCTTTATAGGGTCCGACAGGATGGCGAAAGGGATTCGAAAGATTTCGAGTTTTCCCTTTCGTAGCATCGGAAGCTGCCATACATATCTTCTGGCATTATCTTCCAGTGATTGTTATTTCGGACTACATTGCTGCGATGTTGGATAAGAGACTTATAGCGTCATTGGACACGGAATTTTGGATCGGTTCAGGGACATTGTCCCTGACTTACCGACACAGTCCAATAATGTTATTAGAACATGTGTATTATTTATCGACGCTATATATATATAAGCCTGCTACCAAGCATTATAGTTTAGTTTCTTGTCCGCAATGCTCATTTTTGCCTTTTATCATTTATACGAATAATTTATTTTGGCAGAACATGGCATACCGAGAGTTATACCAAGCATTATAGTTTAGTTTCTTGTCCGCAATGCTCATTTCTGCCTTTTATCATTTATACGAATAATTTATTTTGGCAGAACATGGCATACCGAGAGTTCATATGCGTCTAGACGGCGTGGTTAAAGACTGGAAATAATCTTTTTCGCCATCTATGTCTTTTCCAACCATAATGTTGGAAACGACAATGATGTCTAATAGACTTAACTTAGATGCTTTATCATACGTAATCCACCTTACTGAGGCGTTATCATTATGTCTTCAAGAGAAAGAATTCCGGGATATGATCCTCAATGTGATTTCTTTTGAGGGCAGTAGTTTGTTCACGTATAACTCCGCCCTTCAGTGGCTGCTTGGAGTTGGTTAGATGTGAGGCAGCCCTAGCTACATCCACGCGCGTGGATAGTAAGGTGAAGAACTCTCTCAGAGTCACTTCGTTCTCGGAGAAGCTTCTCTTCGACGGCAACTTTTCAGCAATCCATGAATTGCTCGATTTACACGTTCTCTTGTCTATCTAGTGTAGCAAGGGATTCAGACTGGGGCAAACATTCGGTGGTTCACTCAGAGAGTGCCACTGCAGTTGCCGGATCCGAGTTTTATAATTATGACGGTTGCCAGTCAAACAGGTTGGGATATAACATTGATCCCAACGGATTCGAAGTGCCAGGGTCTTTGGGTTCCTCAGTCTCTGAGCAAGCACTTATCTTCCACGGAATTATGTATTTTTATACTGTACCAATGACCCAGACATAGCTGGTGCTAACTCTTAAAATATAGGGCCAAACACAAATTTTGCCCCCCAATCCCCAAAATTTGCATCTAAAACCAAAGAAAACATGTCCTGAATGGCCCTCCACACTTCACCTCTACTGCGCATGCGCAGTGTCAAGGACGTTCCGAAATTGGCGCCATTAATCATTCTAAGTTTGGCCCTTCATCAGTTAACATCTGACTGATATTTGTGCTTGTAAATCTCAGTTTAAATGATGCCAGACACATAAATATTAGTGAATGGTGATTCTAAGGAGGATAGAGAAGGAGGAGAGGAAAAATGTGTGACAGAATATTATCAGGGCTGTAACTTAAAATTTTTTAATGAAATTATGTTAAGTTACCTATTTTCGAGGCAGCAGCCATTTTGTTGTCATTCTGATTATTTAGTTACACTGATTTTTCAGTGTTTTCCTCTCTCCCTGTCCTTTAAGTCCTGCCTTGCTATTCTCCCATGCTTTTGGCATAGTTTTTGTAATTATTATTACTAAATTTTCTTGGGAGTTTTAGCTGAATAACAGAATGAATTCTGTTCTTTTCCCCATGTTTACGTCTTCACCTACGGGTGGTTAGGCATTGTGTTCTGCATCTACCATCTGATGTTCTGCAGTTTCTTCCCTGGAAGTCTCGGTTTTGCATCAAATAGTGTATTTTTGGTAACTGATTCCGGGCCTGGGTGCCTGGAGTCTTATTTTAGTGTTTTTACATTCATTGTTTACATTTACAACAGCCCTCTGTGTGAGGGGGGGATTTCTTAAAAATAATATCTTGATGTTATTTTAATCATAACTAGATACATTATTATTGTTCGTAAGTGTTGAATAAATTGTTTAAAATATTTTTAAAATTTTTGTCCACACTGAGGCTTGGGATCCAATGGGGCTCAACGTTACTTTTCAGAAACTTGGGCTATTCTGAAAAAATATTTTTTCAAAATATTTTGATTTCAATTATTTTTTCTATATTAATGGAACATATTATTATTATGTATTTTGATTGCCAGGGGTTGGTGCGAGTACCAGGACTTGTTTTCTTTTCACATTGAAAGGATTTTGATCAATTGTAATTAGAGGAAGTCTTCCTCTGACTTTTATAATCATTCTATATGTGGTCAGTGTACTCGCATTAACTCCTGTTCTGTATCGTATGATTTCGATGACAACATGGGAAGCGTATGTCACGGTATGTTAGTGGGGAATTGGACATTCTGGTCCTTTCCCCGCAGGGTCACTCTACTTTATCAATTTCTATTTCAGACGATCAAGATTAGGGTGATGTATCTGTGATGTCTTCCAACAGTGTGCCTCCGTCGTCACAATTAATGAAGGGCTAGCGGAAAAGTGCTCATGTAAATACGCCAATTGCCTAAGAGGACCCTAGTAGGTTCGACGGCCTTTGACGTCCGCTAGCTCGCCCGGTGTAGCATCCATTCATCGAATGGTTTGGCAGCCGGGTTCGTCCGTTGCGGTCTAGAAGGAGTTTTGGGGTGATGTGAGCACTATAAATCAACCAAATGCACACCCAGTGACGGCGGATTAGAGGGAGAACGGAGGAAGCCTTTAGTCCGGTTCATAGCTCGTTCTGGTCCATCCGGACGGCGAGCAAGAGAGGCCCCTCTCTCGTACAACAACATCTGGCCCCAGATGTTGTGGTACAAAATGTTTCGCATTCGGAGCATACATCCGCCGCTCGGGATGCTCCGACATATAGTCAGTCCGGAGAGACTGTCAATAAGGCTTCCTCATTCTCATGGTAGCGCACACGACCGCTCTTGGCTACGTGACCTCGGATATCCAGTCAGCTTCGCCAGTCAGAGAATCATCGGCGACCAGGTCACACCATCCGGTAGCCAGGGACACGAGGCCTGCAGACTCCGGACGTTCACATAGGAAAGTGTGCGGGAGTCGACGTATACGGAGCTTCCGGCGGCAATACATCGTAAGACCGCTACTGCACAGGCCTCGGGGACGGACGTGCTATCCTAAATAGTACAGCTTATCACAGCATCCCAGCAACAACTGAATCGGTCGCATAATGTTTTATCCGACGATGCTGGGTCGGGACGCTCCGCGGAAGCGGGTACGGACGTCCGAAAATTTCATCCGGTCCGACGGGATACCGAAAGGGATTCGGAGGATTTCGAGCTTTCCCTTTCGGAACAACATATGCTGTTGTGTATGTCATCCGACTTGATCTTCTACAGGTTCTTTCATCGGACCAGAATGCTGCGATGCCGGATAAGAAACTGATAGCGTCGGTGGACTTAGAAATTTTTGGCTTGGTTCAGGGACATCGTCCCTCAGTTCCGACATAGTCCAATAATGTCACACAAACTTTCGAATTATTGAACGACGCTATATATTTATTATTATATTCTTGCTATTTCCAAGCATTTCTGGTTTCTTGTTCGCAAAGTTACGGAGATGTCTTTTAAAAGTGTGCCTCTGTCGTCATAGTTAATGAAGAGCTAGCGGCAATAAGTGCTCATGGAATTTGTCTATCGCCTAAGAGGTCCCTTGTAGGATCGACGGAGTGACATTTGCTAGCTCACCCGGTGTAGCGTACATTCATCGAATGGTTCGGCTGCCGGGTTCGTCCGTTGCGGTCTAGGAAGGAGATTTGGGTGATGCGAGCACTATAATTACTTTAGTACTCACCCAGTGACGGCGGATTGAGGACAGATCGGAGGAAGCCTGTTAGTCTGGTTCCTGGCTTGTCCAGGTCCGTCCGGGCTGTGAGCGAGAGAGGTCCCTCTCTTGTCCAACAACATAGGGGACCGCATGTTGTGGTTCAGATATTTTACATTCGGAGCATATGTCCGTCGCTCAGGACGCTCCGTTATATTGACAGTCCGAGAGACTGTCGATAATGCTTCCTCATCCTCACAGCAGTGCACACGACCGCTCATTGGCTACGTGACCTCGAGTATCCGATCAGTTTCGTCATTCAGTGATTCCACGGCGAACAGGTCATGCCATCCGGTAGCCAAGGGACACGAGGCCTATACACTCCGTTCGCTCGCATAATAGTAGTATGCACGGGGTAACGATCACGGAGCTTCCAGCGGCAATGCATCGTAGGACCGCTTCTCCACAGGCCTCAGTGACAGACGTGCTATCCGAGTTAGCACAGTTTTTTCGCAGCATCCCAGCAATCAACAGTTTCTCGGTCGAATCAGGAATTATCCGACGGCGCTGGGTCGGTGCGGTCCACGGTTGCATCAGGTACGGACGACCGAACGCTTTATAGGGTCCGACAGGATGGCGAAAGGGATTCGAAAGATTTCGAGTTTTCCCTTTCGTAGCATCGGAAGCTGCCATACATATCTTCTGGCATTATCTTCCAGTGATTGTTATTTCGGACTACATTGCTGCGATGTTGGATAAGAGACTTATAGCGTCATTGGACACGGAATTTTGGATCGGTTCAGGGACATTGTCCCTGACTTACCGACACAGTCCAATAATGTTATTAGAACATGTGTATTATTTATCGACGCTATATATATATAAGCCTGCTACCAAGCATTATAGTTTAGTTTCTTGTCCGCAATGCTCATTTTTGCCTTTTATCATTTATACGAATAATTTATTTTGGCAGAACATGGCATACCGAGAGTTATACCAAGCATTATAGTTTAGTTTCTTGTCCGCAATGCTCATTTCTGCCTTTTATCATTTATACGAATAATTTATTTTGGCAGAACATGGCATACCGAGAGTTCATATGCGTCTAGACGGCGTGGTTAAAGACTGGAAATAATCTTTTTCGCCATCTATGTCTTTTCCAACCATAATGTTGGAAACGACAATGATGTCTAATAGACTTAACTTAGATGCTTTATCATACGTAATCCACCTTACTGAGGCGTTATCATTATGTCTTCAAGAGAAAGAATTCCGGGATATGATCCTCAATGTGATTTCTTTTGAGGGCAGTAGTTTGTTCACGTATAACTCCGCCCTTCAGTGGCTGCTTGGAGTTGGTTAGATGTGAGGCAGCCCTAGCTACATCCACGCGCGTGGATAGTAAGGTGAAGAACTCTCTCAGAGTCACTTCGTTCTCGGAGAAGCTTCTCTTCGACGGCAACTTTTCAGCAATCCATGAATTGCTCGATTTACACGTTCTCTTGTCTATCTAGTGTAGCAAGGGATTCAGACTGGGGCAAACATTCGGTGGTTCACTCAGAGAGTGCCACTGCAGTTGCCGGATCCGAGTTTTATAATTATGACGGTTGCCAGTCAAACAGGTTGGGATATAACATTGATCCCAACGGATTCGAAGTGCCAGGGTCTTTGGGTTCCTCAGTCTCTGAGCAAGCACTTATCTTCCACGGAATTATGTATTTTTATACTGTACCAATGACCCAGACATAGCTGGTGCTAACTCTTAAAATATAGGGCCAAACACAAATTTTGCCCCCCAATCCCCAAAATTTGCATCTAAAACCAAAGAAAACATGTCCTGAATGGCCCTCCACACTTCACCTCTACTGCGCATGCGCAGTGTCAAGGACGTTCCGAAATTGGCGCCATTAATCATTCTAAGTTTGGCCCTTCATCAGTTAACATCTGACTGATATTTGTGCTTGTAAATCTCAGTTTAAATGATGCCAGACACATAAATATTAGTGAATGGTGATTCTAAGGAGGATAGAGAAGGAGGAGAGGAAAAATGTGTGACAGAATATTATCAGGGCTGTAACTTAAAATTTTTTAATGAAATTATGTTAAGTTACCTATTTTCGAGGCAGCAGCCATTTTGTTGTCATTCTGATTATTTAGTTACACTGATTTTTCAGTGTTTTCCTCTCTCCCTGTCCTTTAAGTCCTGCCTTGCTATTCTCCCATGCTTTTGGCATAGTTTTTGTAATTATTATTACTAAATTTTCTTGGGAGTTTTAGCTGAATAACAGAATGAATTCTGTTCTTTTCCCCATGTTTACGTCTTCACCTACGGGTGGTTAGGCATTGTGTTCTGCATCTACCATCTGATGTTCTGCAGTTTCTTCCCTGGAAGTCTCGGTTTTGCATCAAATAGTGTATTTTTGGTAACTGATTCCGGGCCTGGGTGCCTGGAGTCTTATTTTAGTGTTTTTACATTCATTGTTTACATTTACAACAGCCCTCTGTGTGAGGGGGGGATTTCTTAAAAATAATATCTTGATGTTATTTTAATCATAACTAGATACATTATTATTGTTCGTAAGTGTTGAATAAATTGTTTAAAATATTTTTAAAATTTTTGTCCACACTGAGGCTTGGGATCCAATGGGGCTCAACGTTACTTTTCAGAAACTTGGGCTATTCTGAAAAAATATTTTTTCAAAATATTTTGATTTCAATTATTTTTTCTATATTAATGGAACATATTATTATTATGTATTTTGATTGCCAGGGGTTGGTGCGAGTACCAGGACTTGTTTTCTTTTCACATTGAAAGGATTTTGATCAATTGTAATTAGAGGAAGTCTTCCTCTGACTTTTATAATCATTCTATATGTGGTCAGTGTACTCGCATTAACTCCTGTTCTGTATCGTATGATTTCGATGACAACATGGGAAGCGTATGTCACGGTATGTTAGTGGGGAATTGGACACTCCGGTCCTTTCCCCGCAGGGTCACTCTACTTTATCAATTTCTATTTCAGACGATCAAGATTAGGGTGATGTATCTGTGATGTCTTCCAACAGTGTGCCTCCATCATCACAATTAATGAAGGGCTAGCGGAAAAGTGCTCATGTAAATACGCCAATTGCCTAAGAGGACCCTAGTAGGTTCGACGGCCTTTGACGTCCGCTAGCTCGCCCGGTGTAGCGTCCATTCACCGAATGGTTCGGCAGCCGGGTTCGTCCGTTGCGGTCTAGAAGGAGTTTTGGGGTGATGCGAGCATTATAAATCAACCAAATGCACACCCAGTGACGGCGGATTAGAGGGAGAACGGAGGAAGCCTTTTAGTCCGGTTCATAGCTCGTTCTGGTCCATCCGGACAGCGAGCGAGAGAGGCCCCTCTCTCGTACAACATCTGGCCCCAGATGTTGTGGTACAAAATGTTTCGCATTCGGAGCATACGTCCGTCGCTCGGGACGCTCCGACATATAGTCAGTCCGGAATAGACTGTCAATAAGGCTTCCTCATTCTCATGGTAGCGCACACGACCGCTCTTGGCTACGTGACCTCGGATATCCAGTCAGCTTCGCCAGTCAGAGAATCATCGGCGACCAGGTCACACCATCCGGTAGCCAGGGACACGAGGCCTGCAGACTCCGGACGTTCGCATAGGAAGTGTGCGGGAGTCAACGTACACAGAGCTTCCGGCGGCAATGCATCGTAAGACCGCTACTGCACAGGCCTCGGGAACGGACGTGCTTTCCTAAATAGCACAGTTTATCGCAGCATCCCAGCATCAACTGAATCTGTCGCATATTTTTTATCCGACGATGCTGGGTCGGGACGCTCCGCGGAAGCGGGTACGGACGTCCGAAAATTTCATCCGGTCCGATGGGATACTGAAAGGGATTTCGAGGATTTCGAGCTTTCCCTTTCGGAACAACATATGCTGTTGTGTATGTCATCTGACTTGATCTTCTACAACTTCTTTCGTCGGACCAGAATGCTGCGATGCCGGATAAGAAACTGATAGCGTCGGTGGACTTAGAAATTTTTGGTTCGGTTCAGGGACATCGTCCCTCAGTTCCAACATAGTCCAATAATGTCACACAAACTTTCGAATTATTGAACGACGCCATATATTTATTATTATATGCTTGCTATTTCCAAGCATTTCTGGTTTCTTGTTCGCAAAGTTACGGAGATGTCTTTTAAAAGTGTGCCTCTGTCGTCATAGTTAATGAAGAGCTAGCGGCAATAAGTGCTCATGGAATTTGTCTATCGCCTAAGAGGTCCCTTGTAGGATCGACGGAGTGACATTCGCTAGCTCACCCTGTGTAGCGTGCATTCATCGAATGGTTCGGCTGCCGGGTTCGTCCGTTGCGGTCTAGGAAGGAGATTTGGGTGATGCGAGCACTATAATTACTTTAGTACTCACCCAGTGACGGCAGATGGAGGACAGGTCGGAGGAAGCCTGTTAGTCCGGTTCCTGGCTTGTCCAGGTCCGTCCGGGCTGTGAGCGAGAGAGGTCCCTCTCTCGTCCAACAACATAGGGGACCGCATGTTGTGGTTCAGATATTTTACATTCGGAGCATATGTCTGTCGGTCGGGACGCTCCGTTATATTGACAGTCCGAGAGACTGTCGATAATGCTTCCTCATCCTCACAGCAGGGCACACGACCGCACATTGGCTATGTGACCTTGAGTATCCGATCAGTTTCGTCATTCAGTGATTCCACGCCAAATAGGTCACGCCATCCGGTAGCCAAGGGACCTGAGGCCTATACACTCCATTCGCTCGCTTATTGGTAGTATGCACGGGGGTAACGATCACGGAGCTTCCAGCGGCAATGCATTGTAGGACCGCTTCTCCTCAGGCCTCAGTGACGGACGTGCTATCCGAGTTAGCACAGTTGTTTCACAGCATCCCAGCAATCGACAGTTTCTTACTCGAATCAGGAATTATCTGACGGCGCTGGGTCGGTGCGGTCTGCGGTTGCATCAGGTACGGACGACCGAACGCTTTATAGGGTCCGACAGGATGGCGAAAGGGATTCGAAAGATTTCGAGTTTTCCCTTTCGTAGCATCAGAAGCTGCCATTCATATCTTCTGGCATTATCTTCCAGTGATTGTTATTTCGGACTACATTGCTGCGATGTTGGATAAGAGACTTATAGCGTCATTGGACACGGAATTTTGGATCGGTTCAGGGACATTGTCCCTGATTTACCGACGCAGTCCAATAATGTCATTACAACATGTGTTTTATTTTTCGACGCTATATATGCATATAAGCCTGCTACCAAGCATGATAGTTTAGTTTCTTGTCCGCGTTGCTCATTTCTGCCGTTTTATCATTTATACGAATAATTTATTTTGGCAGAGCAGGGCATACCGAGAGTTCATATGCATCTAGACGGCGTGGTTAAAGACTGGGAATATTCTTTTTCGCTGTCTATGTCTTTTCCAACCACAATGTTGGAAACGACAATGATGTCTAGTAGACTTAACTTAGACGCTTTATCATACGTAATCCACCTTTCTGAGGCGTTATCATTACGTCTTCAAGAAAAGATTTACGGGATATTATTCTCAATGTGATTTCTTTTGAGGGCAGTAGTTTGTTCACGTATAACTCCGCCCTTCAGTGGCTGATTGGAGTTGGTTAGACGTGACGCAGCCCTAGCTACATCCACGCGCGTGGATAGTAAGGTGAAGAACTCTCTCAGAGTCGCTTCGTTCTCGGAGAAGCCTCTCTTCGACGGCAACTTTTCAGCAATCCATGAATTGCTCGATTTACACGTTCTCTTGTCTATCTAGTTTTACAAGAGTTTCAGACTGGGGCAAACATTCGGTGGTTGACTCAGAAAGTGCCACTGCAGTTGCCGGATCCGAGTGTTATAGTTATGACGGTTGCCAGTCAAACAGATTGGGATATAATATTGATCCCAACGGATTCGAAGTGCCAGGGTCTTTGGGTTCCGCAGTCTCTAAGCAAGCAATTATCTTCCGCGGAATAATGTTTTTTAGGCTTGCTTTATGTCATTGCATGAACATTATTCAGAAACGCATGTCCAAATCCTGTCCGTTAATTCGACAGTAGTGGCGTATCTCCGGAACCAGGGAGGCACTCATTCGTTTCCGTTATTCAATTTAATGGAAAGAATCCGTCTGTTGGTCATAGTACACCAAGTTCTGTTTCGGTCCGTCATATTCCGGGTCGTCTGATTGTTTTACCGGACTCCCGTTCACTTAGGGGTCGCTTGTTGCCGTCAGAATGGACTCTCAACAAACAAGTATTCAATCAGATTTGCTATCTATGGGAGCGCCCAATGATGATTTATTTACGACTCAGCTTGCTACTCAATTGCAGACGTATGTGTTGGCTTGTCCGGATCTCTGAGCTAATGTTGTTAACGCTCTATTGATCTAATAGGACGGAATGATAGGATACGCGTATCCTCCGGCGCTGTTGTTTCAGCAGGTATTGCTAAGACAAACAACCACAATACATTTCTGTTGATAGCATCTCTTTCTTCACAGAGACCGTGGGTAATTTACTCTGATGTCTACTGTGGGACTTAACGCGAAATCTTCCTCAATGAGAGGATCTTTTTTCGCTGGGTGAATCGTGTCATCTTTATCACATCCCGCAAGGTCGCAACCTTCACGTATTCCGTTGTGTGGTCCGTATTGCATTGTAAGCATTCTACTGGACGAGCTTTGGACGCAATTTCTTACTATAGGAGATCCTCTTCTTCGCTATTCTATGCAGCTAAAGTGGAGGCTCTTCCGTCGTTGGTGTAGGGATCACTATATTCATATTGTTGATCCCTCCATACTACTCATTGCAACTTTTTAGTATACTTGTTTGACAAGATCTACTGCAGCCTGTTATTATTAAGGTTATAGGTTTATGTTACCTCATACCTATGCACTCTATGATAGTTTACAATTGAGTCTTATGTCTCTTTATCTAAGTCAGTTAGTAACTTTTTGATAAATAGACTTAGAATCTTTAGATTAAATTCCTATATGGAATTTAACTTCGGTTCTTATTTAGCTAAGTAATCATTTGAGCCTCTGGAAACAGTAGTTTTCAAATTCTGACCTTTTAGACAGTAATTCTGTTGGCTTCTCTTTTACTGAAGAGTCAGTGAGTTTCATGCACTATTGATGGATGATTTTCACTTTCGTAGTTTCGGAATCACTACTTCCTTTACTATTTAGGTTGGATTTTTGCATAAGAGTTAGGCTCCTAATATTCGGAACCTATTGTTATTAAGGTCCTTCCATCTTCGTACGGGCATAGGTCTTTACTCTGTCCGGTTAGAGTTTATGTATTTATAAACAGATATCTGTTTATTACTAAGGGTGTAAGCTTCTTCTGTCTTTGATGCCTAATAGAAGGACGTTACGCTCCATTCTATTGCTAATGGATTCTATTAACTATCGGTACTGCTTATGGTATATCATTGACTCAGCAGTTGTGCTTAAGATTTCGGCTCATGAAGTAAGAGTTCTTCTACATCTTGGGCTTACATTAATAGTGTCGCTATTATAGATTTTTGAAGGCTGCTCATTGCGCTCAGCCATCCACATTCATGAATTTTTATCTCAGAAATATCGAGTCCATTTCTGGAGGCCTCTATTATTAGGTCTATTATCTACTGCTCAGAATGTCATTCACTTAACAGTTGCTACTATAGCTAGGTAGGCTGTCTGTTTCGGCAGTGACTCCGTTCTGCTGCCCTCTTCGCTCTGGGCTATTTGACCCAGGGCAAGAAAAAGGGGGGGGGGGGGGGGGGGGGGGGGGGGGAGGGTGTTCCCTTGGGTCACCTGTTTTACTATGAAAACAAGGGGATACCTCCTCCGGAGTTAGTAATTCTGAGCTGTTATTGGGATGGTTGTTTAGTGAGAAGTTTATGTTTTAAAAATTCATTCAAGTCTTAGTTTTTAAAGTATAGCTTTTGAATATAGCACGTGTCAACGGACATGATTATGCAATCCTCAGACACTTTTAAGGAGTATAAGAGTCTCTATTCTCTAGTCTTACTTTATTTATTGGCTTACTTTAAAAATTATTAGTATAAAGATTATATTGGATATTAATAGAGTACATGGATGTATGATGCTCAATTTTGGAAGGTGTTGTATCTTTCTAATTTATCATAAATAAGAGAAAGATACATGTAAGGCCTATTACTTCTTTTTCCCTAGAGGGGATGACTCTATTTTATATTATTGAGCGTATTCCATCTTGCTCTATGTCCTTGGCCCTCCAGGCTTTTTACTATTCAGCTATGTCTGGGTCATTGGTACAGTATAAAAATGTTAAAAAATTGATAGTAATTTCTATATTTTTTATACTTACCAATGACCCAGACGGGGATGGCCCTCCCAGGAGTTGGGAACTGTTGCCTCCCCGCTGAGTACATAGCACTTACCAGGCACTGGTTATTAGAATGATTAATGGCGCCAATTTCGGAACGTCCTTGACACTGCGCATGCGCAGTAGAGGTGAAGTGTGGAGGGCCATTCAGGACATGTTTTCTTTGGTTTTAGATGCAAATTTTGTAGATTGGGGGGCAAAATTTGTGTTTGGTCCTATATTTTAAGAGTTAGCACCAGCTATGTCTGGGTCATTGGTAAGTATAAAAAATATATAAATTACTATAAATTTTTTAACATTCTTTGCATAACAAGGGAGCTAATTTATTCAGTTGTCAAATTGTCTGTCCATTCTCATGAAAAATTGTACCATTGATTTGAAAATATAATTTTGAAGTACTGGCTACAGCCTCTATTAAAATCAGTGCAATTAACTATACCATTTAAAAATGTGGTATATATTGTCACAAAAATTATTAGTAGCACAACTCCATGGGCATGTTTTTCAGAACATGTCCAGCAGATCTTCATTGGCTCACCTGACTGAAAGTCAGGATGAGCTTTAATGATCACTCACCATCTGTCGTCCGTGAACATGGTGTTTGCATCTTCTCCTCCAAAATCACTGAACTGATTTCAGTTTGAGGTGATTACTTGTTCTGACATCGCATTTTTTTTTGTTCAAATCAACTTGCCCAGCCCTATAGGTAGGGGGTGGGGGAAAATGCTCCAAATCTAAACATTTTTTAAATCATCATCTCATGAACCAGTGAGTACAATGACTTGATATTTTGTATGGAGCTTCCTTTTGGTGTATAGAATCAAGTTTGTTCAAACGAAGTTTGTGGAGCAAACATTTGCCTTTGTTATGGGAAGGGCAAGATTTTTGGCCTCACCCAAAATTTCTATTTTCTGAACCGATGGTCCAATTTGAGCCAAATTAGTATGTGATATTATTGAGTCATAAGTACTTGATTCATGCAGAAAAAATTTCCCACGTCCCCGTGGAAACCCAAGAGCTAAATATAAAAATATTTTCAAACCCCTATATTTCCCAACCACACGGAACAGAGAAGTGTTATTTGGTATGAAGCATCCTTAGGATCAGGAAAATGGAATGGTAAAAAAAATTGCCACTGGTTATGTCAGGGTGTCCTGTTGGAGAGGGGGGGGGGGGGGGTTGGTGGGGCATTGAAACCACTGATCAGAATGTTTTACGATTTGGTATACTACATCCATTGGGGGAGGGAAGGGTCAGATACAAGTTTGTTAAGATTAGGCCCCTTTGTTCATATTCAGGCTCAATACAGGAGCCTGAATTTTAACATAGGGCTCTATGGGGAGAATCTTTAAAAATCTTCTTCAGAACCAGGAGTCAGAATCTTTTAATGTTTGGTATACATCATTGCTTTGAGGGTCAGATTCAAGATTGTTCAAATCAAGTCCCTCAGTTAATATTTGGGCGTCCTATGGCAGCTTGAATTTTAACTTTGTGCAATATGGAGGATAATCTTTAAAGATCTTCTTCAGATCCACCAGTAAGAATCTTTTGATATTTAGTATACAGCATCCTTAGGGAGGTTAGATCTAAGTTTGTTCAAACCAAGTCCCTGGATTAATATTTGGGCTCCCTTTTTGAGCCTGAATTATTACTTTGTCCAATTTGAGGAATAATCTTTAAAACTCTTCTTCTCCAGACCCACTGATCAGAATCTTTTGATAATGGTATATAGAATCCTTACAATGGTCATTATCAAGCGCTTTCAAATCGAGCCCATCGGTTAATAATTGGGCTCTCCATCATGAGATTCAATTTGTTCAAATAACGTTATTGGGTTGATATTTGAGTTCCCGGGAGGAGGGGGGTGGGGGGGGGCAGGTTTTAACATAGTGCAAAATTGGTAATATTCTCAAAACCTTCATCTCCAGTACCGCCAGTTATATACCTAGTTTGATATTTGGACTCCCCTAGTTTTGCATGACTGAAAATCTGGGCATTATTTCTGTGGTAGCATCCCAATACTAGAAAAAATCATCTGGCATGGTCAACAGAATTATAAATAATTAAATAACTTCATTCCTTTGTAGTGTTAAACCATTGATTCTAAGCTAATTAAATCCTTCTTTAAACAACTTTGGTTGAGTGAGCGCCTCGGGGCCCCATATATTCCTTCCCAGGACAGCAAATCTCTTGCTCAAACTAATAACCAAACTTCCATCTGAGAAAGTGAATCAAATTTTTAACCAGTGCCTTTTTCGGTTATATAGTGTCATGAATTTTTTATCAAATATTCACAGAATTCATGGATGGATTTGATGAAAAGTGTTTTAAAAAATACTTTGCAGATTAAGAGTATACCCTTTGCACACTGATGTTAAAATATCAAAATTTTAATACTTTTCAGACTTGGCATGTTGGGTTATACAGTGGAGCCCATTTAAATAAATATCTTTTAATTGAATATCCCTGTTAATTGTATATATAACATCCAAACACCAAACCATTTATCATACCTCCAATACAAATTTGACCTATTAATTACATTTGAGAGTAAACTCTGGTTATTTGAATAGAAAATCTTGCACTTTGCCAAAGAATTATTCTAACAAGGACTGATTTCCACCCATAGTGGTTTTTTTGCCAGAATACATCCAGTATATATAGGCATTTAATCAAGTATATCTTACTTGACAGCACTCAATGAGCTCTGTAAAACAAGATATAATAGAATAAATGCTTAGTTTATCACAAAAAGACAGGAAATTACCCAATTCCTGTTAAATGTGTACTCTTGTTAACTCTTTCAACACAAGAGGCCGCTTTTCCGCTCCAGGACCACGAAACGTCATAATTTCATTAAGTAGGATGTACTAAGTGAATGTATGTGGTAGAACAATTAATATTTTTAACGTGCAGCCTTCAGGCTGCACTTTGAAAATATTAATTGCTCTATCCCCAAATAATGGATATGGACTCTTCCAATTTCTGTCATTTAACTGGCATGGAAGATACCACCAGTGTTGAAAAGGTTAATTGAATATTTTTTACTGACAAAGTGGCTCTTCAATAACTATTAATAGTGAGTGCAATGGCTCAGTAGTTAGTGCATTGAACTTCAAACCAAAAGGTCCATTGTTTGATCCTGACCGGCGGTAACTGTGATGTGTCCTTGTGTAAGACACCCATATGGGGGCACTTTGATGCTGTGTATTAAGGTATACTGCGCATTGAGGGTGCACTTACCTTCAGCCAATGCTAACCATGTTTGTGGAGCATTAGTAGGTTGGAAGTCTGACAGCTTCTCATCCCTGCTGTATGGTTCTTTCCAGGTACTTCAGCTTCCCCCACCCATAAAACTGTCTGACACAAGGTGACCCTGTTGTTAAAAGTGTGGTTAAACCCCAATAAATAAAAAACAAAATAAATTAACAGGGTTTCACTGTAGTGGCAGAGAGAGAACACAGTTATACATATAAATTCTCATTACAGGAATAGTGAAGCTTGGGCATCAATCCGCAAACAATTACGTGAATTCACACTTAACACGCAGAGAAATTTGGAAGAGGAGCGAGCAAAACTAATGGCAGAGAATCAGATGTTGAAAGAGCAAGTAGGAGAAGCAAATAATTATATTGACATTCATCTTGTCAAGTGAGTTGCAGATTCAGTATTGCACCATTTCTCCTTTCTTGTCTTCCTGTCTGTTTTGGACTTTCAGGGGCTTCAAGTGGAACATTTAAGTATTTCTTGAAATCAACCCTTCATCTGCTGCAGGCAAATTTTCCTGCCCAGTACAAAACTATTTTGTGTTGCCCACTAAAGGTATATTCCTGGCTCATGACAACAAAATAAACCCTTGTAAACATGAGTAATTGTCGCAAAGATGATTTCCTAATGCCAGACTTACTTGAATTTTTCATAAAATCAATCAAGTCATGGCTGCTTTAAAGCAGTCATGATGTGATTTTATGCAAAATTTTAAAAAATACTCATTGAAGAAATATTAGTGGACACTCTAATTGAAACTGTCCAGTGTAAATTTAGTAAACTTGTACTTGTTGGTATCAATGCAGTTTGATATTACTTTTCTCCTGTAAGGGAGGAATATAGTGTAGAACTACATCCATCTGTCTCTCCATCCATCCAAACTTTGTTTATGGCATAACTTGAACAATAGTTAACACACAGACAAGTTAAGCTACAGTGTCATTGACGCTTTCATTAGTAATGGATCCTAATCCTTGGTAGTTCAATTTTGATGTTGGTACCATCTCCATGATTTTGAAATTTCGACAGTTACATGTACTTTACTATTGTTATCACCATAAACCACATGATGATGAAAATCTACTTGTCAGTCTACATGTATGTTATTGATTATTGCAGGTACAAGCAGGAAATTATGCGACTGAGAAAACTATTAGGTCAGGAAGAGGAGATGTTAGTAGCAGGAGCTCTAAGTGACAGGTCGTACAAAGGAAAAAGAAGACATTAAAGATGGAATATTTAAAAAATATCAACACAAGAAAGACTAACTTTATTCTGTGAAATAGTTGCTTGAAATTCTCATCAAACCATAGCAGCTGCCATATCCAAATTAGATTAGAAATACAAGATTAGGAGAATCAAGGAATATTTAATACAAAAAGTGACCTAATGCACTGAAATCCATTATATAGTTAAAAGGGGTCGCAGACAAAATCTCTGGAGGATTAAATTCTTTTTGGAAACAATCCCCTCTGTACAAAATGCCCTCACTTTAATTTTAACAAAATCCCTCACTCACTTCTATTTTCAAAGGCGGGTAAAAACTTATTTGTTTCATCAATTGTTTACCTCACAAGACCAGCAGCCGACATTTGCAAAAATATCCCCCAAATAACAAAATGATTCCATTTTATGCCTTGATGAGCTCATTCCCATGATGGGTCATACACTATGTTTGTATAGCAAAAAATGAAAAAAATAAAATTGTTTGCAATATTGGTGAATTTGATTTTTTTACATAAAATTTTGTTCCAGGGAGGAACACCATGAAACTTTGTGCAAAGGCATATTGCGTGTCTATGGCAAATATTTCCATCCACTTTGACTTGTACCTGAACCCACCTGCTTTCCTAGTGCTGGGTGGTATTGCCTAAAAGTAATTTTAATCCAGCTTTTTTTTTAAAAATAGTGCTTAATCTATGAAAAAAATTAACTCTGTCTTTAGAAATTTTCTTGTGTTCCAGCAGGGAGCCAACTAGTGCTGCCAACTAATCATTGATGATTAGTTGGTTAGGATGGTTATTTTTATTTGTGGAGTCATGACAAATTTACATGACATTGTATGTATCACAATGTTGTGGGCTGAAACACAGTTAATGTTGAAGAACACAAAAAGCAATGCCGGGTTTGACTATCCTGACACCAATATGCAGTAAATAAACATGTAGATACAACACTGTGACAAAAGATAACAGTGTTGAGCGACGTGCATGATTTGCTTCAGAAATCAAAATCAATGAAAATGTTCATAGCAGTCATTCATTGGAAGTAATCAGAGACCTGGTATCAATATAAAAGTTGCATGCATCTCTTCCTTTTTCAACTTAATGCCCCATCAGGTATATCGTGGGAGCTAATTACAACAGCACATGTGAAAAAAATAATACATTTTATTTCACAATTGTCAGTGGCATCTGCTGTAAAAAGCCATTTCTGACGATCATGGTTAGTAAAACATGATAATCCCAAAGGCTGACATTAAAAAACAAAATTATATCCAATTGTTATTAATTAATATTATTGTCGACACATCACCGTGCATTCACTTGTTAATGGTAGCAATTTTGCAGATGTGTTTTCTCTCGCATTGAATGCATTTGTCATACCATTCAATGAAGTTAAGCTCCCAAGTATTTCGTTGTTTGATCTTTATGTTACATTGGGAATATATTATGAATATGATGACAATTAATGAATTCAGAAAACCAATAGTTATGGCAGCTCTAGAGCCAACTTTCATGAATGCAACATGGCGATGAATGCCATTCATGTAGAAACTCATACATCAGACTTGACACATTACTGGTAGAGTCTTTGAATGTAGACACCCTTCCATAAATTGTAGCAAAGCAAATCCAAAGAAATTAAGCCATTTTACTTCTGTGATAATTTGAAGTACAGCCACAGAATATAAAGCCTTTAATTTGTGGACCTGCACTTAAGAATGGTGCCCAAATATGGGCTTCCGGCACTCTACCATTTACCCATTTACCCAACATAATGGCCAAAACCAGCCAGCCCTATTCACAAAAAATGTCATTAAATTTTCAGTATTTTTTTCATTTTTTGCATCAGAAACATAGCTTTTGACCCCCTCATTGGAATAAGCTCATTAAACCGTTCCATTGAGGGGACATAAGCTATGTTTTGATGCAAAAAAAATTTGTTATTCAGTAATTTTGTTTGCAAGTGTCATCTGCTTTTCGTGTTAGGTAAAGAGTTAATAATATCATTTCCTCAGTGTTCATTTTGTTCAGAAATTTTCTGGTTCTGTCCGGTCTTGCACGGGTATAAAAGAGTGAAAATGGATTTGAATGGAAATCTTTAGTGGAAGGGTAAATGGGTAATTTCCCATTCAAAGAGTTTGAAGGTTATGAAAATTTTGTCATGTTCTTGAATAAATAAATTTGTTAGTCTCCAAATTAAATATTTTTTTAATATGAATGCCATTCCGTCCATGTTTATATTAGGGTATTGTTTTCTATTTAATTATATTACATAATGCAATTTGTTATTCACATATTCACTTCATTGATGTTCTCATGTCACTTTATATAAAACATTGTCAAGTTCAAACTTAATCGAATCACCTGAGCATATAAACAAACATTGCTTGTAGAGATATTTTATTATGTGCATTTTATCAAATGTTTATTTTGCTTTTGTCTTTAACCCTTAAAGACCTATTTCTGACTTTTTCGACTTCAGAACAGGTGTCCTTAACATGCCATCATGAGGAGGTACTGCAGACAATAGATAAGTTACCAAGGCAGTGGTGTCTAGTCAAGTCTTCGCTGCCTTAACAGGCAGCCAAGACTTAACTAGAAATCACTGTAAAGCCATTAGATGTATAGAGACTGTGGAATGGTGGAAATTCAAGACACTTGTCCAGGCCCTTAATGGTTAAACCTCATCACTGTGATTGTTTACTTTTAGTCGATGTTTATTTATAGTATATTAATTTAAAATCTCAGGACAGGAGCTTCTAACCTACATTCTTTCATCGCATTAAATTTTCACCCTGCTGTTCACATTTCAATTAGAAATTAGCTTATGGATCCCATCATGAGCATGGTGGCTCTGTGGTTAATGCATCAGACTTTAAACCATAATGTCCACGGTTCAGTCCTGATCAGTTGCAAGGCACTTAATCCTGATTGGTGTTGCAGAGTTAGTATGTTGGGGATGCTGATAGTTGCTTGCCACTGCTTAGTGGTTCTCCCCAGGTACTCCAGCTTCTTCCTCCTGTAAAACTGGCCAATATGAGATTGGCATGGCTATTGAAAGTGTTTTTATACCATACCCCCCGCAAACAAAGTTTGGGGGGTATATAGGAATCACCCTGTCCGTCCGACCATCTGTCTGTCTGTCCGTCTGTCCATCCTTATAAGCGCAACTCCTCCTAAACCTTTTGAAGAATTTTCATGAAACTTTACACAATGGAAGAACTCCATATGAAGATGAGCATGGAGAAATATAATTCTGTTCTGACAGTTCCAAGAGGAGATTATCTTATACATTTCAGGCACGGGGGTATCATTTTGTGAGCTTGCTCACAGTACCTCTAGTTAAACCTTAAGGGCCTAATTCCAATTTTGATCACTTTCTACTGTAGCAAAACATATACACCTACATGCTGGCTCTGGGGGAACTAGCATGTTACATTCTAAATACCATAGCAGTTGTTTCTATGCAAGTCTTGGCTGCCTACATAGGCAGCCAAGACTTGCCTAGAAACAAGTGTAAAGCTACAGGATGCAGAGGGTCAAAATGTAGAAAAATATGTATAAAACTCCCTAGGTCCTTAAAGGTTAAACCACATTGTAATTCATCAGTTAAATTTGACCTTGTTGTTTTTCTGAACCCGTAATTTGATTGGCTAGGAGCCGGTCGGCTCCATGCTCTAATCTCAGGTAAATTCTCTCTCTTACCGTGCTCTGATTGCCAAAAGTGGGTCAATTAGAACATGTCTGTATCCATGCTACATGCGAGCAGTGGCACTAAATCGCTCATATCACAGAACAAACACACTCCGGAGTTGTTTTCTATGGCAACAGTTGTCAACGTACGTGCTTCGAAGTACACCTTGTAAATTCGATCATGGCAAATAGACCGAGATTGAAAATTACTTTTTTTTTATTGGGTTTCTTCAAATAAATCAGGTTTGGAGAATTTTTTCAATTCTAACAATGACAGGAATTGCAATGGAGATAAATGTCTCTTGTTTCATTAGACATTGGGGAATTTGACTATGGAAAACCATTTGTTAACTCGCCCCTTCTGGACTCGTTAACAAATGGGTTTCCATAGTCAAATCAACTGGTAGAGAACTAGAGAACGTTCCAACAAGGGGATTCACTTTTAGTTAGGGATTACCTGAGAACCCTTTTTGTGGCTTATATAATATATAAAAGAGTTTATGGAACAGGGTTCATTGGGTCCTTGAAAGAGCTTAGACATGCTTGAATTTTGAAACTGAAATTCCAAAGTTTAACTAGAGGAGTGCAAAATTATTATTGCCACTCGTAGGAGTCTTGTGGAAACCTCTATAAGAGGCAGAAGATTGACCCCCCCCCCCCCCCCCAACTAATTGTACTGCAAGCTTTGGTTGCAAGCCCCAATCTCATGAATTCAAGAAGTAATTTATTCCCACTTTTTTTTCCCTTCTTCCACCTACAAAAAGTATGAATAAGTTACATTTTTATACTGTACCAATGACCCAGACATAGCTGGTGCTAACTCTTAAAATATGGGGCCAAACACAAATTTTGCCCCCCAATCCCCAAAATTTGCATCTAAAACCAAAGAAAACATGTCCTGAAAGGCCCTCCACACTTCGCCTCTACTGCGCATGCGCAGTGTCAAGGACGTTCCGAAATTGGCGCCATTAATCATTCTAAGTTTGGCCCTTCATCAGTTAACATCTGACTGATCTTTGTGCTTGTAAATCTCAGTTTAAATGATGCCAGACACATAAATATTAGTGAAATGGTGATTCTAAGGAGGATAGAGAAGGAGGAGAGAAAAAAATGTGTGACAGAATATTATCAGGGCTGTAACTTAAAATTTTTTAATGAAATTATGTTAAGTTACCTATTTTCGAGGCAGCAGCCATTTTGTTGTCATTCTGATTATTTAGTTACACTGTTTTTTAAGTGTTTTCCTCTCTCCCTGTCCTTTAAGACCCCCCTTTCTATTCTCCCATGCTTTTGGCATAGTTTTTGTAATTATTATTACTAAATTTTCTTGGGAGTTTTAGCTGAATAACAGAATGAATTCTGTTTTTTTCCCCATGTTTACGTCTTCACCTACGGGTGGTTAGGCGTTGTGTTCTGCATCTACCATCTGATGTTCTGCAGTTTCTTCCCTGGAAGTCTCTGTTTGGCATCAGATAGTGTATTTTTGGTAACTGATTTCGGGCCTGGGTGCCTGGAGTCTTATTTTAGTCTTTTTACATTCATTGTTTACATTTACAACAGCCCTCTGTGTGAGGGGGGGATTTCTGGAAAATAATATCTTGATGTTATTTTAATCATAACTAGATACATTATTATTGTTCGTAAGTGTTGAATAAATTTTTTAAAATATTTTTAAAATTTTTGTCCACACTTAGGCTTGGGATCCATTGGGGCTCAACGTTACTTTTCAGAAACTTGGGCTGTTCTGAAAAAATATTTTTTCAAAATATTTTGATTTCAATTATTTTTTCTATATTAATGGATCATATTATTATTATGTATTTTGATTGCCAGGGGTTAGTGCGAGTACCAGGACTTGTTTTCTTTTCACATTGAAAGGATATTGATCAATTGTAATAAGAGGAAGTCTTCCTCTGACTTTATAATCATTCTATATGTGGTCAGTGTACTCGCATTAACTCCTGTTCTGTATCGTATGATTTCGATGACAATATGGGAAGCGTATGTCACGGTATGTTATTGGGGAATTGGACACTCCGGTCCTTTCCCCGCAGGGTCATTCTACTTTATCAATTTCTATTTCAGACGATCAAGATTAGGGTGATGTATCTGTGATGTCTTCCAACAGTGTGCCTCCGTCGTCACATTTAATGAAGGGCTAGAGGAAAAGTGCTCATGTAAATACGCCAATTGCCTAAGAGGACCCTAGTAGGTTCGACGGCCTTTGACGTCCGCTAGCTCGCCCGGTGTAGCGTCCATTCACCGAATGGTTCGGCAGCCGGGTTCGTCCGTTGCGGTCTAGAAGGAATTTTGGGGTGATGCGAGCACTATAAATCAACCTAATGCACACCCAGTGACGGCGGATCGGAGGGAGAACGGAGGAAGCCTTTTAGTCCGGTTCATAGCTCGTTCCGGTCCATCCGGACGGCGAGCGAGAGAGGCCCCTCTCTCGTACAACAACATCTGGCCCCAGATGTTGTGGTACAAAATGTTTCGCATTCGGAGCATACGTCCGTCGCTCGGGACGCTCCGACATATAGTCAGTCCACAGTAGACTGTCAATAAGGCTTCCTCATTCTCATAGTTGCGCACACGACCGCTCTTGGCTACGTGACCACGGATATCCAGTCAGCTTCGCCAGTCAGAGAATCATCGGCGACCAGGTCACACCATCCGGTAGCCAGGGACACGAGGCCTGCAGACTCCGGACGTTCGCATAGGAAGTGTGCGGGAGTCAACGTACACGGAGCTTCCGGCGGCAATGCATCGTAAGACCGCCACTGCACAGGCCTCGGGAACGGACGTGCTTTCCTAAATAGCACAGTTTATCACAGCATCCCAGCATCAACTGAATCTGTCGCATATTTTTTTATCCCACGATGCTGGGTCGGGACGCTCCGCGGAAGCGGGTACGGACGTCCGAAAATTTCATCCGGTCCGACGGGATACCGAAAGGGATTTGGAGGATTTCGAGCTTTCCCTTTCGGAACAACATATGCTGTTGTGTATGTCATCTGACTTGGTCTTCTACAGCTTCTTTCGTCGGACCAGAATGCTGCGATGCCGGATAAGAAACTGATAGCGTCGGTGGACTTAGAAATTTTTGGTTCGGTTCAGGGACATCGCCCCTCAGTTCTGACATAGTCCAATAATGTCACACAAACTTTCGAATTATTGAACGACGCTATATATATTATTATTATATGCTTGCTATAACCAAGCATTTCTGGTTTCTTGTTCGCAAAGTTACGGAGATGTCTTTCAAAAGTGTGCCTCTGTCGTCATAGTTAATGAAGAGCTAGCGGCAATAAGTGCTCATGGAATATGTCTATCGCCTACGGAGTGACATTCGCTAGCTCACCCGGTGTAGCGTACATTCATCGAATGGTTCGGCTGCCGGGTTCGTCCGTTGCGGTCCAGGAAGGAGATTTGGGTGATGCGAGCACTTTAATTACTTTAGTACTCACCCAGTGACGGCAGATTGAGGACAGATCGGAGGAAGCCTGTTAGTCCGGTTCCTGGCTTGTCCAGGTCCGTCCGGGCTGTGAGCGAGAGAGGTCCCTCTCTCGTCCAACAACATAGGGGACCGCATGTTGTGGTTCAGATATTTTACATTCGGAGCATATGTCTGTCGGTCGGGACGCTCCGTTATATTGACAGTCCGAGAGACTGTCCTTAATGCTTCCTCATCCTCACAGCAGGGCACACGACCGCACATTGGCTACGTGACCTCGAGTATCCGATCAGTTTCGTCATTCAGTGATTCCATGGCGAATAGGTCGCGCCATCCGGTAGCCAAGGGACACGAGGCCTATACACTCCGTTCACTCGCATATTGGTAGTATGCACGGGGTAACGATCACGGAGCTTCCAGCGGCAATGCATTGTAGAACCGCTTCTCCTCAGGCCTCAGTGACGGACGTGCTATCCGAGTTAGCACAGTTGTTTCGCAGCATCCCAGCAATTGACAGTTTCTTGGTCGAATCAGGAATTATCCGACGGCGCTGGGTCGGTGCGGTCCGCGGTTGCATCAGGTACGGACGATCGAACGCTTTATAGGGTCCGACAGGATGGCGAAAGGGATTCGAAAGATTTCGAGTTTTCCCTTTAGTAGTATCGGAAGCTGCCTTTCATATCTTCTGGCATTATCTTCCAGTGATTGTTATTTCGGACTTCATTGCTGCGATCTTGGATAAGAGACTTATAGCGTCATTGGACTCGGATTTTTCGATCGGTTCAGGGACATTGTCCCTGACTTACCGACGCAGTCCAATAATGTCATTAGAACATGTGTTTTATTTTTCGACGCTATATATGCATACAAGCCTGCTACCAAGCATGATAGTTTAGTTTCTTGTCCGCGTTGCTCATTTCTGCCGTTTTATCATTTATACGAATAGTTTATTTTGGCAGAGCAGGGCATACCGAGAGTTCATATGCGTCTAGACAGTGTGGTTAAAGACTGGAAATATTCTTTTTCGCCGTTTATGTCTTTTCCAACTTCAATGTTGGAAACGACATGATGTATAGTAGACTTAACTTAGACGCTTTATCATATGTAATCCGCCTTACTGAGGCATTATCATTACGTCTTCAAGAAAAGATTTACGGGATATTATTCTCAATGTAATTTCTTTTGAGGGCGTTCACGTATAACTCCGCCCTTCAATGGCTGATTGGAGTTGGTTAGACGTGACGCAGCCCTAGCTACATCCACACGCGTGGATAGTAAGGTTAAGAACTCTCTCAGAGTCGCTTTGTTCTCGGAGGAGCTTCTCTTCGACGGCAACTTTTCGGCAATCCATGAATTGCTCGATTTACACGTTCTCTTGTCTATCTAGTGTTACAAGAGATTCAGACTGGGGCAAACATTCGGTGGTTGACTCAGAGAGTGCCACCGCAGTTGCCGGACCCGAGTGTTGCTGTTATGACGGTTGCCAGTCAAACAGATTGGGATATAATACTGATCCCAACGGATTCGAAGTGCCAGGGTCTTTGGGTTCCGCAGTCTCTTAGCAACCAATTTTCTTCCGCGGAATAATGTTTTTTAGGCTTGCTTTATGTCATTGCATGAACATTATTCAGAAACGCATGCCCAAATCCTGTCCGTTAATTCGACAGTAGTGGCGTATCTCCGGAACCAGGGAGGCACTCTTTCGTTTCCGTTATTCAATTTAATGGAAAGAATCCGTCTGTTGGTTATAGTACACCAAGTTCTGTTTTGGTCCGTCATATTCCGGGTCGTCTGATTGTTTTACCGGACTCCCGTTCACTTAGGGGTCGCTTGTTGCTGTCAGAATGGACTCTCAACAAACAAGTATTCAATCAGATTTGCTATCTATGGGAGCGCCCAATGATGATTTATTTACGACACAGCTTGCTAATCAATTGCAGACATATGTGTTGGCTTGTCCAGATCTCTGAGCTAATGTTGTTAACGCTCTATTGATCTATAGGACGGAATGATAGGATACGCGTATCCTCCGGCGCTGTTGTTTCAGCAGGTATTGCTAAGATAAACAACCACAATACATTTCTGTTTGATAGTATCTCTATCTTCACAGAGATCATGGGTAATTTACTCTCTTGTCTACTGTGGGTCTTAACGTGAAATCTTCCTCAATGTGAGGATCTTTTTTCACTGGATAAATCGTGTCATCTTTATCACAACCCGCAAGGTCGCAACCTTCATGTATTCCGTTGTGTGGTCCGTATTGCATTGTAAGCATTGTACTGGACGAGCTTTGGACGCGATTTCTTACTATAGGAGATCCTCTTCTTCGCTATTCTATGCGGCTAAAGTGGAGGCTCTTCCGTCGTTGGTGTAGGGATCATTATGTTCATATTGTTGATCCCTCCATACTACTCATTGCAATTTTTTAGTATACTTGTTTCACAAGATCTACTGCAGCCTGTTATTATTAAGGTTATAGGTTTATGTTACCTCATACCTATGCACTCTACGATAGTTTACAATTGAGTCTTATGTCTCTTTATCTAAGTCAGTTAGTAACTTTTTGATAAATAGACTTAGAATCTTTAGATTAAATTCCTATATGGATTTTAACTTCGGTTCTTATTTAGCTAAGTAATCATTTGAGCCTCTGGAAACAGTAGTTTTCAAATTCTGACCTTTTAGACAGTAATTCTGTTGGTTTCTCTTTTACTGTAGAGTCAGTGAGTTTCATGCACTATCGATGGATGATTTTCACTTTCGTAGTTTCGGAATCACTACTTCCGTTACTATTTAGGTTGGATTTTTGCATAAGAGTTAGGCTCCTAATATCCGGAACCTATTGTTATTAAGGTCCTTCTGTCTTCGTACGGGCATAGGCCTTTACTCTTTCCGGGTAGAGTTTATGTATTTATAAACAGATATCTGTTTATTACTATGGGCGAAAGCTTCTTCTGTCTTTGATGCCTAGTAGAAGGACGTTACGCTCCATTCTATTGTTAATGGATTCTATTAACTATCGGTACTGCTTATGGTATATCATTGACTTAGCAGTTGTGCTTAAGATTTCGGCTCATGAAGTAAGAGTTCTTCTACATCTTGGGCTTACATTAATAGTGTCGCTATTATAGATTTTTGAAGGCTGCTCATTGCGCTCAGCCATCCACATTCATGAATTTTTATCTCAGAAATATCGAGTCCATTTCTGGAGGCCTCTATTGTTAGGTCTATTATCTACTGCTCAGAATATCATTCACTTAACAGTTGCTACTATAGCTAGGTAGGCTGTCTGTTTCGGCAGTGTCTCCGTTCTGCTGCCCTCTTCGCTCTGGGCTATTTGACCCAGGGCAAGAAAAAGGGGGGGGGGGGTGCTCCCTTGGGTCACCTGTTTTACTATGAAAACAAGGGGATACCTCCTCCGGAGTTAGTAATTCTGAGCTGTTATTGGGATGGTTGTTTAGTGAGAAGTTTATGTTTTTAAAATTCATTCAAGTCTTAGTTTTTAAAGTATAGCTTTTGATTATTGCATATGTCAACGGACATTATTATGCAATCCTCAGACACTTTTAGGAGTATAAGAGTCTCTATTCTCTAGACTTACTTTATTTATTGGCTTACTTTAAAAATTATTAGTATAAGGATTATATTGGATATTAATAGAGTACATGGATGTATGAAGCTCAATTTTGGAAGGTGTTGTATCTTTCTAATTTATCATAAATAAGAAAGATACATGTAAGGCCTATTACTTCTTTTTCCCTACAGGGGATGACTCTATTTTATATTATTGAGCGTATTCCATTTTGCTCTATGTCCTTGGCCCTCCAGCCGTTTTACTATTCAGCTATGTCTGGGTCATTGGTACAGTATAAAAATGTTAAAAAATTTATAGTAATTTCTATATTTTTTATACTTACCAATGACCCAGACGGGGATGGCCCTCCCAGGAGTTGGGAACTCTTGCCTCCCCGCTGAGTACATAGCGCTTACCAGGCGCTGGTTATTAGAATGATTAATGGCGCCAATTTCGGAACGTCCTTGACACTGTGCATGCGCAGTAGAGGTGAAGTGTGGAGGGCCTTTCAGGACATGTTTTCTTTGGTTTTAGATGCAAATTTTGGGGATTGGGGGGCAAAATTTGTGTTTGGCCCTATATTTTAAGAGTTAGCACCAGCTGTGTCTGGGTCATTGGTAAGTATAATAAATATAGAAATTACTATAAATTTTTTAACATTATCAAACATAATCACTGAGGTTCTGTATAAAATATTATTTAAAACAGGGACATAGATACAGAGGGTTGGAGGTTCAGATAGCCTTCCTTCAAACGGTTTGTTAGAAAACATTGCAGACATGATTGGAAAACTCTTGGATATAAAATTGAAATGGACAGAGAAATTTTCCATTTTAACTGGTTCAGTGCTAGAAGCCACTATCATGGCTCTACTGAAAAGTGCTGAAAGCCACTTTAGTGGCTTTGCAATGTATGCACTGTAGCTTGTGCACTTCTCAGCAGTAAGAAAAAATCTTTACATGTAATTGTTTTATTACAATTTTTTGGAGAGTGCCTGTTGGCACTCTCCAACTCCAATAAATTGTAACAAAACAGTTATTTAAGCACAAAATCTTGCACAAATAAGGTTACTTTGGCTGGTAGCATGATATCTTGGAAAAAAATTACTCATGTTACGATTCACTTGTGAAAAAGACTGAAGTGCTGAGATTGCAAAAACTCTCTATTTTTATACTGTACCAATGACCCAAACATAACTGGTGCTAATTCTCAAAACTCTAGGGCCAAACACAAATTTTGCCCCCCAGTCCCCAAAATTTGCATCTAAAACCAAAAAAATCATGTCCTAAATGGTCCTCCATACTTTTCCTCCACTGCACATGTGCAGTGTCAAGGAGGTCTCGAAATTGGTGCCAATTATCATTCTTTGTTTGGCCCTTCATCAGTTCACATCTGACTGATATTTGTGCTTGTAAATCTCAGTTTAAATGATGCCAGACACATAAATATTAGAGAAATGGTGGATCTAAAGAGGAAATAGAAGGAGGAGAGGAAAAATGAGTGGCAGGAAATAATCAGGGCTGTAACTTAAAAATTTTTTACGAAATTATGTTATGTTGCCTAATTTTGAGGCATGGGCCTGTTGTTGTCATTTTTGCTATAAAGTTACACTGCTTTTTCAGTGTTTCCTCTCTCCCTTTCCTTTAAGTCACCCCTTGCTATTCTCCCGTGCTTTTGGCATATTTTTTGTAATATTATTACTAAAATTTCTTGGGAGTTTTAGCTGGGTAACAGAATGAATTCTGTTCTTTTCCCCATGTTTACGTCCTCACCCATGGGTGTTTAGGCGTAGTGTTCTGCATCTACCATCTGATGTTCTGCAGTTTCTTCCCTGGAAGTCTCTGTTTTGCATCAGATAGTGTTGTTATTGGTAACTGATTTCGGGCCATGTTTATCAGTGCCTGGAGTCATGTTTCTGGTGTTTATACACTTCTTGTTTACATTGACAACGGTTTCTGTTGAGAGGGATTTCTTGTCTTTGTATTAGCTTAATCATAACAAGATACATTATTATTATACGTAAGTGTTGCATTAATTTTTTTGAAATATTTTTAAAAATTTTGTCAACACTTACGCTTTTTTGGGATCCATTGGGGCTCAACGTTACTTTCAGAAACTTGGGCTTTTCTGAAAAAATATTTTTGCAAAAATTTTTTTTGATTTCAATTATTTTTTCTGTGTTAATGGATCATGTTATTATGTATCTTTGTTTTCAGGGGTTGGTGCGAGTACTAGGACTTTTTCTGTTCTTTTCACAATGAAAGGATATTGTTCAAATTGTAATAAAAGGAAATCTTCCTCTGACTTTCATAATCATTGTATTAATTGTAGTCAGTGTACTCGCACTAACTCCTGTTCAGTATGTGTTAATTGGGATGAAAAACATTGGAAACGTGTGTCACTGTATGTTGTTAGCGGGGAAAAGGCCATGCCGGTCCTTTCTCCGCAGGGTCACTCTAGTTTATCAATCTCTATTTCAGAGGAACAAGAACAGGGTGATGTTTCCGTGATGTCTTCCAAAAGTGTGCCTCCGTCGTCACAGTTAAATGAAGAGCTAGCGGCAAAAGTGCTCATGGAAATACGTCAATTGCCTAAGAGGTCCCTAGTAGGATCGACGGCATTGGCGTCCACTAGCTCGCCCGGTGTAGCGACCATTCATCGAATGGCTCGGCAGCCGGGTTCATCCGTTGCGGTCCAGGAAGGAGATTTGTGTGATGCGAGCACTATAATAAGACAAAGTGCACACCCAGTGACGACGGATCAGAGGAGAGAACGGAGGAAGCCTATTAGTCCGGTTCCTAGCTCATCCAGGTCCATCCGGGCTGCGAGCGAGAGAGGTCCCTCTCTCGTACAACAACATCTGGGACCAGATGTTGTGGTACAAAACATTTCGCATTCGGAGCATACGTCCACCGCTCGGGACGCTCCGTTATATAGACAGTCCGGAGAGACTGTCGATAAGGCTTCCTCATCCTCACGGCAGCGCACACGACCGCACCTTGGCTACGTGACCACGGATATCCAGCCATCTTCGCCGATCAGGGATTCCACGGCGCCCAGGTCACGCCATCCGGTAACCAGGGACACGAGGCCTGTAGACTCCGGACGTTCGCATAAAAGAAGTATGCAGGAGTCAACGTACATGGAGCTTCCAGCGGCAAAGCAACGTAAGACCGCTACTCCACAGGCCTCAGTGACGGACGTGCTATCCCAAATAGCACAACTTATCGCAGCATCCCAGCAAATGACAGAATCTCTGTCGGATCAGGAAATATCCGACGACGCTGGGTCGGTACGCTCCGCTAAAGCATCAGGTACGGACGACCAAGAACTTCATAGGGTCCGACAGGATGGCGAAAGGGATTCGGAGGATTTGGAGCTTTCCCTTTCGGAACAACATAAAGCTGCCGTAGATTTTATCCGGCATTATCTTCCAGAGGTTGTTCCGTCAGACCAGAATGCTGCGATGCCGGATAAGAGACTGATAGCGTCATTGGACACAGAATTTTTTGATCGGTTCAGGGACATCGTTTCCGACACAGTCCAATAAGGTCACAAGAACATTCGAATTATTGAACGATGCTATTTATAAGCTTGCTACCAAAACGGGCAAGTCTGGTTTCTTATCCGCAAATGCTCTAAATCTGCCTTTCATCAATTCAAGGAATAAATTTGAAACGGCAGGACAGGGCATACCGAGAGTTCCTCTGCGTCTAGACAATGAGACAGAAGACTTGGAATTGTCTATACCGTCGTCTATGTCAATTCAAACCACGACGTTGGAAACGACAATAATGTCTAACAGAGTTAACTCAGACCCTTTATCATACGCAGATCACCTTACTAAGGCGTTATCTTTATGTCTTCAAGGGAAAGAATTCCAGGATATACAATCCTCATTAAGACTTCTTTCAAGGGCAGTAGCTTATTCCAAGTATACCTCTGCCCTTTCAGTGGCGAACCTGGTTAGATGTGACGCAGCCCTAGCTACATCCACGCGCGTGGATGGTAAGGTGAAGAACTCTTTCAGAGTCGCTTCGGTCTCCGGAGAGCTTCTCTTCGACGGCAAGCTTTCAGCAATCTATGATAAGATAACTAAGAAAGCTTCGGATTCTCTGCTATTCAAATCCGCTTCCAAAAAGTCGGATACAGCAGAAAAGAGTAAGACAGGCACTTCTGGGACAAGTACACCCAAGAGAAGTTCCTATAGAGGTTCCTATGCATCCTCTAGGTCTTATTCTAGAGACTGTCAAGGCAGCGACTCTCGTGGGGGGACGTTATTCTGGCCGAGATAACCGGTCAGACGTCCCTAGGTCGACGGGGCAAGGTGCGGGTCGTGGAGGATGTAGTTTCTCCTTCCGCAAGCCTCGCAGGTCCAGGAGGTGATGGTTTGAACCTCTATCGTGTTCCGGTAGGCGGAAGATTATCGAGTTATATAAACTATTGGGCGTCAATTACGGACGACCCCTGGGTTCGAGGGGTAATTTCGGAAGGACTAAGAATATCCCTCAAACGAAAGCCTCCATTAACTCGAAGTCCAAAATGGACTCAGCTTCCGTCAAATCCACAGAAAAGAGACGCTCTTTTATCAGAAGTACAGTCTCTTCTGAAGAAGAATGCGGTAGAGGTCATAGAAGACCAGGAATCACTGGGTTTCTACAGCCATCTGTTTCTGGTTCCGAAACCAGACGGCTCGTTCCGTCCAGTCATAGATCTGAGCTGGATAAACAAGCTGATCGACGCTCCGAAGTTCTATATGGAGACAATTCGATCAGTCAGAGCGAGTATTTGGGTGAACGACTATGCTACAAGCATAGATCTCAAGGATGCGTACTTTCACGTCATGGTACATCCGACATTCAGAAAGTATCTACGCTTCGCAGTTCTAGGAGTTGTATATCAGTTCCGAGCGATGTGCTTCGGTTTGAACCTAGCGCCCTGGGCTTTCACTCGAATAATGAACTCGGTAATGATATATTTCCGAGCTCATTCGTCTGCGGTAACGTCGGCCTACCTGGACGACATTCTTCAGAGGTACGGCAACAAGTTAATGCTTCAGAACGATGTGCAGAATCTGCTTCTATTACTCCGACGTCTCGGTTTTATAATAAACGAGGAGAAATCGGATCTGGTGCCCTCCAAGTCATTCACTCATCTGGGAATGAGCTTCGAGACGCACAACAATCTCGTTCGTCTGCCGTTAACCAAAGCGAAATTAATCAGTTGTTACGCTCACTATTGTCTTCACTCAGACAAAGTCACAGCGAGAGAGTTCATGAGACTGATAGGTCTGTGTGGAGCCGCTGCGGATCTCATTCCGATGGGGCGGTTACGCACTCGTCCTCTCCAAATTTTCTTGACTCAGAATTGGAGTGTAAAGATTCATTCGCTCGATATAGACGTTCTCTTGTCAAATCAAGTGAAACAAGAGATTCAGACTTGGGCAAGCATTCAGTGGTTGACTCGGGGACTCGGGGAGTCCCACTGCAGTTGCCGGATCCGAGTTTTACGATTATGCCGGATGCCAGTCAAACAGGTTGGGGTGCAACATTGATCCCAACGGATTCGAAGTGCCAGGGTCTTTGGGATCCGCAGTTTCTAGGCAAGCACATAAACATCAAGGAAATGATGTCAATTTGGCTTGCACTACGTCATTGGATGAACATTATTCAGAAAACACATGTCCAAATCCTGGACAGTAGTAGCGTATATTCGGAACCAGGGAGGCACTCATTCCGTTCCATTATTCAATTTAACGGAAAGAATCCTTCTGTTTGTTCTAGAACACCAGGTTCTACTTTCGGTCCGTCATATTCCGGGTCGTCTGAATGTATTAGCAGACTCCCTTTCACAGAAGGGTCGCTTGTTGCCGTCAGAATGGACTCTCAACAAACAGGTATTCAGTCAGATTTGCTACCAATGGGAGCGGCCAATGATAGACTTATTTGCGACACAGCTCAACAATCAGTTGCAGACGTATGTGTCTCCATGTCCGGATCCCCGAGCATATGCAGTAGACGCTCTATCGATCTCGTGGGACGGAATGATAGGATATGTGTATCCTCCAGCGCCGTTGATTCAGCAGATATTGCTAAAGATAAAACAATCTCAATGCAAAATTCTGTTGGTAGCATCTCTATCTCCACAGAGACCGTGGATAAATCTACTCAGTTGTCTGCTATGGGACAGACCGTGGAAGCTTCCTCCACGAGAGGATCTTTTTTCGCAGGGGAAATCGCGTCAACTACATCACAACCCGCAAGGTCTCAACCTTCACGTATTTCCGTTGTGCGTTTCTTCTTGCACGGCAAGCATTTTACAGGACGAGCAGTGGATGTAATTTCTAACTGTAGGAGGACCTCCTCTTCGCTAAACTATGCGGCTAAGTGGAAGGTCTTTTGTCGTTGGTGTAGGGATCATTCTGTTGATATTTTTGATCCCTCCATTCCAGACATTGCAAACTTTCTAGTATACTTGTTTGATGAGATCAAACTGCAGCCTGTTACTATTAAAGGTTATAGGTCTATGTTATCTGATACCTATGCACACCATGATAGTTTACAAATTGGATCTAATGTCTCTTTATCTAAATTAGTTAGAAACTTCTCGATAAATAGACCTAGAACCCTTAGATTATTTCCTAAATGGAATTTAGCTTGGGTTCTTCTTAAATTAAAAGAAAAGCCATTTGAGCCTCTTGAGACAGTGGACTTCAAATTCTCATCTTATAAGACAGCATTTCTCTTAGCTTTCTCTTCTGCTAGAAGAGTCTCTGAGCTTCATGCACTATCTGTGGACGATTCTCACTATCGTAGTGTCGGGAACACTATTACCTTTACTACTAATGTTGGATTTTTGGCTAAGAATCAGGCTCCTAATAAATATCCGGAACCTATTGTTATTAAGGCCCTTCCGTCTTCAGACGGGCATAGGCCTTTACTCTGTCCGGTTAGAGCTTTACGTATTTATAAACGAAGATCTCAGTTCATCAGAAAGGGACAAAAACACTTCTTTCTGTCTCTGATGCCTAATAGAAAGGACATTACGGCCCATTCTATTGCTAGATGGATTCAATTAACTATCTGTACTGCTTATGATAATCTATCTTCAACTCAGCAGTCTGTGCTTAAGATTTCGGCTCATGAAGTAAGAGCTCTTTCTACATCTTGGGCTTACGCAAATAGTGTTGCTATTACAGATTTAATGAAGGCTGCATATTGGTCTCAGCCATCCACATTCACGAATTTTTATCTCAGAAATATTGAGTCCATTTCTGGAGACCTGCATTGTTTAGGTCCATTATCTGTTGCTCAGAATGTCGTCCACTAAACAGTTGCAACTATAGTTATGCAGGCTTTCTGTTCCGGCAGTGACTCTGTCCTGCTGCCCTCTTCGCTCTGGGCTATTTGACCCAGGGCAAGGGGAAGGGGGGGGGAGGGTGTTCGCTTAGGTCACCTGCTTTATAGTGAAAAGCAAGGGGATACCTCCTCTGGAGTCAGTAATTCTGAGTCGGTACCGGGATGGTTTTAAAGTGTAAAGTTAATGTTTAAATTCATTCATGTCATATTTTTAAAGTGTAGCTCGGTGTGAAGCATTTATATATGTCACGTGTCAAACGGGCATTAATATACAATCCATGGACATTTTAAAGAGTATAAAGAGTCTCAATTCTCTGGACTGACTTTATTTATTGGCTTACTTTAAAAATGATTAGTATAAAGGGTTATACTGGATGTTAATAGAGAACATGAATGTTATTATGCTCAATTATGGAGGGTGTTGTGTCTTTCTAATTTATCATAAATAAGAAAGATACATGTAAAGCCTAATACTCCTTTTCTCCTCGAGGGGATAACTCTATTATATATAGTTGAGCTTATTGAATTTTCCTCTATGTCCTAGGCCCTCCAGCCTTGTTACTATTCAGCTATGTCTGGGTCATTGGTACAGTATAAAAATGTTAAAAAATTTATAGTAATTTATATATTTTTTATACTTACCAATGACCCAGACGGGGATGGCCCTCCCAGGAGTTGGGAACTCATACCTCCCCGCTGAGTACATAGCACTGACCAGGCATTGCTTGTATGAATGATAATTGGTGCCGATTTCGAGACCTGCTTGACACTGTGCATGCGCAGTGGAGGAAAAGTATGGAGGACCATTTAGGACATGATTTTTTCGGTTTTAGATGCAAATTTTGGGGATTGGGGGGCAAAATTTGTGTTTGGTCCTAGATTTTTGAGAATTAGCAGCAGCTATGTCTGGGTCATTGGTAAGTATAAAAAATATATAAATTACTATAAATTTTTTAACTTTTCGATCAGATTGTAATCTTGTACTGGAGATTTGACATTTCAAAAATAAAATGCCACAAAATCAAGATCGATTCAAGGAAAAGAGATGAAGATAGAATATGCGATTCAGTGTTCAAACATTTCTTTTTTGACAAGATTTTCTGCTGTGTTGTGAGAAGAAAAGCAGACAGAGAACTTTAACCAGATTGTGATCCACTTATGATTTGGTCAAAATTTTTTGACCACAGTTTTGACACAGTACTGTATCCACAATTGCTATTGCTCTATAATGGCAAAGCCATGGGGAGCCATTCAACCACTCCCCCCCCCCCCCAACCCTCACCCACAAAAAAAAATCCTGAATTCTGTAATCGGCATGGGATGTCAATTAATGAAATAATTGATGACATACCATGCTTGGTGAAAATGACAGTTCTTTAAAACCTCAAAATGTCTTCCCAACAGCATCATTTGGAGCTTATTTTTTTCAAAAATTTGTCTCCTTGCCTGTGCCTCCTCTAGAATAATCCTTTAAAAATATCCCTCTCTTGATTACACCAGTGTGAGAGGGACACCACCTCTATGTCTTCACCAACTCAAGATTTCGACTTTCAATATTTGCCTTGTGGTATGAAAATGTTTGCCCCTCTGCCTCCCCAATATAGATACCTTACTACATGCCTGCTGTTCTGCAGTCGTTGTACATGTCCTACTCTTTCTTTGTTTACAGTAGAAATGTTTTTCATTTCACTTTTGAGACCAGTTTTTGAAGTGGAAGTTGCCTGCTATGCCAGTTGTCCATAAGAGATACTTTGATTTATTTCGCATTTTGTTAGTTTGCCATCCTATCCTGATGTTTGTTTTTAAAGATTCTGTATTCAACATCACAAAACTACTGTAAAATCTTGAAAACTGTGATAAAATTATCTTTATATATTTTGTTACATTTTATACATCTTTTGCTTATTGTTATAGATAATATACAATAAAAATTATAAACAGTCATGAAAATTGTCTGTTTTGTTTTAACTGGTTGAAGGCTAAATTATTTTTGTGGTCGGAATTTGTTAATCAGATTTTGTTTTATCATAAATTATTGGAGAGTGCCCGCAGGCACTCTCCAATAATTTGTCATAAAACAAATTTATATAAAAAAAATATTATTTGCATTTGACTGAATATGAAACATGAGCAAGGTAAATGCTGGCTTTTGCTCTGGTACCCTGATATTTCTGAAAGCACCGATAGTGGCCTCTAGTACTCCACCAGTTAATGGTGGAATTTCTCCATGGGAACCCTGGGAAGGGAATCCGTGCCTGTTTACTGTTGTAAAATGTCAACTTAATACAATATGGAAAATAATTTTGAAAAATCTTCTTTTTCAGATCTACCACTCAGATCTATAGATTTTAGTTTAAACAATATTTATTGGAAAATTTGTTACTTGTATACATTACATAGTGAATAATAAGAAAGGTACAACACAAAATGCACAATAGTACACAAGATAACAAAGATGAACAAATAGATGGGTTACAATGTAAAGAAGGGATTCGACAAAAAGCTGACAGCTTATGTAAGTCGTCTCCCTAGCTAGTTTATTAATTCACTCGGGCAGGTGGTAACAGTTAGTAGGTAAACTCGCACATCGTCACCCGAGGACCCCCACCCGCCCCTCGTAACCTCCTTCCCTACAAGGATAAAGGGATGACTGTTACAAAAAGGATTTCATTGGGCATAGACAAATTTATGCCCTCAGAGACAGCCCATCACCCCCATTGGAACGCGCTTGAATTGATCGCTCCAACGGGGGGTCATAAGACAAGTCTCCGAGACCAAAACTGAAACTGAATAAAATATAGGTGGCTAGCTTTATTAATAGCACTGATCGTACTGACCATCACGCGTAGTAAGGGTGGGCGGGGGCAGACCACCGGGCAACGATATGCAAACGTGTTTGGACTACAACAGGAATGGAATAAGACAGATATGAAAGGAAAGAGGAAGAGAAGAAAAGAAAAAAAAGGAAAAGTGAAAAAAAAAAGAACCAGATGAAAGAAAAGAAGAGAGTAGGCCAGTTAGAATACATGATGTATTAACTACACTCGAAGAGTGCCTAAGTGAGTAGGTTAAATCATTCAATTCATTTGGTAAAGAGTAATGAATAAAGTCTACGAATAGAGTCCACGAATAGAGTCGACAAATAGAGTCAAGGTGGCGTTGGGCTGCAGTGAAATTTGATAGGTGTGGAGGGAAATATTAGTGTCGCTGTGCTAGTTTGGTACTATTATTATTAAGTAAAATTGAATGGGTCATTGTTCTGTTACACGTAGGTCAATCACAGGAATCGCTTACTCGATAAGATGAAGTCATGTACCACTTCAAAGATAAGGCGATTGTCTTCGTCATTCAGGAATTCTGAACCAAATAAAAGTGAGGATGTGGCTGCCTCAAAAGGGAGAAGATTGATGGTATAATTACGTACGTCAGAGAAGATTGGACAGTGAAGAAGAAAATGATCAGGAGTCTCGTGCTCGCCACACTGACATAGAGGGCTTGGTGATAGATGATTATCGTATAGGTGGGAATTGAGGTTACTGCACCCTAGTCGTAGCCTACAATGATATATTTGAGCTGCACGAGAATTTGCATTACTGTAAAACCCTGGAGGTCGATGGTTTCCCTTATTTAGGAAAGTCTTGAAATTAATCAGTGACGAGTTCTCGCGGACAGGCAGGGGCAAATTATTCCATTGGTCAGTAACGCTAGGGATGAAGGAAGACTTGTACAATTGAGTCCGACAAAAAGGAACTCGGTGGTTTTGATTTGATCGTAGACTGAGTGACAAAATAGTCGAAGAGGCAGGCGGGGGACCTTATTGGATAGGTAAGGAGGTAACATACGATGATACATTTTAAAGAACTGAATTAGCTTGTGTTTGCGACGTCTTACTTGCAATGGGTCCCATTGCGTTTCACGATAAAGCAAAGTCTTACTGGCACTAACGGTTGCCCCCGTAATGATTCTAGCTGCTGCAATTTGTATTTTTTCCAGTTCCGCCGATTTGGTTTCAGAGCAGTTATCCCAAACAGTATCAGCATATTCAATAAGTGGCCTAATAAAGGCAAAGTATATTTTTTCTAAAACACTACGATCCAGATTAAATTTGTGCCTCCTCAGTAAGTCCAAACGGCACCAGGCTTTAGCGCAAATATGATCGATGTGGTCGTTCCATGTACATGTACTATTCAGTATGACTCCTAAATGTTTATGGTTGGACACTTCAGATATCTGAGAATCGCCTAAAAATAAGGGTGGATGGGTGCTACTTTTACGCGAAATTAGCATACTTTCTGTTTTATTAGGATTGAACTCAACCAGCCATGTTTTAGCCCAATGTTCAATTGTGGCTAAATCGTGATTGATTAAGGTCGAGGCTTGATCTGGGTCCTCTATAATGAGATATAAGGAAGTATCATCTGCAAAGAGGCGTATACTGCTAAGCAGGTTATCGGTTATGTCATTAATGTAAATGAGGAACAGAAGGGGGCCGAGAATCGACCCTTGGGGAACACCGGCATTGATGGGTCTCCACGGAGATGCCTCTGACGCTACCACAACACGTTGCAACCTATCTGCAAGATACGATTTTAAAAACAACAGGAGTTCTCCAGAAACGCCAATGCTCTCCAGCTTGTAGATAAGACCAGTATGCCATACTTTGTCAAAGGCCTTACTTACATCACAGAACACTACCCTAACTTCTTTGCCTTCATCGAGTGCACGGCAGAATTCATCATATATGTCAGTCAGTTGGAGGACAGTTGAGTCTCCAGATCGAAAACCTGACTGAAATTGACTGAGGACATTATTTTCAATCAGAAAAGCCCACAGGCGTTTAAATACACATCTTTCGAAAATTTTGCCAACACAACTGATTAGGGATATTGGGCGATAATTAACAACAGAATTAGAGGGTTGCTTTTTCAAGATTGGGGAGACGTTTGCCTTTTTCCACAGTGACGGAAAGTACGAGTTGTTCATCAGTATGTTAAATAAGATTGAAAGTGGCTCACATAAAGAGGTTTTACATTCTTTAAGAAGACGCGGGTTTATCAGATCTGGGCCAGACGCCTTGGACACTTTTATAGACTCCATTGCAGTATATACTTCGCTACAATGGAGGGTGATACTATCAATACTTTCAGAAGCACGGACCGGTGGGTCAGGCAGGGAAGCATTCGAATTGTCAACTGTTGAGATAGAACTGAAATATTCGTTGAACACTTCCGCTTTCTCAGCACTTGATGAGTATATTTTGTTTAAGTGGATGAGAGTGGGAATTCCCACTCTATTACTGCTACCGATAAATGATTTTAAGGTCTTCCACCACCGTGATGGTGGGGTTTCATTGCTCCTTAGAGTGGACTGGATTTTGGACATATATAACGCTTTGGCCTTCCTAACAGCCGACACAACTTCGTTCCGTTTCAGTTTATATTTTACCCAGGCATGTGGAAGATCGGTGCGTTTAGCAATGCGATACAAACGTTTTCTCTGTCTAATCAGTAATCTGATTTCGTTATGCATCCATTTAGGTTGGTCTATTCGCGTGGTAATAAATTTGTGGGGTATGTGGATGGATGCAGTATCGAGTATTTTGTCGGTGAAATCAGAAACTATAGTATCAAGACATGGATTATCGAATAGAGAGTCCCAGTCAGTGTTAGAAAAAGCATCATTCAATGCTTCATAATTACCCTGGGAATAGAGCCATATCCTTCTTTTAAATGAGAGAGGTGGTGATTTTAAAAATTCGACTTTGACTGAAATTGGACAGTGGTAACGAATCATGTCTGGGATAATTGGTTCCAGGACCTCACAAGTTTTCATGTGGATTGTATCGCTGAGAGCAAAGAGGTCCAGTATCGAAGCCGACGACTCGGTAAAACATGTTGGCTCACAACCTGTCTTAAATTGAAATAATGTAAAATTTCAGAAAAGCCGCTTCTTGAGGGAACCACTTGATTGTCATTGAAGTCACCTGTAACAATTAAGTCGACAATTGACGTGTCTCTGGCTTTTTCAATGGATGCTGATATGGCTTCCCATGCATCGGGAGGACTGTTGGGTGGCCGGTAGAATACCCCCAACAATAACGATCTACTCTGTTTTGTGTATACTTCTGCCCAGAGGCACTCCGTATTCAACGTACTTAGGTCCGGTCTTGGTCGAAATGAGATACCGTCTTTAATATAAATTGCGACCCCACCTCCCCTTGTTGTGCGGTTAAATCTCAATGGTTCTTGAAACCCATGGAGAAGGAGATCGGATGTGGGGTCATTGCTACACAGCCATGTCTCAGACAATGCCACGACGTCATGTGGTGCGAATTCATATTGAACGATATCCAGTTTGGGTTTTAGACTCTGGACGTTAAGATGGACAATTTTCAATGTATTCTGTTTGTGATCCGAGTTAAACGAATTTGGGCCAGGGTTAGTTTCGATGTCGCCCGACAATAATAATGTTAGGGCCAAGTGGAACAGCGAGGTGACAAGGAGAGCTGAAATCAGTACTACTAGTGTAGGCACAACCTTTGACGCGTTCACGTCACTGTAACGATATGGAATTTCATCCAGCGGATCTACTAAATCAGCAGTAACGGACTCACTGAAGGAGCCAAAGAACAACGTAACCATAGTAGTGAAGCTTTCATGCAGCCCAACCCCACCGAGACGTAGGAGCAGATAAGTTAAAACACAAGTGGAACTTTTTTTTGGCAGACAATACTTCAAGTTACTACAATACATTTTAAGATTGAAAGTGCCTATCCGAACACGATATGATTCAAGGGAACACATTGTGAACTACTATGTAACCTGTTGATATAGATAAAAAAATATCTTCGGAAGTAAAATTATATTCAAGCTGGCTAGGCAAAAGAGGATGAGGTGTAGAATAAGGAGAATAGGATAGTTGAACTTAAGACTAAAGAATACATAAAACACTAAGAAAAGTAGAAGGTAAATATATACAGAATGAATGTAAGTGCTTATATATAAGTTTAGGATGGAATCTGCTTAACCGAGGTCGAGAATTGCTGTAACTAAGCGATGTGGATGTTCTGTATATTAATGCATTAGTTATCAGATCGGTGAAACAACATGACGGATATTGGGGAGTGCTGAGGGAGAGGCACTTGACACCAAGACAGAGTATGTGAATGGGGTTGGGGAGGGGGGGGGGTTGAAGAGCGGTTGGGGAGCCTTATGTTATAGCTCACAAATACGTTGAAGCATTGGTGAGGTTCACAGCTTGACAGCTTAGAAGATACTTGTCACATCTATAGCACATGTTGGCAAGGAAGAAGATACCTTACGGAAAAAAGTTACCGTGATTGATCCCCCACCTAACGTGAAAGGCAGATACCACTTCTATAATGAACAATTAGTGCAACACTCAACTTTCTCACCCTAATCGATAGATTTTGAGTATCCAGCGTCCTTATGGGGGTCAGGTTCAAGTATGTTCAAAGCAAGTCCCTCAGTTAATATTTGAGCTTCCTGTGGGAACCCAAATTTTAACTTACCGGTAGTTCTATATGAGGAATAATGTTTAAAAATCTTCTTGTTCAGATCAACCAATCAAAATCTGTTAATTGGTATGCAGTATCCTTAGGGAGGTCAGAGTGAAGCTGTTCTAAACAAGTCTCTGGGTTAATATTTGGGCTCCCTATTGGAGCCCAAATTTTAACTTAGTCCAGTATGAGGAATATTCTTTAAAGCTCTTCTTCTCCAGAATCACTAGTCATCTTTAGTTATATGGTATACAGAATCTTTACGGAGATCAGATCCAGTTTCTTCAATTCAAGTTCATCTTTTAATAATTCGGCTCTCTATGAGAGCGCAAATGTAGCACAGTGCAATATGGGGATTAATCTTTAAAGATCTTCAGAGTCACCAGTAAGAATCTTTTGATATATGGTAGACAGCATCCTTTCAGGGGTCAGATTCAAGTTTGTTAAAATCAAGTCCTTTGAATAATATTTGGGCTCCCTATTTTCACCTGAATGTTTACTTGGTGCAATATGAGGCATATTCTCTAAAAATATTGTACTCATAATACCCGAATCAGAATCCTTGATATATGGTATACATCTTCCTTAGGGTAGTCAGATTCATGGAAAAATCAAGTCCAAATGTTAACTTAGTCCAGTATGAGGAATAATCTTTAAAAAAGTCTTCTCCAGAACCACTAGTCAAAATCTTTTGATATATGGTATACAGCACTCTTGAGGTGGGGAGGGGGGTGGAGGGTAGATTCAAATTCAAATCCTGGACACAAAACAATGATGCATGCCACCTGAGGATGCCTTGCTTTGCAAATTTCTGTTGAAACTTTTTGTTGGAGATATGGATCTTTGGAATTTCAGGTCCTTGAATAAAATATTTTGGTGACAGCTTGGCCTGATTTGGTCCAAATGTATTCTTTAAGCTGTGATGTTTATTTTTTTGGAAATTCCTTATTTCATTGCTTATCCCTTTACCCAATTAACAGCAAAAACCGCCAGCACCATTCACAGAAATTGCATTCAATTTTCATTATCTTAACATTTTTGCCTCAAAAAACATAGCTTACGAGCTTGTTCCAGTGAAGGTCATAAGCTGTGTTTTTGACGCAAAATATTTTTTAAAAATTAGTTATTCAAGAATTTTGTTCGCAAGTGTTGTATGCTTTTCATCTTACGTAAAGGGTTAAATTGCACTAATATCCATTGAAACTAATGCCTGCGCCTACTTGGAACTGAGCCTTTGGAAACTTGACATGAATATCTCAAAGGTCATTGTCAAGAGTAGGTATATTTTGTCAAAAACAATTCGAATTGTTAACTGCTTGAGTGCAGCAAGCCCATGTTTGAGCTTTTTCTGAAGCTCAGGTACCTTAACTGAATGGCTTCATTATTTGTGGCCATACTTCATATTATCTTTTAACCCTTTACCTAACACGAAAGGCAGACAGCACTTGCAAATAAAATTCTTGAATAACTCATTTTTTTCATTTTTTTGCGTTAAAAACATAGCTTATGACCCCTCATTGGAATGAGCTCACTGATCTCATTCCAATGAGGGGTCATAAGCTATGTTTTTGAGACAAAAAGTGAAAAAAAATAATGAGAATTGTATGGTGATTTTTGTGAATACCACTGGCCGGTTTTGGCCATTACTTTGGGTAAAGGGTTAAAGTGAAATTATTATTTCTCTAGGCATTTGCCTTGTTACAAGTTATAGGAGAGTGCCTATAGGCAGTTTTTTCATTTTAGCTCACCTGACTGAAAGTTAAGGTTATCAATAGTGATCACTCATCATCTGTTGTCCGTCATAAGTCATCTGTTGTCTACGAACATGATGTTTGCAACTTCTCCAAAACCACTTGACCGTTTTCAGTTAAATTTGAAGTGATCGTTTATTCTAATGACGCATTTTGGAGTGGATTAAATTTTTGGCCCCACCTTAAATGTATGTTTTCTAAACTATTGAGCCGATTTGAACCAAATTTGTTATGCGGTATTATTGAATCATTAATACTTGGTTCATGGGAAAAAAATTAACGCATTTACATGGGAACACCAGGAGCTAAAAGTAGAAATATTTTTAAATGCCCATATTTCCCAAACTTCGTGGAACAAAGAACTGTTATTTAGTATGAAGCATCCTTAGGACCAGCAGAACGGAATCAGTGGTGAAAGGAATTGCCATCAGTTTTGTCATGGTGTACTTTAGGGGGGGGGGGTCGAAAAAATGCTGAGTCAGCATAATTACAAAAAATCAAAAAATCTTCTCCAGAACCACCCATCAGAATCTTTTAATATTTGGTATACAGCATCTATGCTTTTTTTTTTTTTCTTTTTTTTTTTTTTTTTGGGGGGGGGGGGGGGGGTTGTTTCAGATACAAGTTTGTTAAAATGAAGCCCCTGTGTGGAAATTTTGGCAACATTTGTGTGGTATCAATACCAGTAAAAAAATCATCGTTCTTGGACAACAGAGTTATTAAAATTACATGGCTTCATTCCTCCGTAGTGTTAACTAGCCATAGATGCCAATTAAATCCTTCATTAAACAACTTTGTCAGGTGAGCACCTCAGTTCCCATGGTGGGTCTCGTTTTTTATTGTGCTCAACAATACTTTCGACAGCCGGGGCCATCTCCTGTCGAACCGTTTTATGGATGGAGGAAGTAATAATAATAACTCTTTGGCCAGCCGCTGATTTGTCGCAGTCCTCATAAGAGAAGGCCATCATTCCCCCTGCACCCCACCCCCTCTTCCCCTCCTCTCCTCCCAGCATTCAGATATAAACTGCTTAATAGTGTCCCTCACTTTCTCTTTTTCAGTTTCTTCAATAAGCATTCCTACCCTCTCCCTCGTGTCCCCCTTCAGCCATCTATCCTTTGTTTCTTCACCCCACTTCTGCATTATTCTTCCAGTAAATTTTATTCTATGAGGTATATACTGTGGGCATTCCAAGAGAAAATGTTCCAGGGTCTCCACTACTCCAGAGTGACACATTTGGCATCCCTTTCCCCATCTCTCCCAATTTTTCCCCGAAGCTCCAGTGATCTTGATCTCAGTTTGAACAGCAGTGACCCTCCAAAGGTGCCATCTAGGTACTTCTCAAAAGCTGGCTTTTCTTTATATTGTAACCCCTGCAGTGATCTTTTCACGCTAACCCCTGCTCGCCAGTTTCGATTGCAATCTTCCATGACTCTCTCTTTGACAAACCTTTTGCCTTCTTTCATTCCTAATTCTATGTTTGTGACCTCTATAGAGTAATTGTCCATTAGTTCCCTCACATGTTTTGACCACCCCGTTTCTATATTAGAATCCCAAATGGTATCGAGCATCAATTTGCACCACCGGTTGTCAGGCAGGTTTCTCAAGTAGTTAAAGTAACACAGTTTTCCCAAATCTACCCTGTCCTTGATTTTCATCCACCCAAGCTCCCCCCTTACTGCTTCCAAAGCTGCAGCATTACTCGACCCTGTTATCCATCTGCCGGCATCATTTTGAGTATTTTCCAACTTCTTAATAACGGTTTGGTTTAATGGAATCACGTCCGTGCCATACGTTATACTTGGTAAACCCACCCTCTCCCACGGTGTTTTCCCCACAAAGACCTTGTTGAAACTATTTTTCCCTAAAAGTTTTAGTTGGTTCAGAATTCTTTTCCCCTTCAGAATCAGTTTGGCTAAGTAATTTCTGTACACCCCTCTTCCCGTTATATTTATGCTTACCCCTAGATACTCATACTCTCCCGTTTCTCCTACAGTGATTTGTTTGCTTTCCCCTTCGGGGATTGAGAACTCCCCCACTCTCCATCTCTTCGTCATATCTACCTTGCGTCCAACGGGTATTACCTTGCTTTTATTTTCATTTAGTTCGAGCCGCCAAGTGTTCCCATATCTACCAACAATTTCCAGCAGTTTCTCTAGCCCCTGTTCAGTTCTAGACATTAACACCATGTCGTCCGCAAAGAATAAGCCTGGTATCTTTATGTCTCCAACATTTACCCCCTCCGCACTCTGAATTAGTTCGTCCCCTAAATCTTTAACATACAATGCAAACAAAATCGGTGAAAAGATACACCCCTGCTTGAGGCCTATATCCATAGGGACTCGTTTTGTAGTGATACTCCCTAGACTGAGTTGGCTTTGCACATCTGTATACAGTGCTTTCATGATTCCCACAAAGTCACCCCCCAGTCCGATGCCCTCGAGCTTTCGCCACATACCTTCCCTCCACACTCGGTCGTACGCTTTTTTCACATCTAGAAATGCCAGAAACATCTTTTTCTTTTCAGCCTTTGTTGATTCTATCAGTTGGGTGAGTGTAAATAGGTGATCAGTGACTCTTCGTCCTTTCCTGAAACCATTTTGAATTTCTCCTAAAAAACCTTTCTCTTCAATAACTTCCTCTAGTCTACCGTATATGACCTTACAGAATACTTTTCCGATGTTACTACTAACTGATATCCCCCTATAGTTATCTAGAACTTCCTTATCCCCCTTTTTGTGTATGAACGACACCTTACTTTCCCTCCACTCTCTGGGGACCTCTTGCTTTCGCAGAGCCAGGTTGAAAAGGTTTGTCAGGACTTCAATAAGTGCCTCCCCTCCATTTTTGAGGAATTCGTTCGGAATTTCATCAGTCCCTCCCGCTTTACCATTTTTTAATTTCGAGACCACGTTCCGCACTTCTTCTGCCGTTATTTCGCTACATACACGATTGGATAGGTTCTCCTCCACCAGTGTATTTCTTTTTGGTGGGGACCCACTGCCCCATCGCCTATCGTTTATCTTTTCCCAGTGCTTGACTAACTCTGAAGCGATACGGCCTTTATCTTCTGTACTTTCCCCCATCCACTTTGATACTCTGCACACTACTTTTCCCCCGTTTATTTACCCAGTTCCAAAATACCGTTTGAGCTCGAACCCCCCGTTTTCTTTATTGTTCTGGCAAGACTGCAATTGCGCTCCTTCCTATTATTATTCTTTATCTCATTCACCTTTTTCCGTGCCAGTTCATATTCTCCTTTCATTAGTCTCGTGTCATTGTTATCCACCCCTTTAAGCTTCCTACTTCTTCTGTAAGCAGCGCATTTTACCTTCCTTTCTTTTATAGCCTTTTTCAGTCCCTCGTTAACCCTGTATCCAAGCTCTCTCGTTGGGACCCTCACCCTTCCTATACACTCCTTCCCTGCCTCTGTTAGGCTATTTACTATGCCATCTGAAATACTCTGGACATTTGCATCCCTAGGTATACATTCAAGATTTGGTTTTAGTTTTTCCCGAAACTGCTTCCAGTCGGCTCCTTGTTTTAGTCCCCAAACTTCCTTGAAGGTATTTCTGTCTCTATTCGTCTTTTTGCCCATAATCTTAACTGTTATCAGGTTGTGATCACTACCCAAGTCATTTTTTCCCTCGTCATCTATTTCTACATCTATAACCTCCCTCCATACGCTAATGTCAGTGAGTATATAATCAATTATTGTTTTCTTATCGTTCCTCTCCCAGGTCCATTTACCCTTACATTTCGCATCCCTGTTCAGGATCTTTAAACCAAGCTCTTTTGATAGGTCCAACATCTTCCTCCCATTCGTGTTAATTTTCCTATCACCTCCCTGTATGCCCTCCTCCTTATCCCCGATGTGCCCATTGAAGTCCCCCATTAGGACAATACTGAACCCTCTGCTCCCAAGCTCTGTGATATTCGATCTAAGAGTTGTATATATTGAATCATTCCACTCGGGCTTACTTCCCTCCACTGCTAAGTATACAACACCAACGGCAACACTGCTGCTTCCTAACTTGATTTTTGCCCAGACTATTTCGTTGGATACTGGAATCTGAGTCCTTGCTTCTGTGAGATCTGTAATCAATGAGGGCTGTAATTCCTCTTTAGCGTAGATGCCAACACCCCCACCCCGTTTCTGACCCTCAGTTCCCCCAGCTCCTATCCACACGCAACCCTTCATCTGATCAACCCGCTCATCCCGTCGTATCCACGTCTCACTTAGACCCATTATATCGAAGTCTCCTTCGTCCATCATTGTTGATATTTCGCTTACTTTCTTGTGCAGACCCTGGATGTTGCAGTACCCAAACTTAATGAATCTTTGTTTTTTTGTCATCACTGGCACATTATTATAACCCTGGTATGTCCCTGTATTGTGCATGTTTGTTGTTCTTCCTATGTTCCCAGCATTTGTGCCACTCTGGGTTACCGGCTGTGGTCCCCTACCCCCCTTTTCTCCAAAAAAAGGCCCAGCCACCTGTAAGATTTTTTGGCCCAACAGGTCTGTACCCATCCTACTTAAATGCAATCCGTCTCGCCCATACAACTCTCCTTGTCCCCAGAATGAATCCCAGTGGTCAATGAAATGTACTCCCAAGTCTTTGCAGTGCTCTTCCAGCTCCTCGTTTAGTGCCATAATCCGCGAGTTCCTCTCATTCCCACCACCCATAACGGGGAGCACCCCTGAAACGATGATCCGAGCATTCCTGCTAAGTAGCTTACTAATTAGGTCCTTGTATGTGTCCACCAAACGAACTGATTTCCTCTCCCTGATGTTATTGGACCCCACATGTAATACCACTACCGGATCAGGCCCCGACCCAGCTACAATACCGTCCACTCTATCCCTCAGGCCCTCCACTTTAGCCCCCGGAAAGCACAGAACTGTTCTATTTTTACTGTCCGGACCACAGACAACCTTGTCGATCCCCCGAACTATGCTACTTCCCGCAACCACCAACTTACTTTTGGACCTCGCCCTATTTATCTCCTCTAGTCTCCTATTGTTTACAGCGTCCTCTTCCTCTCCAACAGCCCCACTCGGAATCAATATCGGTATCGGTATCTTTGACCTAGGATTACTCCTATCCTTGTCCCTCCGTCTCTTCCCAGGCCCTGAGCTACCTGGACTACTCCCCTGGTCTTCCCCCGGATCCCTCCTCCTTTTTCCTGGCCTAGACCCCAAGCTACTATCTGTTGCAACTACCTCCATCTCCTCCTCTGTCTCTTCCGACTCGAGCACATCAAATCTGTTTCTGGTGCTGCACTCCCCACTGCCTTTGGACTTTACACCCCTATCTACCTGCTTCTCTGGCCCCCCTTTCCTACCACTTTTGGTAGTCCACGCCAAACGCTTTACAGCATTGCTCCGGCCTGGGCCCCCCCTCATCTGTCCTACGTACTTTTCTAGCAGCCCCCACCTCATCACCTACCTCATTCACATCAAAGGTTCTACCCCCATGTTTCCTCTTGGAACCACCGACAACCTTCCATCCTTCTCGGAAAGCCACTTTCACAGGCGTAACTCCAGACAGCCCCGCCCTACCAAGTTTTCCCTTCAGCTCAGCAATCTCCCCCTCAAACTTAACAATTGTCTCAAGTAGGCGGAGGATTTCCTGACAGTTTGCACATACCTCTCCATATCCCATCGAGCGACAGTCCCCATACATCATAGAACACTGTTTACAAACTTCAAGCCCAATATCGCCATCGGTGGCCCCACCAACCCGGCTCTGACCGACACCCCCAGTGACCTCTGTCTGCACACCAATACTTACTCCGTTGGCACCGTTGACCTGGACCGCGATATTACACGTATTACACGTATTTACCTCCATACTTACCTCCGTCTGAACAGACTTGCTCGCCATCATCAAGACAAAATTACGCGATCGGACAGGGAAAATTGTAAACACGCGACAAAAGGCAACACGACGAACCGTTCGACAACTTAGCGCTCACAGTTTTATTTAAGGCCTCCTAACTTTGTCCCAGTTACTATACTAAACTACCTCCCCACAAAGTTGAATAAAATAACCTGAAAATGAAATATATATGATTAGTAAACAATAAAAATACTTAATTTCGATTCGTAACCAAGGAGACTTCTTCTGTATACTTGCGGATCGAGAGTGACAGTACCAAGAGGAAACCCTGACCGAGCAGCGGCGAGCAACTACCAGATTCCCTAACGTACTAACGCTTTCCAAGTAGGGTTAGCATTGGTTGAAGGCAATTGCACCATCGACGTGCAGTACACCTTAGTGCATAGCGCCACCGTACCCCCACTTAGGCAATGTGGATTAATTGCCTTTCCCAAGGACATAACTCGGTTACCACTTGTCAGGATCGAACCTCAAAGACGTGGCTGACATTTTTTCGTCACTGGAAGTGATTTACAGGAAAGTTAGCTCCTTTAATTTCATAAAGCTGTCAGTAAATTTAGCACTAAATATATGGTCATTTCTCATAAAGATTGAAATTTTGAATTGTGGCGGAATTTGTATCATCAATGTGCGCGCATCATTTCACAAATTCCGAGCATATTCCTGTAGAGTAGTATAAAGCGGTATAATATTTTTCCCAATGAATTTGTGTGTTTTACGCTAATTCACGACTGGAACCCCTTTTTAATATAAGAAAACGGAGTTTTCACCATCTTTTGATATTCGCAACATTTTCTGTTCATTACATCAACAATGTGTACATTGTGGCATATAATAGAACCTAATAATATAATATAATAACACTTTGGCCAGCCGCTGATTTGTCGCGGTTCTCGGACGAGAAGGCCATGGTTACCCTTGTACTCCCAACTGCCTCCCTATTCCCACGCTTCTCCTCTCCTCCCAACACTCGGAGACGAACTGCTTGATGATATCCCTTGTCCCATTCTTCCCAGTCTCTCCGATTAGCATATTAACCCTCTCCTTTGAGTCTCCCCCTAACCACATGTCCTTCATTCTCCCATCCCACTCCCCCATTATACTCCCAATGAATCTCATTCTTTTAGGCTGATACTTTGGGCATTCTAGAAGAAAGTGCTCCACCATGTCCAAGTTACACATCTGGCACTCCCTTTCACCGTCTTTCCCAATTTTTCCCCTCAGCTCCAGGGATCGCGACCTCAGCTTGAACAACAGTGACTTCCCAAAGGTGCCATCAAGGTACTCTTCAAAACCTGGCTTCTCTTTATCACGCAGGCCACCCAAAGACCTCTTTGATTTGACCCCCTCTCGCCAATTACGGTTACAATCCTCCATGACCCTTTCTCTGACGATTTTGTTACCCTTGTTTGCCCCAACGTCCAGGTCCGAGATCTCCAATGAGTAGTTCTCTACTAGCTCCCTCACTTGGACCATCCACCCCGTTTTGATATTTGAGTTGAAAATTCTCAGGAACATTGCTTTACACCATCGGCTGTCGGGGAGATTTAGCAAATAATTAAGATAACCGAGCTTCAACAGGTCTATCCTGTCATTGATCCTCATCCACCCAAGCTCACCCCTGATTGCTTCTAGCGCTGCGGCATTACTCGACCCCGTTATCCATCGGCCTGCATCGTTCTGCAGGATTTTCAAGCTCTTTACGGCCGTCTGGTTTAGGGGTACCACTTCCGTACCGCATGTTATACTTGGCAGCCCCACCATTTCCCAAATGGTTTTCCCCACGAAAACCTTATTGAAACTGTTTCTCCCTGTAAGTTTCATTTGGTTAAGGATTCGCTTCCCCTTCAGAATCAATTTATTTGTGTGGTTCCGGTAGATGCCTCTTCCTGTAATGTTTATATTTACCCCCAAATACTCGTAATCACCTGTCTCTCCCACACTGAGAAGTTTGCTGCTCCCTTCCGGAATGCAGAACTCACCCACTCTCCACCTTCGAGTGGAGTCCACTTTGCGGCCCACAGGTATAATTTTGCTCTTGCTTTCATTAAGTTCGAGTCTCCATTTGCTCCCATATTTCCCAACAATTCCTAGCATTTTCGTTAGCCCCTCTTCGCTTTCTGACACTAGAACCATATCGTCTGCAAAAAATAGCCCTGGGATCTTCAAGTCCCCAACTGCTACCCCTTCCTCGCTACGCAGGAGTTCATCTCCTAAACCTTTGATGTACAATGCAAACAGGATCGGCGAAAGGATACACCCCTGTTTTAGGCCTATCTCCATAGGCACACGTTTCGTTGTAATGTTTCCCAGGCTAAGTTCACTCTCTACATCTTTATATAATGCTTTCATAATTCCAGCAAACTCGCCTCCTGAGCCCATAGCCTCCAGCTTGCGCCACATACCTTCCCTCCATACTCTATCGTATGCCTTTTTGATATTCAAAAAGGCCTTAAACATCTTTTTCTTTTTTGCTTTCGCGGATTCTATCATTTGGGATAGTGTGAAAAGATGGTCAGTAACTCTCCTTCCCTTCCTGAAGCCATTCTGGATTTCTCCCAAAAAACCCTTCTCCTCAATCACCTCCTCTACTCTCCCATACAGGACTTTACAGAAAACCTGTCCAATGTTGCTACTGACAGGGATCCCTCGATAGTTATCCAAAACCTCCTTTTCCCCCTTTTTGTGAATAAATGTCACTTTACTTTCTCTCCACTCCTTTGGGACCTCTTGATTTTCTATGCTAGATTGAATAGGGCAGTTAGGCTTTTCACCAGTTCCTCTCCCCCTTTTTTGATAAACTCGTTAGGAATTTCGTCCACTCCTCCCGCTTTTCCATCCCTTAATTTTGATATCACCTTTCGCACCTCCTCCGTTTTAATTTCGCTGCACACGAAGCTCGATAGGTTTTCCTTGACCTGATTCGGACACTCTGGTGGGCTCCCCATGCCCCATCGCTTATCGTTTACCTTTTCCCAGTGCTTGACTAGTTCTGATGCGACTTGATCTTGCTCGTCTGTAACTCTGCCATCTACTTTAATACTCTGTGGGTTACTCCCTTTGTTACGTTTATTCACCCATTTCCAAAATACGTTCGAACTCGACCACCCCCCCCCCCCCCCCCTGTCGTTCTTATCGTCCTAATAAGACTGCTATTTCGTACTCTCCGATTATCGTCTTTAATCTTATTTACTTTATTTCGTGCTTGGAGGTATTCTTCCTTAGCAACTGTGGCCTCATTGCTTTCCGCCCCCTTAAGTTTTCTACTTCTCCTGTATGCAGCACATTAAGCTTTTCTTCCCTTTATGGCCCTTTTCAGTTCTTCGTTCACTCTGTACCCAAGTTCCCGTGTTGGCACCCTGACCTTTCCTACACTTTCCTTTCCTGCCTCCACCAGGCTCGCAACTATGACGTCGGCCATCTTCTGGACACTGCCCCTCTTGGGTACGGTTGCAAGCTTTGGTTTCAGTTTTTCATTGAACTTCGCCCAGTCAGCATCTTTTTTGAGTTCCCAAATCTCCTTAGAGCTTCCTTTGCTTTTTACTAGAGTTTTGGCCCTGATCGTCACTGTAATCAAGTTGTGATCACTATCCACCTCCATTTTACCCTCATCATCCACTTCTACCCCTATCACCTCCCTCCATAAATTAATATCTGTGAGGATGTAGTCGATTATTGATTTTCTGTCGTTCCTCTCCCAGGTCCATTTCCCCTTACACCTCGCGTCCCTGTTCAGAATCTTCAGACCGAGCTCGTTTGTGAAGTTCAACAGCTTCCTTCCATTCCTGTTGACTTTATTGTCCCCACCCTCTATGCCTTCTTCATCATTACCTATGTGGCCATTAAAGTCACCCATCAGAATTATACCGAGCCCCTTGTTTTGTAATTCGGTGATATTGGACCTCAGTGTTGAGTATATCGAATCATTCCATTCGGGTTTGCTTCCCTCCACCGCACAATACACAACCCCAAGGGCAATACTTTTGTTTTTCAGACTGATCCTTACCCATCCAATTTCTTTCGATACCTCAGCCGGGGTGCTGATGTTTTCCAGGTCTGTGATCAGCGATGGTTTTAAATCCTCTTTAATGTACATGCCTACCCCTCCCCCTTTTTTCTGGCCTTCCGTTCGCCCTACACCTATTCATACGTACCCCCTTACTTGGTCTACCCGTTCCTCGTGTCTTACCCACGTTTCGCTTAAGCCCATGACGTCATACTCCTCTGCCTCAATCAATGTAGCAATTTCACTTACTTTCCGGTGGAGACCCTGGATGTTGCTATAACCCACTTTCAGGGTGTCAAGGTTCATTGGCTTCCGCCTACTGGTCCCTTTATTATCTAGTCCCTGTATGTTTGTATATCCCACTCTGTGTACCTGTTCTTTCCTTGGGAAGCTATTCCTATTGATTGGGATTTTTGGTCCCTTTTCCTTATCCCCCTTGTCCAATTTTTTACACCTATGGTTCGTGACACATTTTCTGTGATTATTCCCCCCTTCACTGACCTCCCCCTCCCCTCCCTATACCAAAAAAGGCTCCACCACCTGCAACATATTTCTTCCTAAAACCTCTGTACCCCTTGGGCTAAGATGGAGACCATCCCTTCCATATAGGTCATTTCTGCCCCAAAACGATCCCCAATTATCTACAAAGGGTATCCCAAGTTCCTTACAATACTCCCCCAATTCCTCGTTGGTCCCAATGATCCGCGAATTACGCTCGCCCCCACCACCTAGTACTGGGAAAAGCCCCGAAACCACTACCTGTTCTTTCCATATATAAAAGTCTAAGATGTGAGATTCGTTAATTGGAATAACAACCTGCAAATTACTGTAAAGACACATCCGCAAAACAAACAGCCCAAGCGGCCACACAGTGATGGGAGATGTGACGCTGATAGATATTCTTAATGATTGATTATCTGTGAACTGGTTGCTTCTAATTAGTTTGCTATAAAACGCAAAATTTCCTTTTGTTATTTTTAATAAACGAAAACAGCAGACAGCTCCAGGAGCTGTCTGTTGTTTTCGTTTATTAAAAGTAACAAAGTGAAACTCTGCTTGATTTTCTACTGAGACCATAGGACATAGGTGCTTTCTCAACGATTACTTGCTTTTTAATTAGTTTAAACAATATTTATTCATGAGAAAATATGATACATACATATCATTATCTACAAGATGGTTGTTACACAGAATACGTAATACAATGGTATGCATTAAAGTTATGTGTCAAGAACGAGATTTGTTGGAAGGATTCGGCATTAAGCTTTTAGCTTGTATAAGCTGTCTCCTTGGGAAGACTGACGAAGTTTAAAGGTAGCTGGAGACACTAAGTAAAATATTGTTTAAACATGAGAAATAGAGAGAGTAAGGAGAGTAATAGAGAGAATAGAAGAATAAAAAGGGACAAGGAACTTAACCCCTTTCCCAACACGTGTGGAAGACGACACTTGAAGAATAATTTTTGAATAACTAGAAATGTTCAATGTCCGTCTCAAAAGCACAGCCCATGACCCCTCACCGGAACGAGCTCATCGAACTCGTTCCATTGAGGGGTCACTAGACATGTTCCTGAGACGAAAACTGAAAATATAAAGGGGGTTAAATGGTGATTTTCTTGGATAACACTGACCGTTACATTGGGTAAAAGGTTAACTAGGAAATGGGGAAACAACCTGAATTCAATGTTGGCTATCACAGAATATTCTATAGGGCAGCCTCAATGAACAAATCGGTAACGGTGGCCCATATGTATGGCAAATAATACCATAATGTCTTTGGGCTCACTGTTACGTATTAAAACGTCCACTCACCATGATGAAGTCCTGCACAGCTCTGAAGACAAGAAAGTTTTCATTGTTATTCAAATGTTCGGATCCAAATAAAAGTGTTGAAAGCTCAAAAGTAAATGGCAATGTATTGATTGTGGAATCACGAGCATCGTCATAGATTGGGCAATGCATAAGAAAGTGCTCAGTATTTTCAAGATCCCCACACTGGCAACGTGGAGATGGTGAGAGATGGTTATCGTATAAGTGGGCGTTGATATTACTGCAATGCAGGCGTAACCTGCAATGATAAATCTGGGCAGCACGAGATTTGGCGCCATAGTAGAAAATTGGTGGTCGCAGGTTCGCACTATTTATAAACGTCTTGAAGTTTATGAGGGAACAATTTTCTCTTACTGAGGGGGGTATTCCATTCCACTGGTCGGTAACTTGCGGGATAAACGAGGACTTATATAAATTGGTGTGGCAAAAAGGAACACGGTGGTTATTTTCCGATCGCAGATTGTGGTTTTGGGTGATAGATGAGATAATTGGTGGCACCTTGTTGGAGATATATGGAGGCGTTAATTTATGATACATCTTAAAAAATTGGATAAGCTTGTGCTTTCGGCGTCTTTCTTCCAGTGAATCCCATTGAGTTTCTGTGTAGAGAAGTTCTTTTCTGCAGCTCACAGTGGCGCCAGTGACTACTCTTGCTGCAGCTACTTGTATTTTCTCCAGGTCAGCAGCTTGAGTTGCTGAGCAGTTGTCCCAGACAGAGTCAGCGTATTCTAAAAGAGGTCGGACAAATGCGAAGTATATCTTTTCAAGGACTTTCCGGTCAAGTGTAAACTTATGGGCCCTGAGCAAGTCAATACGTGTCCAGGCTTTAGCGCACATATCATTGATATGGTCGTTCCATGTACAACCTTTATTCAAAATTACACCCAGATGCTTGTGGCTACACACCTCCGAGATTTGAGTTCCGCTTAAATATATTGGTGGGTGCACTGGAACGTTACTTTTACGTGATATGATCATGGTTTCCGTTTTATGGGGGTTGAACTCAACGAGCCAAGTTTTAGCCCAATGTTCAATTGTGGCTAAATCACGGTTGAGTATGATGGCACCTTGGTTAGGATTCTCAATTATAAGATAAAGGGATGTATCATCTGCAAATAAACGTATGCTGCTAAGTAGGTTTACAGTAATATCGTTGATGTAAATCAGGAATAACAGGGGACCAAGGATAGAACCCTGTGGAACACCAGACGTTATTGGTTTCCAAGGAGATGCCTCAGAGGCTACAAGGACGCGCTGGTACCGATCAGAAAGGTATGATTTTAGGAAACAAAGCAAGTCCCCAGATATTCCTATTCTCTCGAGCTTGTGAATAAGACCAACATGCCAAACTTTATCAAATGCCTTACTAACATCACAAAAGACGACCCTTACTTCCTTTCCTTCGTCAAGAGCATGACAGAATTCATCATAGAGGTCTGTCAGTTGTAGAACCGTAGAGTCACCTGGAGTAAAACCAGACTGAAACTGGCTTAGTATGTTGTTATCACATAAGAAATGCCATAATCGTTTGAAGATACATTTTTCAAGTAGTTTACCAGTACAGCTAAGCAAAGATATTGGCCGATAGTTAGTAACTACATTAGACGGATTCTTTTTCAGCACCGGTGTCACATTGGCTTTTTTCCATAAATTTGGAAAGTAACAGTTATCTAATAACCTATTGAAGAGGGCCGTAAGTGGGTCACACAATGAGTCTTTAAATTCTTTTAAAAGTCTGGGACTTATTAGATCAGGACCAGACGCCTTCGATACCTTAATACTCTTGATTGCTTCGTACACTTCCTTGCTTTCAAGTGTTATTTTGTCAAGCGATTGTAGGGTAGGCAGGGGTGGATCTGGCAAGGATGCATTAGTGTCATCCAATGTCGAAATGGAACAGAAGTAATCATTGAACACTTCCGCCTTTTCTAGATTGGTTGAATAGAGTTTGTTGAGGTGACTTATAGTCGGGATTCCATGGATATTTTTACAGATAAATGTTTTTAATGTTTTCCACCACACTGACGATGGTGTATCCGGACAACTTAGTTCTGATTGGACTTTTGATATATATGTAGATTTGGCTTTCCTAACAGCTGATACGACTTCATTTCGTTTATGCTTATATCTCGCCCAGTCTTGCAGTTGGCCAGAGCGCTTTGCTCTACGGTATAAACGTGTTCTTTGCCTTATTAATAATCGAATTTGATTATGCATCCATTTAGGCTGGTTAGCCCTAGAGGATATCAATTTGTTGGGAATAAATTTAGATGCCGTTCGAGTAATTGATCGGTGAAGGTGGATACTACAGTGTCCAGGCACGAATGAGCAAGCAGTCTTTCCCAGTCTACGCTATTGTATGCAGTGTTCAGACCATCAAAGTTTCCCTCTGCATACAACCATATGCGTCTCTTAAAGTTTTTAGGCTTTTCTTTCTTGAATTCAATGGCAATATAAATTGGACAATGATAGCGAGTCATGTCAGGTACAAGTGGTTCTAGGGCTTCACAGTCCAGTACATGTACAGTATTACTAACCGCAAATAGGTCGAGCAGAGTTGCAGATGATTCGGTAAAGCATGTTGGTTCTTCCACAAGCTGTCTAAGATTGAAATAATTACTTAGTTCCCGGAAGCAACCATTGGGAGAACCATATTGGTTGTCGTTGAAGTCACCAGTAATAATTATGTCTGAAATTAAGGTATCTTTGGCTTTGTCAATAGATGCCGTAATTTTATCCCAAACATCTGAGGGACTACTGGGTGGGCGGTAAAATACTCCTAGCAGCAGTGACGTACCATGGGTCATGAACACTTCAGCCCAGATGCATTCAATGTCATTCACCTCAAGATCAGTTCTATGCCGAAAGCACAAGCCGTCTTTCACGTAGACGGCAACACCCCCTCCCCTCGACAAACGGTTAAATCGTACAGGTTCTTGGAAGCCATGGATCATAATATCTGATGTTGGGTCCGAGCATTGAAGCCATGTCTCAGTAAATGCTAAGATATCATAGGAAGATGATTCATATTGAACAATGTCTACTTTAGGCTTCAGGCTTTGGATGTTCAGGTGAAAGATTTTTAATGCATCATGGTTATTTTCTCTGTACACAGAGTCTGGTCCAGGGTTTGATTCAATGTCTCCGGACAATAACAAGACCACAGCCAATACCAAAGTCATAAAATATATAAAATAACAGATGGCTGAGGAAGTTGGCATTGTATATGGTACATTAAGTGTCGGTGGGAGATTGGGTCTTTCAACATTCGTACAAAGATCATTACTGCATTGGCAGCGTAGGATAAATTTGTTGAATAAAAGATGAAACAGGGCTGATGTTACAGTAATGCTGATCTGGACCTTAATACGAATAGACCACATGTAAAGATACACAAGAGCACAAAGGGACTGGTGTTTTGTTAGTCTTCTTTTCAGGCCGCGAGCATGAACTACAGTATTGAATGTACCAATCCTGGCGCGGTAAGACTCAAGACTGCTTTTTAATTGGACCTCATCTAATAATTCCAAGGGATATAACTTTGTCGAAAGTCGATTTTCATGACGTTATAAGTCACGGATACCAGTCAACAAATTTTGACAAGGAAAGTAATTTAGTATTCTACCAGTTAAGTGATATGTGTACAAACATCAGATTTAATTCAAATATGTTTATACGAAGGTCATAGAAAGAACGTGGAAATTCTCTTGAAAATCATGGATGTTTTTGGTTCCTCGGTGTGCACGAATGCTGATCCTCGTCACTGCTGATCATGACATATTATTGGAAAGGGTTCTAATGTGTAATATTTTTTCTTCACAAGCATACCCAGCTTTTCATTTCAGCTGACTGGTTCAAGTGGACGGTTATCTCCCCTTATCGACTATCGGCACATATCAGCTAATTGCTTCACAGGTATCTAATTGGCCAAGTGAGAAAAGTAATTAGATTATACAGAATTTTGGACATCAAAGGAACAAAAATCAAGACTTGTGTCTGATATATATTTTTTACCAGACAGTAGACTCAAGATATTTTTTTTAATTAATGCGCTTCGTAGTCATCTGTCAAACCAAAAAGATTTAGATAGCCAAAAGTCGATGGAAACACTGTTTTTAAACATCTTTAGCATAATTGCACTGGAAAATCGATCGAGCTGTTCTGTATTTATTGCACGCCTACAGTTTACTAAAAATTATTAATCGATTTTGGCGGAGGGATAATATTGAACTCGAAGCCTTCGGCTTCTTGTTCAATATTTTCCCTCCACGGGAATCGATCGAGTGCAGAAAAGAAAAACTGACAGTTCGAACGCGTATGCTCTTCTGTATTTATTGCACGTCTACAGTTTACTGAAAAAATATTAAAAGCACAAATTATTACCAAAAATAACCCAAACGTAGAAAAAGAAATAGTTAAATAGTCCGCGCACGTGATCCGTATTGTTCAAGAGCAATACAAAAAAAAATGTATTGTTCGCTTCGGTTTTTGCAGAAAAAACGTATATTTTATGAATATAAAAGCATAGGCGTGCAATAAAATATTTTTAACTGATATTTGTGTGATTATTTTTTTTAAAAATAAGTGTGAAGAAACAGTCTGAATGATGATTACTTACGATTACACATACCAACAGATCATCCAGAAGATTAAACGGTTTCACTTTCCCTTTAAAAGAGGTTTTGCATAATCTCTACCGATTTCTACATTGAAAATGATTTACTACAAAGTTATCTTCTAGTGTGATTACCTGCTATATATCATGAGCAAAATGCTATTCCGTGATAAACGATTGGAATCTTTTTGTTCTTTTTATTGAATGTGATCGGCTTGTGAAATAGGATCCGGTAACCTATACCTTGGCTTAGAAGTCCTTGGAGGGAACAGGTATAAACAATTGGTTAAACTTGCTTTAATTCTTGTGTTGCGATCCCCATGTAGTCATTGATGGTGAAAGTGACCTTAACACAAATAAATAAAAAAAAATTGATGCTTATACATTTTGGAAGCCTGTGATTTTCATTAAAAGTTAATTGAAAGTGTCTTCCCCGAGTGACCTCGGGATGTGAAACTGTGTTTGTTTACTGTGGTAAACAAGCGCTGCTTTACTGGTAAAATGCCCGGGATGGAAGTCCTCTAAAATGGTGTCGTCCCACCTAGCCAACCTTTTTAATTTCATTAGTAGCGTCTGGCCAACCTTTTAATGATCAGGAGTAGCGTCTAGCCAACCTTTTTTTTCACACTTGCTTAATCCTTGTTATAGTCTGTAGCATATAAATTGTCATTTTTTTTTTGCAAAATAAAATTCATCTTTGATGTCTTAATTTTTAAAATATTCTGCAGTTATGTTGTTTTTTCTAATTTGTTATATGTTATCATTGTTTTTGATGTCTTGTTTTGCAAAAATAAAATATTCTGCCGCTGTCTTGTTTACACGGTGTTTGATATTTCTTAGATTCACTAATTGTGCCTTTGAAGTGAACAACAATCACGGTGTTTGTCTCATCTATTATTTTATGTTTTCAAAACACAGTCCCATATTATATATATATGGATCTTCTCAGCATGAATTGTCAGTAATCATGTTATCATTGTTTTTATCATTGTTTTTGATGTCTTGTTTTGCAAAAATAAAATATTCTGCCGCTGTCTTGTTTACACGGTGTTTGATATTTCTTAGATTCACTAATTGTGCCTTTGAAGTGAACAACAATCACGGTGTTTGTCTCATCTATTATTTTATGTTTTCAAAACACAGTCCCATATTATATCTATATGGATCTTCTCAGCATGAATTGTCAGTAATCATGTTATCATTGTTTTTATCAATGTTTTTGATGTCTTGTTTTGCAAAAATAAAATATTCTGCCGCTGTCTTGTTTACACGGTGTTTGATATTTCTTAGATTCACTAATTGTGCCTTTGAAGTGAACAACAATCACGGTGTTTGTCTCATCTATTATTTTATGTTTTCAAAACACAGTCCCATATTATATATATATGGATCTTCTCAGCATGAATTGTCAGTAATCATGGCTTCCGCACAAGTTGACATTGATTTTCTTGATAATGGTAGAGGTGGTTTTTTCTTGATTCATGGTGGATTTAAATTCTCTATCAGAACACGAAATCATGGACGTTGCTATTGGAGGTGCGTTGATCGGAATTGTCCGGCTACAGTGGTGACAAAAGAAAGTATTCTTGTTAAGTTCGGTAATGGACATAATCATACTTCTGATATTGAGAGTATTGCTTCAAGTGCATTCTTGTCGAAAGTTAAGAAGCGATGTCGCGAAGAAGTCGGACCAATCCCGAGCATTTATGATGAAGAACTCGGAAGCTTGCGAAATACAGATTCACATGAAGTTCATGAAGTTATCAAAAAAATTCCCACATTTGAGAGCTGTAAGTCGTCTTTATACAGGAATCGATTAAAAGTTCTTCCAAAGTTGCCACGAGAGCAAAGCCAAATTGAACTTGGTGATGAATGGACAAAAACTTTTGCTGGAGAACGGTTTCTATTGCGTGACATAGTAGATGAACAGAACCGACGAATCTTAGTTTTTAGCACTGACGACAATTTGCGACGATTGTGCAATTCTGACATTATTTTTGCAGATGGAACATTCTATTCGTGTCCCGAGTTGTTTTATCAGCTGTATTGTATTCATGGAATGGTTGACCGTAAAGTTTTCCCCTTGGTGTTCGCGCTTCTGCCAAATAAAACTCAATCAACTTACTCAATATTTTTCAACATTCTGAAGGATGAGATTCTTCAAAGAAACTTAACGTTTGCACCAGATACATTCATGATAGACTTCGAGACGGCGGTGATGAACGTTTTGGAGTGCGTGTTTACTTCCGTGGTGGTTAAAGGTTGTTTTTTCCACTTTACACAGTGTATCTGGAGGAAGACTCAATCCGTTGGTTTAGTGAGACATTACAATCAAGATGATGAGTTGAGATGTATTTTGATATGATGTTGTTTGATTATGTAGGTAAGACGATACAGACTATAGCCTAATCCTCTACTGCAAAAGTTGCGTTCAGCCAACCTAACACCTTTCTGTAATTCACACCTATTAATTGGTATTTTAGGAAGGTTGGCTGAGTGGGAATAAACCCTCTAAAATGGACAGCATGAGTATAAACAATTGGCTGGGATTGACTTTTTTCCATGTTGCGGTCACGATTAACCATTGTGCAGAAATATAAGACCAATAAATAAATATATAAAATGTCTAAATTTTTCAGATAATCATTTTAACTAACCAATGAAACGCCATATATTTATTTATTTGTTAGGGTTTAACGACACTTTAACAGCCAATGTCATATCGTGTCGGTGACAGTTTTACGGGTGGAGGAAGCCGGAGTTCCCGGAGATAACCACCGAGCAATGACGAGCAGCTGCCGGCTACCCATCATCGTAACTCCGCACTGCTGCACAGGCAGGTTCAGATTGGTTGAAGACATGCGCACCATCGACGTGCAGTACGCCTTAGTACACGGCGTCATCGTGCCCCCACGTGGACAATCGGGCTTAAGTGCCTTGCCCAAGGACACAACGCGGGAGTCCGAATCGATCGCTCAGACGGTCGCCCATCCAAGGACTAACCGGGCTCGACGTTGCTTAACTTCGGTGATCTGACGAGAACCAGTTACCCCAACGCCGCTGCGCCCCAACGCCATATATGGCCATCGACATTCGCTCAAAGCGCCATTCACATTATATTACTCTTTCAGTCGTTGTATCAAAAACGTACCTTATGGCCCTCTCTAGAACGAGCTCGTTCCAATGAGTGGTCATATGCTATGTTTTTGAGGTAAAAAATGAATTTCCAGTTGTTGCAGAATTATTTTTGCAAGTGTTGTCTTCTATTTGGGTTAGGTAAAAGGTTAAGATGTCATACACAGCAGTGACCCGATCAAACTTCACTAAATTTATGTTTCTTTATAATACGGGGTATACCAAGTATACCATATGGTACAGTAGTGATACCTCTAAACCAAATGGTTTTAAAGAGCTTGGAAACCCTTCAGAACGAGGCAGGCCGATGGATAACGGGGTCGAGTAATGCCGCAACACTAGAAGTAATAAGTGGTGAGCTCGGTGGATGAGGATTACAGACAGGATAGACTTAAGGAAACTCTTCAATCTTAACTATTTGGTAAATCTCTCCGACAGCGATGATGTAAATTAATGTTCCAGAATATGTGGAATTCAAACATAAAGATAGGTTGGATAGACCAAGTGAGGGAGTTAATAGAGAACTATTCATTGGAGATCTCGGACTTAGAGGTGGGCACAAACCAGGGTAAAACAAAATCACCAGAGAAAGAGTCATGACGAGTTTGTAACCTGAATTGGCGAGAGGGGATTAAAGCAAAGGGGTCTTGGGGTAGCCTGCGTGATAAAGAGGAGTACCTTGATGCACTTTTGGTGGGTCACTGTTGTTCAAGATGAGGTCGCGGTCGCTGAGGGGTAGGGTAAAACTGGGAAAGACAATGATAGGGAATTTAGTTCGGATCCATTTCATCTTTAACCATTTGAATCCGACCGGTCGGTTTTCCGGCCAGGAACATGATACGTCATAACGTTATTAAATAGGATGGTTGTTCAGTAAAGGCTACACGTTGAAAATATTGATTGGTCTACTCCAAATAATGAATATGGGCTCTTCTAATTGCTGCCATTGAACTGGCATGGAAGATACCACTAGAGTTCAAACAGTTAAGATCTCTTGAATGGGGCATCAAACGTTTGAAACTTGACCATCTTACCTTAATGCCCCCGTCTTACGCTAGACTAATCTTCCGACTTCCGTGGTTATATATAAAGATTATTCGACACAAATAATGGAAGAGGACTAAAAGGATCACTTCAAATGAGAGCAATAAGTTCCAAGGTTTCTGTTTACAAACAATGGATAGCTGAATAAAAAAATATGAAAAACAACAAAAAAAAAAGTTTCAAGAAATATACTATTCAAAAAAAGTAGGGGATATCCAAATTGATGTTGATAATTTCGGAAAATGGTAATGGATACGCGTGATTTGACACATCAGTATGTTATCAAGTTTTGTGTGGATCATGAAAACTTCGTACAGGTTTTTCGCACGAACGCCGCGTTTATGTCTGTGGGGTACGTTTTGAAATTTTCATTTGTACTGGACGGGCTTTTTCGGAGGTCTCATCGTTTTTTTTTTCTTGGTATAAACTCGTTCATCAATAGTTTCTGGTCGAAACGTAACTTTTGAGGTATGCGAAGACTGACACGTGACGAACGTTTACGTGCCGTTGGCATGTTGGAAGCTGGCAACAGATAATCTGCAGTGGCTCAAATTCTCAACATTACTCAATCGGTAATTAGCAGGTTGTAGTCGCACTACCGTCAGACCGCCAGACAGGCAATGTTGATGACAGACGTCGGTCAGATGAATCAGATGAATCGAGGTTCACTCTCGACTTCCACGACAGGGGAAACAGAGTGTGGCGGCCGCGGAACGAACGATACCATGACGTAACCGTTAGGCAGCACGATAGTTTTGGTAGTACATCGGTTATGGTGTGGTGAGGCATAACCTGTCAAGAAGAACAGCATTACATGTAATCCAAGGGCGTGTCGTGCCATTTACGTGACGTCACGGCTGTCTATTCATTTTCCAGGATTTCAGTGCAAGAGCACACAGGACCCGTGTCACTACAGAGTTCCCCCCAGGAGCAGAATATCACTACACTGCCTCACCCAGCACTAAGTCCAGACCAATCGAGCATGTCTGGGATATACTTGGCAGGCGCCTAAGACAACGCCAACAGCCCCTTACCAATGTCCTGGAACTCGCCGCTGCACTGCAGGAAGAATGGAATAACATCGATCAAGCTGATATTGGACGTTTGGTGAGGAGTATGCCACGTCGGATCCGCGCTTGTCTCGCGTACCAAGGAGGATTTACAAGACATTGAGGTCTTGGACTGAATGTGGTAAGTTCTCTGACTGACCGTCCATGTCTTCTACAGCTCAGTGCGTGGAATATGTTCTTGTCAGACACCCAACTATCGCTGAAATCATTCACCACATGTCACAGTGCGATGAATCGCCTGTCTTTTTGATGAAAATATAAATATATTTCTTCAAAAATGTCACTTTTATCAAATATCCCCTACTTTTTTTGAATAGTATATATCATTATGTGGATACTAGGTGTATAACCTCCGGCCCTTTTTCAGAAGAATCCTAGTTTTAGCTTTTCACTGTTTTGCTTTCTGTACGTGAAGTCACTGGACTCTATCTTTTGTAAAGCCGTTAAAACCTTTATGCATCAGATGCGATCGCGGGAATAAAGTAATAAATAATGACTTTTCTTCTCATTTTGTTTTTCGTCACTATGTAAAATCTCTGATTTTTCTGAACAAAGACAAAGGTTATCTGAACTTAGTCCAATGTGAGATATGAAATATATAATCAGTTAATTGAATTTTGACGCACCGATTCTTCACATTCAATTATATTTTTTGAATATTTCTTTCTGGACAATGGTCTTATTTTAGTCAGTGTTTGTGTTTGTTGCCTTGCAGAGTGATGCTCGCATTATTCTTTACACCATGTATAGAAACTGCAAAATAGGAGGAACATTTAATATCTGTTACGCTTATGCAACGCTCGAATCCCATCCAGTGTAAAGAACTTCGTGATGATTTTTAATGACAGGTGCGCAGCTAGGATTTCCTATTGGGGGGGGGGGGGGGGGGGGCATAATTTTTTAGAGTGCCAGGTCGACATATACCATAGGCATATCCGAAGGCCGCAGCCACCTCCACCTCAGGCCTACGATATCCCCTCCAGTTGGTGGGGGTTCGGGGCGGTTTCCCCGAGAAAAGTTTGAAAATTCAAAACTCCCAGAGTGAATCTGGACCCTCTGGCGCTTTAATTTTCCCCATTTTGAGGGGGGGGGGGGGGGGCACTATAATTTTTAGGGGGACCATTACCCTTCTAGGCTCCCCTAGACTACGCCACTGTTTAATACAGTTAAGATGTGTGCATCTGCGTGTGTTAAGCGAACAAATGTAACATAAAATCTGTATTTTTCCTTTCAGTTTTTGAGGACGACATATAAATAACGTCACAGTCTTGCTCATTCATCAAGTCTGACAAATCACGTCACTGTGATGGATCGACTGGCACTTGTAAATATTTCATGTTGCTCTCTTCCTCCATGTTAAATTGACATATTCTTGCGTCGCCATTTTTTGTGTACTAGTTTTACCCCCTTTTCTTTCAAATTACGTTCGAAGATTTTTCACAGGATTCATATTATTTTTCAGATTCTAAATTTGTCAGAGTTATGTTCTTGGATTTAATTCAAATGCCGGTTCGTTTTCTGTGGATTAATAATGGACATATTGAAGTAAGTAAGGTCTGTAATTCATAATCGTCACACCTTGTTAGAAAACTAATGTTGATCCGTCTGGTCGCGAGAGAAAATGGCTAGTAATGTCAAATCTTTTCAATATATAACTCCAGACACAGATCCTTGACGCATGTGTGTAGTGGAGGACGGGATGAGGCGGAAGGGGGTGAGAGAGACGGGTTCCTTCCAGACATTTCAGAGGAAATGGCGCCATGTACTTAGTTCTCCGCGAAGTATTTGCGCCACGATCAAGAATTACATTTTATTTGTTTTTATGTGTCAGGAAAACCTGTGCACTATATAAATCAGTTGGGTTGATTTTCAACCCAACTGATTTTAGAGTGTGTCATTACGTAAGGGAACCCTTTTCATTAAACTAACCCCATTTGCTGACTAATGTAATTATGTATTTAATTTAATAACGCCTCTGACATGACATTCACGTCGATGTCGCTGACCTTGGACGCTTTTTTGTAAATTAAATTAGATGCATTAAAGAATTGTGTACTCCAGTTTGACTTAAAACAATCAGTGGAAATTTATGAATTTTAATTTGGGATTGGTTAACATAATTTTCATAGCTGAATCATCACAGCGCAATTTGGATTTTACAATGAGAAGCAATGTGTTTAGCAGAACATCTAAAATAATGTAAAAAATTTACGGAAAATAATCTAAATGCCCAGTTTCTCTGAGTAGAGCTCTTGTAACCTGAAACTAATGAAAATTCTCACTGTGCATCTTTGATATAAAACCCCACTTACTTAATTCAAGCTCATAGTGATAGTACCAGGGTTTTCACAGAGGGTTTGTCTGGCTATCTCGTGAAAACATGAAACAAAAGTTACAGTTAATATTTGAATTGAAAACTGACCCTGACTGAGCCAGAGTGTATAGATGAGTAGCTGAGCATAATACTATGCAGCAAAAGAAGATTATTTTAATCCTCTATTTGATGTTCACAAAATAGTCTAATTCTTACATTATATGCTGTTATATGCAGAAATCAATGCTGACATTTTTTCGGAGACGGACCAGGACGGACAGTGAGATTTACAATAGTGTTAGGTGACAGATTTTCAGCTTTCCTACGCTATCTACTATCTTTTGAGTGATGACAATTGGCTGAAACCTAAAGCCTAGACACTTAGCCTGTAGTCAGGTCATTAAAATTAAAACTTCTTCACTAAATTTAAACTGTTACTTCATTCTCGGAACTTAACACATGAATGATAATTATTATGAGAGCATTGAGGCCAGAACTTTCAGTTCAGCATTTGTAATTTATGCACTTCAATAATATGCCAGTATACACTACGCCATAGTGTATATAGGCATATTATTGAAATGCATGCATTACAAATACTCAACAGTCACAACGAAAAACGATGAAATTTTTCCCAGTAAAAATAAATGCGTGCTTGATAACAAAGGAGTTAATAACAATTTTCTTTAGTGAAATCTAAATGCTTCGGTTGATGCTGGTTGATGTGTACATAATTAGTTTAGACAGTAGATTAGGATTCAAATTAAGGCAAGGATTGACAACAAGCTCAGTGCAATAATTTTTCATTACCCACTGTGGTGATACACTGAAAAATATAGGTGGTGGGGTGGGTGTCCATGTGGTCAGAGGAAAAAATTATTTTTTTTTCACGTGGGTGGGTGGGTGGGTGGTGGTCAAAAGGTGGAAAAAAATATTTTACGCCTTGTGTCCGGAATTTTTTGGAAGACCCCCCCCCCCCCCCCCCCCCCCCTGATACAACGTATTTAATTTAACTCAGATCAACGAATCGACCAGTATCATGAACCAATTCAGGCTCGAGGCCAGTATACTCAGTTGAGACATGCCAGCACGAAGATGTTTGACCAACTTCGTCTCTAATAAATAAAGAAACCGACTCGCCGAGACGGTTGAGCCTCCGCTTTACCTAGCATATAGCTTAAGGCCATACCATAGAACAAACTTTTATACATCGCAACCGTTAGAGTTTTGACTATATTAACCGTGTGGTTGCAGATTCAGGTGGTGTGGGTGGGTGGGGGCGAGGTACGCCTCACTAAAATCCACCTATTTCTCTAGTGCATGGTTGACAGCCAATCTGGCTATGCCATCTTCTCGTAATTTGTGTACTTCAGAATCAGACTATTACGTTTATCGTCTGTATCATAAATTTTAATTTGCACACTACACATTTTTATTTATTGTATATTTTGAACGGTACGTTTATTACTGAAAAAAACATTGATCGATTGATTGTTTGAGGCACAAATGTGGACACAATCAGGCATTTTATCTTTGCAGTCTAGATTAACCGCTTGAACCGAAAATTCTGTTTCCAAGGCTGCGCGTTGAAATATTAATAGGTCTACTACCAAATAATGAATATGGACTCGTCCAATTGACGGCATTTCCCTACATGAAAGATGGCATCTGTTTTTAAAGGGTTAAACTACATCATCACAACATAATCTTGACATTATTTTTGTTACAATAATTCTTGTGCCAGTGTATTTTGGGACATGTTTGACATTTCACCTTTGTGAAAGTGATACATGTAACCCTTTAGTTTTCGGGGAACACCTGGACTCCTCAACGATCTAGGTTGGTCTCCGAAGCCCCGCCTGATCACACACAATTCATGCATCTTCATCAGTTGTGATCACTACGATCTGACGATCTGATGCTGATGAACTATCCAGTACAATGCACTATCAGTGAACAAACGAAGGTCTTTGCTTTCAAATCGCACACAGTACTCAATTACAGTACTACATGAGTTAGGGGAATTTGTTTACTTTGAAATTCCCACCTCCGATATTCCATAAATTCAAATTAACCCTTTACCTAACATGAAAAGCAGACGACACTTGCAAAAATAATTCTTGAAAAACTATTTTTTTTCATTTTTTGTCTCAAAAACATAGGTTATGACCCCTCGTTGGAACGAGCTCGACGAGCTCGTTCCAACGAGGGGTCATAACCTATGTTTTTGAGACAAAAAATGAAAAAAATAGTGAAAATTAATTGGCGATTTTCGAGAATAGCGCTGGCCGGTTTTGGCAGTTACGTTAGGTAAAGGGTTAAATATACACAAATTTTCATCAAAATGAAGGCTGTAGTGTATAGAACACGAAGGACTGCGTTTGGAGAAAGGCCAACACTGTCTGCAGTTTTTATTGAAGAAGGGATCCATGGCCAACGGACATGCGTATGACACGCGACACCACGATTTTTCATCCAAAAACAATCGCGTAATTCTAAGAAATTCAATCAGGTGTCATGTTACCTTACAAGTAACATTGAAACTATGTAGTCTCCATATAATAATAGTGTGTAGTGTGAAGGCGATCTGTCTCATTATTTGATTTTAAATGGCATTACTTAAACACCAATAAATAAATAATAATAAAATAAATATAATGGCATTGCATACAGATGCTATTTCGTCCCCGATGATCTTGACCGAAATACCAAAATTGACTTTATTTAGTACGGATTTCCCCCAGAATATTTTGTAGTAGAGCAGCACGTAGTGCTATAGTACTGCGGGGGTCCAAGGGGTAAGTTCGATTGAACTAGAGTAGTTTTTTTCTGGTTCGGATCCCGCCCCCCTCCCCCCCCCCCCGAATCCCTTTTTAGGACCACCATACCACATATTCTAATAGTAGCACGTAGTGCTATAGGGTATTACGTGTATTACTGAGGGGCTCCTTTCGATTATAGCCAACTGATAGACAACCTCCATGAAAATCTATATCATTCCTAAAGCCAAGAATCTATCGAGTACTTACTGATAAGTCATTGCTCGGACGACTCGAATCCCATCGAACAAATAAGCCATAGAGTATTTACTAGAACGAGTGACTCACACATACGACTCTTAGCCTCATTTCGGTATTTAACAGCCATATCCCCTGGCGCCCAAATTTCAGCACCCCTTTTTGGAAAACGTCTGGCCTTCTGCACCCCTTTTTAGCCGTATGATGCCATGAGGGCTATAAGAAAAGCCCTCAATGAGGTCTAATTTACTATTCCTCTTAGCATTATTTCGTTTGAGACCAAGAGGGTCATGAAAAAAACCCTCAGTGAGGTCTAATTTACTATCCTTGTTAGCCTCATCTCGGTATTTAACAGCCATATCCCCTGGCATCCCAATTTCGCCACCCCTTTTTGGAAAACGTCTGTCCTTCGGCACCCTTTTTTAGTCGTATGAGGCCATGAAGACTTTGAGAAAAGTCGTCAATGCGATCTAATTTACTATGCCTCTTAGCCTCATTTCGTTTGAGGCCATGGGGGCCATGAAAAAATCCCTCAATGAGGTCGAATTTACTATTCCTCTTAGCCTCATTTCGGTATTTAAGGATACCTATGACCCAGCTCCTATAAAGCTCCTATACAGCTCTTATAGAAGTAGTCTTACCAACGGCTTCCATTTTATCTCCAAAGCTCCAATGCCACTACTTGTCTATGGTCTATCTGCCCTATCATTAGCTTCTACAGTAGTCGTGTGCCATTGCGGCCTTGTACCATTACTATTGACTACCGTTATTCTGCCCCATCCATGTCTCATCCATTAATATTGACTTGTAACACTGCTTCCTAGCTATACCTTCGCTCACGCCTTCAAAATGTTCAATCAGATTGCTTCACCCCTCCCCCCCTCCCCCCCCCCCCCCACAAACATGTACCATTTTATACAGCGTTCAATGTAAAATATCTATAAACAGGCTATATAAGGCACTCCGTAAATGGGATTCTTACCCGACTCCGTAAAATTTGGATTCCTAATTTAGCACCTTAATCATTGTAAACCAAATGTGAGATGACGAAAAAGCAGCATAATTTGCGAATTATTGAAACGATGCGATGTTTGTTTAACGTAACATATCGTTCAGATCTATTCCAGTGTGCTGGCACATTTGAAACCCAAACTCAGCTGTATGGAAGCTCTGCCGAGGTCTTTTAACAGGGCTAGCAGCGGGTGATCGGAGGTCGGAAGGGCTGCAGACGCCCCACACCGCGCATGCCTGACCCCTTTTCCATAAGGGAAACTGCCTCATTTAGAGTGGGGCTGTCGGCCAATACCATACCCTCATGTCGGGGAAATCTGGGCGCCGTGTACCACTGACTACAAGTTTAGTTACCACCAATTAATGCTTGCTCTGTTGGATTTTGGCGAGAACTGAACGCTTCAATCTTGATTTGGGCCATAAATCATATTTAAATCCAAGAAAATGGAATTTATAAGGAAATCGTAGGTTAGAGAGACACAGTGAGATTTTCCATTGAAATGTTAAAGGGTACAATGTTGATTAATGGACCTGGCCACGATTGGCCTTTAGGGGGCTAAGATACGGAGAAATCACCAAATCGCAACCACAATCCTCAATCTCGGAGGTTAAAAAAGTCTTCCGCCGTAAACACCTAATCACGTAAGTAAAAACTATATATCATCCCTTGAGTGGAACAAGGCAGCATCTGCCATGCAAAATCATTGTAAGTGGCACCACTTCCACTCGAGGAACGATGTGTGACTCAATGCAGTAGAAATCGGTCTCAACTGATTAGCGAACATTTCAGATCGATTTTCATAAGGGTGGCTTTTAGTCAATATCGCAATCGGAACATTTTATTTGTTAGAAGCTCAGAAATGTGCATAAGTCTATATACAACGTCACACACAACAGATCTAGTGCAACAATGGACAAATGTTATTGATCACCTCTCACATTTGTTACAGTTTTTGAAAATTCGAAACATAACTGACGTGGTATAAACACAGTTTTTAAAATACCGACCGCTTAACACTTTACTTGACAGACACTCCACCCACCACCTCCTCCCCCTCCGTCACAATCTTCTCCAGTGAAGTACATGGACCTATCATGCTTTCTAAAAAAATGTTGTTTTCTTTTCCAATGTATGAAACAGACGTTGGGATTGTTGTCGTCTAAGAAAAAGGTGGACCAGTTTATTTGTACAATTCAGAACTAGGGAAGACCAAATAAGACGGCGGAGGCAACTCTCTTCTGCTACCACGGTAGCTGGTGTTTAGTGGAAACATCAAATATATTAACCCCAGATGTCTTCAAGTTAGAATTCAAGTTGGTCTGAAAAAGTTATACCTCAAGTCCTTAACCTTTTAACCGAACGTAACTGCCAAACCACCCAGCGCCATTCACTCGCTAAAGTCTTTTCAATGAAGGGTTAGAAGCCATATTTTTGAGAGGGAAAAATGAAAATTTTATTTATTCGAGAAAAATATTTGGGCACTGTCGTCTTTTATTTGGCAGTCGTTTTGCCAAAGGGTTACTTGGTTCTGATAAACATTATTCATATTTGATAAGCAAGTAGGAGGCATTGCAACACTGTTGCAAAGCAGTGGTGTTCCTTTCCCACCGTTTTCTGAGTAGTGGCAACGTTCCCGTAGAATTTCAAGACCTGGAGTGGCTTGATCTTCCAGAATATTCAACACAGTAAGCCCTCACATGTCTTGCTAGCTGCATTAAACCCATTTTTGCAGTGTGTGACTCGCGCAGCCCTGCCCAGGCAACAATGCCCAGTTGATTTGAAGAGTTTTGGATACCGTACTAAGTTTTAAAGTCTCCCGGGATGTGTGTGTGTGGGGGGGGGGGGGGGGGGGGGGGGGGGGAGCTTTTACTACAAGTGGATGATACTCCTGTCGGGGTGTCTTCCGACGCATCCTACTTCAATCATTGCTGTGCGTTGAGCGCACGCTTGGACCGTTCTCCATTTTTAAATTTGGAAAGCATCACTACAAAGGCTGAGATAAGCAGCCCAAATCACTACAACTTGTATCATTCGGTTTTTTTTATTGTTGGAAAGGCCTCCGATAGCCCATTACATAGAGAGTAAGCGCTTGACTGGACTGGCTACATGAACTAATTCATGAGAGGTGACAATCTAGTCCCGCGCCTTGAATGAATTATTTCATGTGACCAGTCCAGTCAAGCGATTTTTCATTATTAACGATAATTATATTTTTTAACCCTTTACCTAACGTAACGGCAAAACCGGCCAGCCCTATTCTCAAAAATCGCCAATTAATTTTCATTATTTTTTCATTTTTTGTCTCTAAAACATAGATTATGACCCCTCATTGGAACGAGCTCGTCGAGCTCGTTCCAATGAGGGCTCATAACCTATGTTTTTGAGACAAAAAATGAAAATAATAGTTATTCAAGAACTGTTTTGCAAGTGCCGTGTGCTTTTCATGGTAGGTAAAGGGTTAAAAAAAACAAAACAATGAAGTCCCCATTACACCCACGGCAAAGCGTCTTCGTTTGCGCACACGGATACATGACCCAATTGTTGATTGCATAATTCACTTATAAAGTTATCGTTTATAATCAAACCTGGAAATCCCAGTAAATCACACTTTGGAAAGTAATAAAGCAGTTTCATCGCTAAGGTAAACAAATACAATGTTTTAAAATTATAATAGAGTAGATCATGTTTCTGGAAGGCAATTCTAGAAAACTTTCTTGCTGCTTGTGTTAAGCCTAATTTAGGAGAACGAAAAATCAAGTGTCCTTAGTGCCCTATTTCTTTTTGTGGCGTACGACAGGCGAAAGAAACGATTGTTCCCACAGGGGAGGTGGAACCAGGGGCACATGGGACACGTGCCCGTCCACTTTTTTCCACAGACATGTTTCGTTTTTACACCATGAGTTAAATGGGTGCTGCAAACGTGCAAATATACAAGCATTCCTGTAATATATTATTTGCAAATCCAAACAACATTTGGCCAATGAATCCCACCTTCGATCGCTTCGGTCCGTTTCTTCTACTTCGACCATTTTCCAACTGAAATGATAGTCTTCGAGTTGAAAGATGATTGAAGTGGAAGAAATGGTCATGACAGTCAATGACCACACAGTGACATGCTCATCTGAACGAGACACTATAGTGTGTCAGGATACATTTACCCATATACGATTATAACTTTTCCTCCCATTGGGCTGAACCATGGTAGCCTTGAAAACTTGTGCCCCTTCACTTTTATTGAGCTTCCGCTCAATTTTTACAAACTTGTAACCATATGCTTGTGAAAAATATCGCCCAGTAAACATTTATATACACCAAACGGGAGATGGTATTTTGTATTTTTTGGTAGGAGAATGTCTGTAATATACAAATATTACTGATGGTTCTCACAGTGTTATATCCACCCCGATTGCCAAATTCCCATTTGCTCGAAAATTCACGCATATTTTTATCTCCCTTGATATGCATACGCGAAAATCAGAGCTTTGAACTCCTCGAAATTTGCTTTTGCGCCATGGAGAAAGTTGTGATTTAACAAAAAACAATGATTATTTTTTCAATAGCCCGACATCAGTCACATCAATTTATGAGGGCCATGCCAAATATTTTCCAGTAATGTATGATTTTAGAGGCAGGTACATGTATATATGAGTTAAAGTACTTCCGTTTTCATTTGAAGTTTAACACTTCTACAACTCTATAAAATATTAAAAACGACCCCGCCCCCATTCTAGGGTGATTCTTCAGGTTAAATTGTTATATTTATCGCTGATTAAATACTAACCCGACATTCTTTCAGAAAAAGTCAAGTTTCAACTTTAGTAATTTAAAAGAAGAAATAAATATAAGTGACTTTTTTCCACTTACTTTTCACTTTGAAAAAGAAAGTTTTTTTTTAATTTCATCCGTGATTTCAGAGTTGTGCGAAAGGTTAGCAGAGTGTAAGATAATTAAGATTATCGCCCCTACTGCCATAAAACAGACTAATTTACTGTGTTATCCGGTAGTAATAGGAAGACGAATAAAAAACGCAGCCCAGTAGATATTGTTGAGATTTGAACAGTGACACCTGTAGCAAATACGTAAAGTTCCTAAGTTTGGACCATCACCTGTTTCGAATCTAATGTTTGATATATTTTTTATACTCTCGAATTTAAATTAACACTTTCAGCACGGAAAGTATACATTATGGAACGAAGATAAAAATTGGCAGTGGATGAGCAGACGACACAATGAAAAATAAATTGGAAGTGAGGATCAGTAGTAATTTAATCCTGCAGCTCTGCAGAGCTGTAGGATTAAATTATTACCGGACCTCCCAAAAAGTACGGAATGGATTCTTCATTTTTGCCGGAGAGAGTAATGTTTGAGACGATATGATCTGGGGCCCCACTGTTGAAAAGGATTAAATATGAGGAGATGGGTCTGAATTGATGATTAGCTGCTTCCAAGAGGAGAGCCCAATGCTGAAAAACCACAAAGATAAAAAGCAGTTGATGTTTGTCCAAACATGGTCGGTGGATATGTAATTTAATTCCGGGTATGATACAACATGGTACGGTACCGGTTGAATTATGCAGGTGATTAATTTAACCTGTTTCTTTTTCATTCAGATAAATATGCTTAAATGTTTAAACATTATTTTTTAAAAACCCGTTTTTCATGCTCAACCTGGTGAATTTATCATGTAATTAAATAGAGGTGTTCAGCCAACAATGATGTAGGAACATTACCAAGATAAATGCAGCCTTTCAACATCTCTCATGCCAGAGGAACCGGGATCGATCCTTGGTCGGAGAAAGTTCTCGAGGTGTCCGAACACACTCTGTCGGTATCAATTGTGGGGTTGATACTGTCACAGCACACCGTCCTTTCGGGTGGGGACGTAAAATGAATGCTCCCTGTGCGGAGAGAAAGAGATAAACTTCGTGCAGGCTAAAGACCCCTTCGTAGTATTCGAGAAGAGCGAGGCTACGAACTTGCCGCTATGAAGGTCATACCATTCGCCTGCGCCATGGGCCAAGGATAGGCGTCAGTAAAAGTTGCATAACTTGCTCACCAATCCTTGTAAAACGAATAAGCTTAACCCTTTACCTTTACCCAACGCAGACGATATCAACATTTATTAATTTAAATATCGTTTTTTTTAATTTTTTTTCGAAAAATTTCAACAAAACCATATCATGTGACCCCCTCATTGGAACGAGTTCGTCGAGCTCGTTCCAATGAGGGGTCACATGATATGATTTTGTTGAAAGTTTTCGAAAAATAATATTTTTTCAGCTGCTGAATCTGCATATTACGCTGGTGGATGCGGGCGATTCGTTGGTTAAAGGGTTAAAAAACCAAATGCAGCCTACCGTTTGAGTTCACAAGGAAGAATACGCTTCTTGACAACTTTTTCAAAGCAATATGCGACTGTATGGAGACTTCACGGCCAGTAGATACAACACCTTGATTTGTTAGTCAAAACCATTTGCCATCAGCAGGGTCATCGTGTCTAATCTTACCTGAAATGTTCATCTTTTTCTTGTTTTCATAAGGGGCCATGACCCATAACTGTCCCTTAAAATTCGAAACATTTTCAATACTTGTATTGCCAGTTCTGTGCCTTCTTCTGTTAGGTTTTGACAGATATGTAAGGTAAAGGGCTGAATTGTGCTAGCTTTCATAAAACAATTAAAATTGCACTCTTGTCTGCCCTGCTCTTGCTCTTCGTCAGCTATGCGGAGAGCATTCGAAAACCTTGGGAGGGCGGAGAAGTGGTACAATTATAAAAGGGCACCCACACACCAATATATATCCATGATGGCCCGTTTCCTGTGGCGGGTGGGGGAGTAAAAATACAGTGCTATGGTTGGGAATACGAACTTCTAATATCGAGATACTTTCTCATTTGTGCCTCCACATTTAACAAGTCTCCACAAACTCGTTAAAAAAGAAACAAAAATGTGCATTTGTTTCGATATCAGAGGGCGTAAAAGAGACAACTCATACGAGAAAACGTTCGATCGCAGCTTAAAAGTAAAGCGTATGGGCACCCCCTTCCTGATAATTCCCAATACGATTGCAAAGACGGGAACCCAGCAGAAATAATACAGGTTTCAAGTGCCCAGGTGACCGCATTTGATTCGCCTTCGCTCCCCCCCCCCCCCCCTCCTTGGAAAAAGTTATGTGTGCCATGCCCTCAGTGCGCCGCATCTCCCTCCTCTCTCTGTTCCTATATCTCTCCTCTCCGCAAATCATTTCGGCGCATCTGTCAGCATGACAGAAAATGCGATGTTGGACTTTTAATTTAGCTGAATGTTTGATCCGGGTTCAGTGTCCGACACGAAAGTTACATTTTACTGCTTTAATGCGTGGGACAGTGAGTTCCGGGTACAGTGTCTGATCGACGTGAAGTTTTGTCCAGTGATGCGAATATTTGATCTTAAGCGACTAGATTGTGTTGCAATCTCTGTTAGGTTGAAAAGGGATGTATGTCGCATATAGAATTAGAGATAAAACAAACATGCTATAAAACTAAGGACTAAACAAGCTTTTTTTTGTTCGTGGGCCAATGGGTAGACTATCCGGCGGTCCAAAAACAGCAAATTTGCTTATGGTGTCTTCATGTGTCTACTGGACACCCCGACAAGCAAGCAAGCATTCAATCAGTTACAAAAAAATCGTGAACATTGCACTAATTCCTTTCAAATATGAGCACTAAATAGTCCGCGCGTGAAGTGGCCGAGAACCAACTCAGTCGATGTACAACAGTGGCGTGGCCATGCAGGCGGGGAGTCATGAACCCCCCAAATCTCCACGTCCCACCCTCTAATAATTCTAAACTCTACGATCTACATGGGACGTCCACTAATGAAATTATAGATGACATACGTTTTTGACACTTGGTGAAATTGGATTTCTTTAGAGGCTCAAAATGTTTCCAAACAGCGCCATTTAGGGCTTATTTTTTTTATAAAAATCCTTCGTATGTTTTGAAACCCTTTCTCCGGTCACATGTTTGGACCCCCACCCCCAAAATGATTCCTGTGCCCCCCCCCCCCCCCCCCCCAAATAGACACCTGTCTACACTTGATCTACAATGTGTTTAAATCAGGTAAAGCGTCATGCGCGATAAACACCTGAAACGTCGGGAAAATATCGTGCATAAAGTTGGGTATAATGTGTAAAATCACGCTCGCAGTAAACAAAATTTACTGTACTTTTCTGATTACATTCATTTTTATCTTGAGCAGATGTTTTCGTCTATCGGCAAGTTAATGATGACCTCCAGAGAGTGACGTACAATTATATGGATAGTCTCAATCGACACTGATGGCTAACGCTTGGGAAAACTGACCCGCGCGACGAAGGGTGCGGCTAAGGGGGGAGGGGGTTAGTGGGCGCTACAGCGCAACTGGCAGGGAGATCTAGCCACTTTGTCTGGGAGGCTGCTCCTTTAATAGTGCATGCTGGGAGATACACTGTTCCCCTTAGCCTATCGGGGGAGCTCAATGTCTCCTGTTGGGAAAATCTGACGCCACCACTACGCGCGATACACCCCTTTGAAACAATATTCCACTTTTCACCCTACCTTGGATTCAAAGGCAGAATACCCGATCGCACAGAGCGTGTGTAGTCGGTCGCGAAGTCACAAGATGGATAAAGAAATCCAGATGTTGCCACCCATCACAAATGTGTAATATACACCATATGGAAAACATCATTAAGTATAGAAAAGTCTATAGAATGTTGATCTGCGTCCGCCAGTCCTCAAGGTCAAGCTCCGTTTAACCCTTTACCTAACCTGAAAAGCAGACGGCACTTGCAAAAATAATTCTTGAATAACTAATTTTTTTTCATTTTTTGTCTCAAAAACATAGGTTATGACCCCTCGTTGGAACGAGCTCGACGAGCTCGTTCCAACAAGGGGTCATAACCTATGTTTTTGAGACAAAAATGAAAAAATAATGAAAATTAATTGGCGATTTTTGAGAATAGCGCTGGCCGGTTTTGGCCGCTACGTTGAGTAAAGGGTTAAGGTCGTGTTAAGGCAATTATATTAGCCCATGTTCTAAATACGTATTAAATTTGATGAGGATGTACCGAATAACAAAGTTTGGATATACCAGACAGGCTATACCTTTTACTGCCATGACTTTAACCACTAGTCAATAAAATTAAAGGAAATTCATATATTAACGAGGTTATCATTTTAACTGGTAGAGTGCTAAATTATTTTTGGTCATAGAAATGTATTCACATTTATCTTATACCTGTTGAAGATATAGCCCATGTGTTATAGATTATCTATAACACATACCCCTATGTCATATAGACTGGAGAACGGACTATAGTCTTTTTCTATATTATAATATAATGATGATATTCGCAAAATTGTTTATAAATCGTGTCAAATCTGGTGAAATTGATTATCAAACATATTTTTGTCATAAATCATAAGAATTGAGGCGTAAGTATATTTTCTGTAATTGTTTTCCCAGTTACAGGGCCACTTTCTAAGGGGAACTATACTCTATCATTTACTTGAATTTGTAGCCTTGTTACGCACCAACAGCTTTTCCGGGCACATCACATGTATTCATGCCCAACAAGAGAAAGCAGTCGACTCCACTTCAGAAGAGTCGACATTTTGACACGAAATCATCCCCAAAACCCTTTTAAAAATGCAGAAAAGAACAAAAATGGTCGGTATAAGATAAATACAACAATACCATAGTGTGTTTTGATATGTTTGATATCTCAACTCGTTGAAAGTGAGTTTTTTTCGCTCGGCAAGCCTCGCGAAAAAAACTCACTTTCAACTCGATGAGATATCAAACATATCAAAACACACTAGGGTATTATCGTATATATCTCAGCCTTGTTACAATTTATTGTGACATGGCAAATCCATACAGACAAAATAATTTCACTTAAAAGGTAATAAGAAGCACCTCCACATAATATGAAGCCTATATGTTGCAGCACTGCAGAATAAAGCTTCCAACGCTCTACCAGTTAACAAGTTTTGTTTGATAGATTCAGACGTTTATCATTGGCGGAGCGATGGGTCGACAGATGTTGTGATTTTCAGAAGAGCGTTTAGGAGGATCAGTAATAATCTTAATCCCATCGGTGGAAGATTTTATTTTTGACTTTGTCATCGGTGTTATAACACGGTGAGAAAAAATCATGGAAAAATCAAATGAAAAGACCACAGAATAAGTGTTCATTCCCAGACAAAACAAACCAGGGGTGGACTGATCCAAAAGAAAGTTTCCGGGAAATGTACAAAATTTCGATATTTCGAACTAAAAGAACGCTACTTCCTTGCATCTGAACTATCGATGGCAGTCCACATAGAGTGCATTTCGATGGCATTTTTGTATCATCTTTATCGCTCATTTGACAAGAATAGTTGCACCAAAGTGGGCCCCGGATTCATAACGCCGATCATAATTCGGCCCAATTTTTATTTTTCGAATGGAAAGAACGCCGTTTCCTTGCATCTGGCCAATCAATGGCATACTACACTTCTGGCATATCGAAATGCTCTCTATGTGGACTGCCAATGGCTGTCCTCTTAGAGGGCATTTCGATAAACCGACAGTCTATGCAATCAGATCCACTTCGCCTTTTGGTCATTTTCACGAACTTTCATGCACCAACAGGTGATGTGCTGCATCAGTTTTGGGGGCCCTGGGGCTACCAATGGGGGGGGGGGGGGGGGGGGGTGGGGGTTCCCAGTGGACCATACGGCCAGTCCGCTTCTGGAACAAACCAAACTCTGAGGCTACCAGTCTAATTCTGTATGGGCTGTTTGTTTACCCATTTTTCGTTGGGTTTTGCACACAGGCTACCACTGATTTAATATGTTGTCCCTTTACTCACAAAGATATATAGATATTCTTTCGTTCCCATTTATACATTTTCCAATCAATAAGTATTCAATTCGCCTTGAAAACATTAAGATATTAACCGAATTTGTGGAACTACGCGGCGTAATCATAAAAGTTCAGCTGTGATTAGCCTTCATTCATAAGCATTTAGATTCAATCGTCTGGAATATTTCAGTTGGTCGGAAAAGCGACCAACTGAAATATTCCAGGTGAGTGAATCGAGTAATGAGTGAATCTAAACATATGAGATGACTGTTCGAGAGTTAAACTGGTTCCAAGACATAACAGCGCTGGATTCCTTTCAGGATTAGACTGGTGCCTTGGGAACCAACATGGCAAGCTTTCCCCAGTGATTAACCACATTGTCTTCTCCGTTTAGTTGTTCAGCAATCAGTGTTCCGTGTTTCGAGTACCAGTACTTGGCGCTGATTATTGATACATTATTTATGTGAATATTAATCAGAAAGGCCACTTCTCACCTTAGCCATTGTTTAGAGCTGCTAGTTTCCAGTCTTCTTAGAGTTGTGATTTTGGTATAGTTTTAGAAGTTGCTTTTGAATTGTTTTCCTCTCCCTTCTTTTAGACTGTTCTCCAGTATTTTATAATATATTATATCATACTATTTTTTCTGGTTTACAAGTACACTGATTGGGACATATTATTAAAAGCAGCTCCGTGAACCGATTGCAACCAAGATGTTTTTTATTCAAATTAAACATGGACATGAATGAACCTTATGCCACAGTACTAAAAGATAGCTCAATCATAAAATGATGTCAGCTATCACTTCAACTTGAATCATAAGTTGTTGTTTTTTTATTCCTGCGATGGTTTACTGTAGTGTTCTTAAACGTGAGCCGGATTCCGCACTGAGATGACAGGGAGGACAACCTCAAAATCTTTGGGCTCTCTACTCCAGCTTTCTCACAAACTCCACTGTTGGACTCTTTCAGTGATACGAATCCATCAAGGGCGACCTCTGCGCCTGACTTTAGCTGTCCTGAGGACTCAGACTGTAGTATCTCCCCTTCTGTCAACATTTTTATAGGAACGTATGATGGGGTGGGTGTGTGAGTGGATAGATGGGTGGGTGATGTTTTGGGGTGTTTTTTATTGGTGGAAGTGGTCAGAAATCAATTTTTTCAATGTTCTAATTTGTTTCCTCTCATACTTTTAATGACTGTACGGGCTTTTTAGACGGGTACATCCATATAAATGTTGATTTTGTCATTTTTATAGAATTGTAGAAATCATTCAATGAGCCATTTGTCACCTTTTTCAACCAGCTTGAATTTGTTTAGCTCTTTCCTCAACAGCGTTAGTGGCAGAGACATCTGATATATATCAGTGTATTTTCAGATTTTCAGACTGATTATTCTCAAAATTAATGAAAGTCATTGGTAGTAAATTGATATAGAGAGCAATCGCTTGACTGGACTGGTTACGTGAAATAATTCATGAGAGGTGAGGGACGTTGTACATACACGAGTGCGCGAATGCGCACGAGTGTTTTACAATATAGTCCCTCTCTTTAATGAATTATTCCACGTAACCAGTCCAGCCAAGCGATTACTCTGTTTATTACTTTTTATTATTAACGATAATTATATTATTTAACCCTTTACCTAACGGAACGGCCAAAACCGGCCAGCGCTATTCTCAAAAATCGCCACTTAATTTTCATTATTTTTTCATTTTTTGTCTCTAAAACATAGGTTCCAATGAGGGGTCATAACCTATGTTTTTGAGACAAAAAATGAAAATAATAGTTACTCAAAAACTTTTTTTTTTTCAAGTGTCGTCTGCTTTTCATGTTAGGTAAAGAGTTAAAAAACAAAAAAAAAACAATGAAGTCCCCATTACACACACGGCAAAGCGTTTTCGTTTGCGCACACGGATACATGATCCAATTGTTGTTTGCCAAAGTCACTTGTTAAGTTATCGTTTATAATCAAACCGGGAAATCCCAGTAAATCACATTTTGGAAAGTAATAAAATATATTTATTCTTCAAATTGTTTCCTGTCACTCCATTCGTTTTCATAATCAATTTTTGAAATACAGTAATAAAATTGTAAGAAAAATCACTCTGTAAATTGCATGTGCAAGCTAAAGAAAACTTTAAACTAGAGGGGTGTCATTTGTGTGCAAAGCACACTATAGTATATCCCCGCATTCGCGTTTGTGATTATTGTCGGGGCCGAATCAAAAATCCAAAACCTTTATGCACATTTACAGACGCTATTGATTAACATGAACACACTTTTAGTGTTTCCCCAGGAGTTTTTCTCCGGAAACCATTCCTCTAGCAACACCTCGGGGCCAAATCAAAAATCCAAAACCTTTATGCACATCTACAGACCCTATTGAATAACATGAACACACTTTTAGTGTTTCGAATTGAAACCACTAGGAGTTTTTCACTGGAAACCATTCCTCTAACGACAAAAATGGAGCCCCTTGCGCCCCTCAGGGCCGAATAAAAAATCCAAAACCTTTATGCACATCTACAGATCCTACTAATGAACATGAACACACTTTCAGTGTTTCGAATTGAAACTCTAGCAGTTTTTCGCCGGAAGCCATTCCTCTAACGACAAAAATGGTACCCCTTGCGCCCCTCGGGGCCGAATAAAAAATCCAAAACCTTTATGCACATCTACAGACCCTATGAATAAACATGAACACACTTTCAATGTTTCGAATTGAAACCCCTAGGAGTTTTTCACCGGAAACCATTCCTCTAACGACAAAAGTGGTGCCCCTTACGCCCCCGAGGGCCAAATCAAAAATCCAAAACCTTTATGCACATCTACAGACCCTATTGATTAACATGAACACACTTTTAGTGTTTCGAATTGAAACCCCTAGGAGTTTTTCTCCGGAAACCATTCCTCTAACGACAAAAATGGTGCCCCTTGCGCCCTTCGGGGCCGAATCAAAAATCCAAAACCTTTATGCACATCTACAGACCCTACTAATGAACATGAACACTCTTTCAGTGTTTCGAATTGAAACTCCTAGCAGTTTTTCGCCGGAAACCACTCCTCTAACGACAAAAATGGTGCCCCTTGCGCCCCTCGGGTCCGAATCAAAAATCCAAAACCTTTATGCACATCTACAGACCCTATGAATGAACATGAACACATTTTCAATGTTTCGAATTGAAACCCCTAGGAGTTTTTCGCCGGAAACCATTTCTCTAACGACAAAAGTGGTGCCCCTTACGCCCCCGAGGGCTAAATCCAAAATCCAAAACCTTTATGCACATCTACAGACCCTATTGATTAACATGAACTCACTTTTAGTGTTTCGAATTGAAACCCCTAGGAGTTTTTCTCCGGAAACCATTCCTCTAACGACAAAAATGGTGCCACTTGCGCCCCTCGGGGCCGAATCAAAAATCCAAAACCTTTATGCACATCTACAGGCCCTATTGATTAACATGAACACACTTTCAGTGTTTCAAATTGAAATCCCTAGGAGTTTTTTCTCCGGAAACCATTCCTCTAACGACAAAAATGGAGCCCCTTGCGCCCCTCGGGGCCGAATCAAAAATCCAAAACCTTTATGCACATATACAGACCCTACTAATGAACATGAACACACTTTCAGTGTTTCGAATTGAAACTCCTAGCAGTTTTTCGCCGAAAGCCATTCCTCTAACGACAAAAATGGTGCCCCTTGCGCCCTTCGGGGCCGAATCAAAAATCCAAAACCTTTATGCACATCTACAGACCCTATGAATGAACATGAACACACTTTCAATGTTTCGAATTGAAACCACTAGGAGTTTTTCGCCGGAAACCATTCCTCTAACGACAAAAGTGGTGCCCCTTGCGCCCCTCGGGGCCGAATCAAAAATCCAAAACCTTTATGCACATCTACAGACCCTATTGATTAACATGAACATACTTTTAGTGTTTCGAATTGAAACCCCTAGGAGTTTTTCTCCGGAAACCATTCCTCTAACGACAAAAATGGTGCCCCTTGTGCCCCTCGGGGGCCGAATCAAAAATCCAAAACCTTTATGCACATCTACAGACCCTACTAATGAACATGAACACACTTTCAGTGTTTCGAATTGAAACTCCTAGCAGTTTTTCGCCGGAAACCATTCCTCTAACGATAAAAATGGTGCCCCTTTTGCTTCTCGGGGCCGAATCAAAAATCCAAAACTTTTATGCACATCTACAGACCCTATGAATGAACATGAACACACTTTCAATGTTTCGAATTGAAACCCGTAGGAGTTTTTCGCCGGAAACCATTCCTCTAACGACAAAAGTGGTGCCCCTGACGCCCACTAGGGCCGAATCAAAAATCCAAAACCTTTATGCACATCTACAGACCCTATGAATGAACATGAACACACTTTCAATGTTTTGAATTGAACCCCCTAGGAGGTTTTCGACGGACGGGCGGACGGACGGACGGACGGAGACAACCAATATATACGCAAATTTTCAAATGCGGGGATAAAATGTGAAAAAGTATACTCAATCAAATACACTAAATAGAATAGAAGACAGTCAACCCCAGAATACCAGGGGACAGAAGTATAAATGTATTTTAATATCACATGATCGGATTGTTCAATCGACGCGACATTCTTCCGGAAGAAACTGAATGTCCACGATGAAAGGAAATTGGAGCCCATGATTGCTTAAACCTTCACCCAACGCACACGATATCAAAACTTATTGTATTAATAATATTTATTTTTTATTATTTCTGCCTCTGAATAGATAGGTACACGCTGTTCGAAACCGGTTAGGCCTTTTCCGGGATAACAGCTATGCGGTTCCCATCGGGCTCCAGTAGCCAGTTTCTTTAATCTTTTAATTAAGTATATTTTTATTCAAATATGCTACCAAAGTTCAACAAAATCGTATTATGTGACCCCTCATTGGAACGAGCCCGTTCCAATGAGGGGTCACATGATATGGCTTTGGTAACTTTTTTGGAATTGTTTTTCTTTTTTCTTTCAACTGCTCAATTTTAAAATTAATGAGAACTCAACTTACTTTTCATTGTATCGTTTGGTTGAGTTTTTACCTGGCGAAGTTATCGTGCTTATCCTCATAAAAACAGAAACTAAAGGCGAACCAAATTGGTCTCGATTGAAAGTTTAGGTTACTAAGTATTTTTGTTAATTTTAGATTGCAGACGCACCGAGGACCCCATGACTGAGAAGTGGAGTAACGTGACAAATGAACCGCGTGATGTGGAAAGGGTGGATTCTTCTTTTATTATGTTCATGTGTTGGAATCAGTCATTCAGATAATGATGATTTTGTGAAGTCCATAAGAGTAAGACGGCAGTTGATATTTGGAAGAGTTCATCCTCAACACATGCCATGTATGGATTTCTGTGATTATGCTGGACTCTGCTCATATAGAGGTCGTTGTGAAACCAATCAAACAACGTGTGAACCGTTCTGTTTTTGTGACGACGGTTATGGGGGAATGTGGTGCAATAAAATAGTTGTAACTCAACCCCCCGGGCTGTCGTCAGCTCCAGATGACCGAACCACACCCAGTCTGTTCGAGACGATACCCTCAACCACTACACTTGTACCTGATACTTCCAAGTTGTCTCCAACTACAGTTGCAGACCTGTACTCAGCTTCTACATTTCCATCTACAGCACCTGTTTGGGATGGTTTGATTTCTCAATTTTTATTTCCCACCAGATCAATTCACATTCCACAATTATCTCAGTTACCACCAACTGTTCCCCAAGAGGCGATAAATTTAGAGGGGACAAATCACGAGACAATGTCTACAACCAAATTGTTTACCTCAACGATACTTACAACTCCGTCGCTTCAAACTTTTATGACGACAGTGCGATCAACAACAACTAACGTGATGGTTCCACAACCTGTCACTACAGCAGTCACAAGTACTGTGTATCCACAGAAAGAGAAAGATCACGATGGACACTACCATGACTCATACCACGACGTAAATGAGACCTGTGAGAGAAATTGTATTCCGCCTAATGAGTGCGAGCTTGTGGATGGAATCTTTGAGTGCGTAGTACACAACCATTCTGATTGTTTTGACAGTTTTCCTTGCGTTCATGGACAATGCAATAAAGATGATCTAACAAATGGCACAGGTTCGTTACATTGTAATTGTGAGCGTAACTGGATTGGGACATTCTGTGATACAAGATGTGATCTGTCATGCAACGAACACGGTTATTGTGCCCAGTTACATCACAATCATACCATTGGATGCGTATGTGACAGAGAATATACGGGGGAATTCTGCGAAGAGCGGAAACCGCTTCCTATAGGTAAGTTTAGAATCTTGAAATTAGAGCGTACTGAGAAAAAAGTTTCAGGAATGGATCATAGATTTCATTTCAGACGTTCCAGGTTATAAATACTTGGATAATTCCCTATTGCTGTTGTACGGTGCACGCGGGTTCGATATTAGATTGTCTTAACATCGCATGATTTGGAAAATTGTTGAGGTTTATTTTTTAGGCAGGTCACGCCCTCGCGGAACATGATTTACTGGATAAGAGTCTGACAGCTGCACGTGCGTTACTTGAGCAATTATACAACGGATCCCCGTGACAACTGCATCCAAACATAACCGCGTACGGGGTTTCCTGCCAATCAATATGATTCTAAAAGGATCTTCACAGAAAACCCCAAATCCTTCAGTTCACTTCTTCCACTAAGCTGATTGCACACAGTCGTGTGCGTCAAAACCTCTCGAAGCGGACACAGTCGCCTTTTCCATTACACCATTAACTATTCTTGAAATAACAATAATCGTTACTTGATATTGATTTCCGTGGGTGTTAACCCTTTACCCAACGTAACTGCTAAAACCAGCCAGCGCTATTCTCAAAAATCGTCAATTAATTTTCATTATTTTTTCATTTTTTGTCTCAAAAACATAGGTTATGACCCCTCGTTGGAACGAGCTCGTCGAGCTCGTCCCAACGAGGGGTCATAACCTATGTTTTTGAGACAAAAAATGAAAAAAAAATAGTTATTCAAGAATTTTTTTTGCAAGTGTCGTCTGCTTTTCGTGTTAGGTAAAGGGTTAAGCCCATTGTTTTGTATTATGTCATTTTATTGTTACAGAAGCAGAAGAAGAAGACTGGCATTGGTACATCGCCGGAAGTTGTTCCGCTATCGCCTTGATACTTGTGGCTGTATTGCTATTTCTGCCCTATATGCTGTGGAAACGGAGATTTGTGTTCATCATGAAGATTGTATACTACTTCCAGCAATATGAGGAAGATGGTAAGAATATCATTTGTTGCTCAAGGCAGCAAGTGACGAAATATGGAGTATGTGAAGTCAGTAAATTCCATATTCGAATTAACTGACTTCACGTCAGTAACAGCTGTGTAGCATATTTCTCTACACCGAACTAGAAACTGTTATGAATGATAAGTGTTAGAATTCTTACTTGTTTACCGGGAGGTGGTTATCGTCAGCGGACATTTTGAAAGATGCATTTACAAAGGGGCGATCACTCTTACTGTCAGCTGTATAAAGATTTCTCCGGATTCTACAGTTTATACATAGTTTGCATGTACCTTTTTCAACCCAATACAATCCTCAGAAACTTTTTTTTTTGGGGGGGGGGGGGGGTAAGGTTATTAATTTATTGATGAACAAAATAAAGTTTCAGTTATTGCCAATTTAATGAAAGTCTGTCACTGTCGAATCTGACATTCAAATTGTGGAGCTGGATCCCTAACGTTTCAACGAACAGTCTCACAATGTCAACAAGTGGCTAAGACTCATAATTTCTTGCCAACCATTTCAACTGACCATGTCCTCTATACACAGTCAGACTCAAATCTTTTACGTTGTTGGTTGCATGACCTTGACCTTTGATATTTTTTCAACTCACAAGTGTATTGTATGTATTAAAGCCTCTTTCTTATCAAGTACATCAAGAAATGAAATTGGCAGATACTAGATTAAATAGACAAATCATTCAACAATCGATAGGCCTTACCCTGCTGTAGTAAGCCCTAAGAAAAGAGTGTGTGACAGAAGAATAAGTAGAAAAATGTGATTTTAAATTGATACTCAACCTTTGCGTCATGGCTTGGTCGTTCTATCAAAATGCCCAAATCGGCCGACAATAATTTCATGACGATGACTGTCAACCAAAACTCATTATAACTGTTCAGTCTTGTATATAGTTCAGCGAGTTGAACGTAGTGTCTACCCCTCTACGTTCAGATTCCTCCCATTCAAAGCTGTTGTAAAATTCCCCAACAAGTTAGTTTTATAGGGAACTGAAAACACGAAAATAAGAATAAATATCAAGCTTTCGCCCAGATTATTGGCTGCTTCCAATAGTACAACCTATTTCCTTACGTTTGAGCAGAGTTTATTGACCCAAACTATGTTTTGTCCTTTACTTATCGAGATTTGAACCCGGGTGAAGCGTCAACAGCGCTTACACATCGTACATGTTTTTTGCACAACTCTAAGTTGCTGCCGAAACAAATATCGATGCGACCTCCTCTGCGCAAATGCGATCGTATTTCCGTTTCCACATCGATATTTGTTTCGATTTTTTTCCCAATAAAACCTGTTGGGGAATTTTACAACAGATTTGAAAGGGAGTAACCTGAACGAAGAGGGGTAGCCACTACGTTCAGATCGCTGAACTAGTCTTGTATAGTACTGTCAATAAGAAAGCGGACAGTGAATTTCGACCAGATAGTTACACTGTCACGATCTGGTTGAAAAATCTTTGCCTGCTTTCCAGCTCACAACTCTGTAGAATCTCATCTTCGAAAAAAGGAAGAGGAAGACCGCTCTTGTGGTCGCAGTTCTTTATACCGTTATGTGGACAAGACAGCTTATGTTCACGCTTTCCACACTGTGTTCTGTAATGGAACTATCGCATGCCATATAATCTCTAGTACCTGAGGTTATATGTTTTGTATTTTTGTGGGGTTCAGTAAAAATATAACCTCACATTCTCACATGGCTCTTGATTTAAACATTTACTGACCTTTAAAAACGATTTTTTTTTGTGTGTGAGAGCTCGTCAACTGCGAAAGTTTGCTAAGATAGGCTGACAGTTACTCGTCGCTTCTCGGTCGCTCCATACGAGTCCCCCCCCCCCCCCCCCCCTCCCCCGGACGCATTCTCAGATGACATTCTTACACGTGGGCCGGATTCCGCACCCGGGAAAATCTAGCACATTTAAAAATGTCTTGTTGTATTGTTTTACCTTGAATAAGCCCCATCATTTATTCATTTGTTGGGGTTTAACTACACTTTCGACAGCCAGGGTCACCTCGTGTCGAATAATATACACACAGCAATCGTGGTATAATGTTGCGTTCGATTCCATGGGAAGTGTGGTCAAAACGTTTTTTTTTTCTGTGTACAATATGACCGCACACCAGTGGATCAATGCCAATTGTTAGGTTGCCTAATTGTTAGTTTTTATCAGCATTCTCAGTTTAATACATAACTACGTGGACGATCTGCATATTTGGCCTTGCAGGCCAATGGGAAATCATCTGTGTGTCTCTGTTTACACAAGTTATTTCAGTTAAGACGGCCATAGCGTCCTACAGCCAGGCCTGAAAATAAGCATTTGCAAAAATGAGGTCCCCAGAAGGTCAATTTGATGATGCTATCCCAAACAGTGGGCCAACTTATCCTCTGGGTACCTCTTTCTGTTTAGTTTTGTGACCTTAATTCACACGGAGGTTTACAGAGGGTAAATGTAGTGATGCTACCCTGATATGCAGGGTAGCATCACCAAATTCACCTTCTGAGGACCTTATTTTGAAGATGTCAGGCTGCTTATTTTCTGACTTGGTCCTACAGCAGGATTACATGTTGGGTGAAACGTGGTTTTAGCTGTTTCTCTTTGTTTTTCAGATGGCAAAGAATATGACGCCTTTGTTTCGTATAAATCAAGCAAGGAAGATGAACATTTTGTAGTCCACAAACTTTATCCCGTGCTCGAGAAATCGTTCAACTTTAAGTTATGTCTTCATTTTCGGGATTTCATGGTAGGCGAAAGTAAGTATATCGTTCTCTTCATGATGATCGTGAACCGTTTATGACTCAGAAATATGTATTCTGTGTGCCACTCGGAGGTTGACTTATAATAGAGAGATCTGATAGCCTAATTGGCGCCTTCACTGCGTTACTACCTCATTGCTCCCCTTACTTTTTATATTCATAATATTGTGAAAATAATATGTAATGAGAAGTTATACGTTTTGGATAACATCGTCCCCTGGATACCAATGTGTTCTATGTGCCTACTGGCACATAGAACACATTGGAACCCAGGGGACGATGTGTTATTATACTTCCGCTTTTAGGGTTATCCTTCATTTTATTTTTGTATTAAAAATTAACCCTTTGCAAAACATAGCAGGACACCAGACAAACGCAGCAGAGTTGGCAGCTGTTGACCATAAGTACACCATCTACGTCTCTTACGCTTTCATACACCGCACTATCGTGGCCACACTTGGGCAGTAGGTTATTAAGTGTCTTGTCTCGGGACACAACGCACTTTCCACTGGTCAGGAAGGAACCGTCAACCTTTCGGTTTAACCCTTTACCCAACGTAACGGCCAAAACCGACCAGCGCTATTCTCAAAAATCGCCTATTAATTTTAATTATTTTTTTTCATTTTTTGTCTCAAAAACATAGGTTATGACCCCTCATTGGAACGAGTTCGTCGAGCTCGTTCCAATGAGGCGTCATAACCTATGTTTTTGAGACAAAAAATGAAAAAAAATAGTTATTCAAGAATTTTTTTTGCAAGTGTCGTCTGCTTTTCATGTTAGGTAAAGGGTTAAAAACCAATGATCTAACCACTGGACCCCCGCGCTTCCTTGTGAAGTATGATTATGACTACGACTTCCGGAGGAGGTTTCGGTGGACATTCCGTTGAGGTCTCGGTCCATACGTCTGTACTACCGTACGAACATGCTGCATTATAACACAAATACCGTTTGTCGGATTTTGATGCCCTTTGGGAATAGGATAGACCAGTATGGGGGAAAACTATCCACATGTTGCGGGTTTTGCGTGCGCGTTTTTACCAAAACTATGGCCCTTGTTAGACTTAGCAAACTGTCCCTATGTACATTTTGCATTATAACTCAAGTATCGGTTGCCGTATTTTGATGTCTTTTAGTATGGTGAGAGACCTGCATGGAGGAAAAGGTATCCACATATTGCGGGTTTTGTCCACGCATTCTTACCCAGAGTTATAACCCTTGTTGGACAGAGAAAACGAACGTTTTGCATTATAATTCAAGCATCGGTTGTCAGATTTTGATTTTTTTAGTGTATGGTGAGAGACCTGTATGGAGGCAAGGATATTCACGCATTTGGGGGTTTCGTCCGCGTATACTCAACAGAGTTATGGCCCTTGTTAGACTTAGAAAAACAGTCCGTACGAACTTTTTGCAATGCAACTCAAGTATCAGTTGTCAGATTTTAATGTCCTTCGATTCGGTAATAGACCAGCATGGGGGAAAGGATATCCGCATATTGCAGTTTTTGTTTACACATTCCTTCCAGAGTTATGTTCACTGTTAGACTTATAAAATTATTTTGTACATTTTGCATTAGAACTCAAACATCGGTTGTCAATTGTTGATGTTATATGGTATAGTAGGAGCCCAATATAGGGAAAAGGTATCCACATAGTACGGGTTTCATCCAAGTACATCTACCGGAGTTATGTCCTGTGTTAGCCTTAGAAAAACCGTCTTTACGAACATTTTGCATTATAAGTTATAACTCAAGCATCGCTTGCCCGATTTTAATGTCCTTTGATATGGTGAGAGACCAGAGAATGAGGGAATAAATATCCACATATTGCGGCTTTCTTACCAGAGTTATGGCGCTTGTTTCAACTGTCCATATGAACATTATAACTTGGGAATTGGTTATCGGGTTTTGGTGTCCTTTGATAAACCAATGAGAGGAAAAAGATATAGAGAGCAATCGCTTAACTGGACTGGTTACGTGAAATAATTCATGAGAGGTGAGGGACGTTGTACAAACACGAGTGCGCGAATTTTTACCTAACGAAACGGCAAAAACCGACCAGCGCTATTCTCAAAAATCGCCAATTAATTTTCATTATTTTTTCATTTTTTGTCTCTAAAACATAGGTTATGACGCCTCATCGAGCTCGTTCCAATGAGGGGTCATAATCTATGTTTTGGAGACAAAAAAATGAAAATAATAGTTATTCAAGAATTTTTTGGCAACTGTCGTCTGCTTTTCATGTTAAAAAAACAACAACAAAAAATGAAGTCCCCATTACACCCACGACAAAGTGTCTTCGTTTGCGCGCACGGATACATGACCCAATTGTTTATTGCATAATTCACTTGTTAAGTTATCGTTTATAATCAAACCGGGAAATCCCAGTAAATCACATTTTGGAAAGTAATAAATCCACATATTCTGAGGTTCGTGCATTTATACTTATCTCCGTTAGACTTAGAAAACTGTTTATTTTTATATGGGAGCGCGGTGGCTCAGTGGTTACGGCATTGGCCTTCAAACTGAACAGGCCACGGTTCGATCCCCTCCAGGGGTAACTGCGTTGTATCCTTGGGCACGCCTCTTCATCCCGATTACCCATGTGGGGGGCACGGTGGCGCTGTGTACAAATGCGTATTGTAAATCGATGGTATTATTGTCTTCAACCAATGCTAACACTGCTTGTGAGGAGTTGGTACGTTGGGAAGGCTGACAGTTGTTCGCCGTTGCTTGGTGGTTCTCTCCAGGAACTCCGGCTTCCTCCACCGCCCAAACTGTCCGACACGAGGTGCCCCTGGCTGTCGAAAGTGTCGTTAAACCCCAATAAATAAATACAAAATACAGTTTTTACATCAGTGGGCGTGGGGATGGGGTGGGGGTAACCGAGTTATTTTGCATGTGTGTCTGTATGTTTGCCTAAAATGGCAGACATTTATGCCATCTTGGGTGTTTTAGATACTGGCTATCTCACACATTTGAACACTTAGTTTCAGAAACAGTATTTGTGTTAATTAGTTTCACAAATTAGTTACCTTTGAGAGATACCACCACTTTTTCATTTTTTATTTAAAGATATAAGAAATGTATACTGTGAACGGAATAAAAATGAATGAAATGTTATATATTGCGGTTTTATCAACTTCCTAACAGAAGTAACCGGATGTAGCATAATGTACCCGGATGTAAAAACCTGTTTGACAAGTATTCTCAGATACCCCAATAGGTATCCTCAAATTAGTATCCTATGAAAGGTATCCTCCAATAGTCCAGCAGTACAATACAATAGATATCCTCAAATTCCCGTATGTGCCTATGTGTTAGGTCACATTGTGCATTTTCACATAAGCACAAATCGGCACATCCAGCATGTGCCTATGTGATAGTGCACATTGTGTTACATTGTGCATTTTCACATAAGCACATGTGACAAAAAAGGGATTCCCCAGAAAGTTTCCTTGATAGGTATCCTCAAATAATACAATACCAGGCCATAGGTATCCTCAAATACCCGTAGGTGCTAGGGCACATTGTGTCACATTGTGCCTTTTCACATATGTACATATCGGCACATCCATCGTGTGCTTATGTGCTAGTGCACATAGTGTCACATTGTGCCTTTTCACATAAGCACATATTGGCACATCCAACATGTGCCTACGTGCTACCTGTAATGTGTACAATAGAACATAAACATGTTTAGGGAAATTAGAATAAATAGAACAAAGAAGTCATAAAAAGAGATTCTGGGGGAATCCGAACTAGAAAAACTACTCTAGTTCAGTCGAACATACCCCCAGGGACCCCTCGGTACCTGGGGGCCTCTCGGTACCATGGTATGGCGGTCCTAAATAGGATTCTGGGGGAAATCCGTAGTAAATAAAGTGGATTTTGGTGATTTGGAGGGATTATCGGGTTTATTTGCCATATTTGGGTAATTAGATTTACTCCTATTTAATCGAGCACACCCTCAGAACATACCCCTGTCTTATTGTAGGCCTTTGGGTCACATAGCAACCACATGCTACTATAGAAACCAAGATGGCGGCCTCCAGTATACAAAATGGACGGCGGAAACACGTATCGCCCTAACAACACGCGCTGCGCATGCGCACTAACACCACGTATGACTATGTGGATGACGTCACAACATGGCCGCTCACGTGGGTTACCATGCCAACACAACATGGTGCCGCTGGGTCACGTGAAATGACGTCACTTCCGAGGTCCCCCACCGTTGTCCCCCAAAATTGACTTGAAAAGCCCCTGACATTCTACTGACGTCGCAATTCAGACATGGGGTGAAATGAAAAAAGTTCACATATACTGTCAATAGCGTGTATGTTCAGCGTTTGCCTCTTGGATGGCAAGACATCGACGGCTCATGGACCTGATAAGTCTCTGGATGTCACCCTGTGGTATTGCGCTCCACTCCTGCCTTAGAACATTACGTAAATCGCCTAACGTCTGAAGATCATGAAGTCGTACCCGACGGTCCAATTGATCCCAAAGATGCTCGATTGGCAACAAATCCGGCGAAAGTGGGGGCATGAAAAGAAGTCCGATGCTCTGCTCCTCAAGAAAGTCACGACAGATACGCACCACATGACATCGGGCATTGTCTTGCTGGAATAACTGAAATCCGACGTTAGCGTTGAACAACGGGACAACAACAGCGTTAAGAATTTCGTCCCTATATCGCTGTCCATTCAGATTGCCATCCATGAAGATCAACTGCGTTCGATGGTGCAAGGAAATTCCTGCCCAAACCATTACACTACCCCTGCCGAAACGGTCGCATTCCCGCAAGCAAGCATCAGAAAACCGTTCTCCTCGTCGGCGATATACTCTTGCCCTACCATAAGTGCGCTGTAGACAAAATCGTGATTCATCATTAAAAAGAAGTGTGCCCCAACGCTGCTGAGTCCAACGAACACGCTGACGTACCCATTCCATTCTGACGGTACGATGACGTTGGGTAAGGATTGTTCCGTGGTATGGACGCCTACTTCGAATGCAGTGTTCAACGAGTCTGTTGCGGACAGTTTGTGCACTGTTTCTGTTGTTAGTTCTGCCAGGTGCAATTGCTGCTGTCCACGTCACCGGAAGGAAGCGATCCCGTAAATGAGACGTCCTGATGTGTCGGCCTTGTGCAGGGGTCGTAACTCTTGGTCAACCTGAACGCGGTCGATTGGCAGTAGATCCATTGGAGACGGTAAATAGCGGCCACAGTGACTCCGAACTCAGCAGCGAGCTCATCTGGAGGTGTCTCAGCCTCATGCATACCAATGGCGCGCAACCTCTGATTTTCGGTTAACTTTGGCATTTTTTTAAAATGTCGGAAGACAAAAACTAGCGAGTTTTCTCAATAACCCGGGGTCTCTAGCACAACATAACACAAAGAAAATCGTCGGTCACCCATTCAATTTCACTTTCTCGGATAGCACGTGCTATTTTGAAATCCGTAGCAAAATTGTATACGGTTGGGTGGACAACAATAACATGTCATTAAACTCTTTGCACGACTTCTTGTCCGCAAACATGCAACATTAGAACTATTATAATTCATCCTTTATGCTATATTTTCACATTTGTTTCTGTTATACTTTCTGTTTTGAACCAGTATATTTGTTTCGTACGCTTGTCATCATTATGTGATTAGTCAGTTCGATTTGTTGTAGTCAAAAACACTAATAAATCATTTTTTATTGGCTTGTTGCCTTAAAGTTCTCATTAAAATAAATTATGTCAGAATTTACATTGAACTGATGGGTGTGATTAAATGTGTGTACGTCATTTTCACATAAACAGCTCTCACAGTCATTTTGTTTTTCATGTCATAAGCTAGCAAAATTATTTCGTAACCAAGTCATATCGTTACTTCGATGTCATGTACCAGCGATTGACAAATTTATAGTTTCATTTATGACAAGAAAACGTTTTTCTGCAAGCACAAGCGCGCGAGAAAATGCCCATGAAACACTCTTATTTTGTGCATAAATCATACAATCTCTCCGTATTAGAGCAAGAAACATTCTGTGAACAAAGTTGAATCTCTCTCACTGAAAGGCGATGACCACCACATCTCAAAGCATTGTGACTGGTGATTCACAAGGAATTAATTTAAAATAAGTTCAGGTATATTGGACAGGATTCCAGGCTATGGGGGTTAATATCTTCTTCCGAAAACACGTGAAAAGGTACACACCCCACCCACACACACACACCCCAAAAGATTAGCTTTTTGGGGCGGATCGTCCGGGTACGAAACGCGACTTTGAACAACACGCAGGTGATTTTGATAGAAATTACCCTGGACATCTCCAAGTATTGTCAGTGGGGGTACTCGAAAGTTCTTTTTAAAGAATTTGAAGCTTATTGGACAAGGGCGGTGGTGGTTACACTCTGAGGGTTAATATCTCCATTCAAAAGAACTTTAGAAAAAGTACCCCAGCCCTAACACAAGATAAACAAAGCAGAATACTCAAATGTGAGCTGCAGACATTTCGCGACTTGGGGGAAAATATTCACACAGACATCCAATATAATTGAGGGTGGATGTATCAAAACAAAAAAGGTTTCAAAAAGTACAAGAAAGGTGACATAACACAATACGAATATTGCTGACATTGCAAACGGTGAATCCCAGTTAAACCTTTACCTAAGACAATCATGATTCAAAAAATAAATTAATTTTAACATTTTTCGAAAACAAATTCACAATTTTTCAATAAAACCATACAAATACAGATACCATTAGAACCAGCTCGACGAGAACAATGATATCCATATTTGTATGGTTTTATTTAAAAAGTTCCGTGATATTTTAGGCTGGTAGGCTTAATCTGGTTAAGTTTTCTACCGTTTTTTTCCGCTATGATAGGTAAAGGTTTAAGTAACGAACTCCGCATATTAATGGATCCAGTATATATACTGTTCCATTATTCATTATTTTTCCAAGTCAGTTGAATCGACCTGGGAATTCAGTAACACGTGATTTGGAGCAATAAAACCAGACAATTCGAGTAACGCAATGAAAAAAAAGGAAATGCGCTGTAAAAGCCCAAAGAGGCTGAGACAAAACAGTAGCGAAATGTACTGTAAAAGCCCCCATTGAAGAGGCCGACAAAAGAAAAACAATAGCGAAACGCGCTACCGCCCCCCCCAAAAAAAACCCAAACAAAACACCTCTAAATCTGCCAAATTTTATACTTGCCATATATAATACTAGCGGGTGTTACCCGGCGTTGCACTGGAGCAGATGGTTATATCATTGTACCCTCAGATATGATCGGCTCAGTCGTTTTTGAAATAGAAGGTCAAGGTCACCAATTTCAAGGTCAAGGTCAGTCCACGCCCCCCCCCCCGATAAAATCAAAGTGATCGATGGGTCAATATACCCGCACATATGAAATTTTAACCCGGTTTCGAAATAAAAGGTTAAGATCACCAATTGCAAGGTCAAAGTCACCCCCACGGGCACCCCGATAAAGTCAAATGATCGATGGGTCAATATACCCGCACACATGAAATTTTAGCCCGATCGGCCCAGCCGTTTTCGAAATAAAAGGTCAAGGTCACCAATTTCAAGGTCAAGGTCACCCCACACGGGCACCCCGATAAAGTCAAAATGATCGATGGGTCAACATACCCGCACATATGAAATTTTAGCCCGATCAGCCCAGCCGTTTTCGAAATAAAAGGTCAAGGTCATCAATTTCAAGGTCAAGGTCACCCAAAATTTGAGATCGATCGGTTGAGAAACGGATGAGTTCACCCGGAACAAAGATAGAGAGAGAGATACAGACATTCGCATTTATATATTAGATAGCGTATTCTTTCGCGTTTATTTGATATCTTCAAGACTAATAATTTGCTTGCCGGTCTCATTATCCCTGCTTGCGAAAATTTAGACCGTTAGTCGGAAGTCGCGCTATACATTAAAAGGGTAATTAGGGGTTAAAATCAAAATAACAAAGTTCGGATATACATTGAATATACCCCAGATCACCAGATAGTGTTCATTTGGTGTTTTGGGGACCAGACGTTTACTTGCGGTCTCTCTGTCCTAAGTTGCGGAAAAGTGAGATTACAAGTATTGCGCGAAACATTAAAAGTACAATGTTTAGGGGTAAAATTAAAATGATCGTACCAAACTTCGGATATATATTTGCTATACCCCATATAACCAGTTGTGTTCGTTTGGGGAATGCATCCCCTGAACTTCGCTTGCGGCCACTTGCGGTCTCATTGATTACCAGCGGTATTATTATTTTAGTACGATCGGTCTCATTGTTTTCTATCTGCAGTCTATTTTTGTTCGATCGGGTGTTCAGTGTCAACTGCAAAAACAAGTGGTTCGGACTTTCTAGGAATGTTTTCGTTTCCCTGTTGGTAAAACACTTTAGCAGTAGGCATGAAAGTATATATATGTATTACAGATCGAGTTGCTTGTTAGTTTAAAAACAATGCACGGAAATGGAAATGAAGCGAACCAAATAAAGGAGAATTACAAATATTCGTTTCAGATTTTTGCAGAGGTCCATTTTTCATCAACTCAATTCAGTCTTCCTCATTGATGCAAAAAACACCGTTAACTGTGTCAAAAAATCGCCCCAGATATAACGCGCACACGCGCGCTAAAATGAATGTCGGAAAATGTAAGGTTGCGGTTTTCACCATCTGGCAATGACCGTGGAAAAGATGATCATGTCGCCCTTACTTTTTTCGATTATAAAATATTTTGCGCCCCCGAAGTTCTCATACAAAGTTCCCCCCAAAAAACAAACAAAAAACAAATGGCTAGGGCATCCCCATTATAGAATCCTGGCTACGCACCTGTGTTATCCTATCATATTTGTGTGGTTACTGCAGATGAGAAAATAATTGCAACATTTTATGAAGGGAAAGAAACAGGCACGTCGAAAGGACAAGCGAAAACAAAAATCACCCCAAAAGCGAGAAAACCACAAAAACGTAAAAAATGAACATAAAATGAAAAACAAGTTAAAAAAGCCCAGTACGATATTCGATAATTTGTTGACGTTTAACAAAAATGTTTTTAGTCATTTACAGGTAAACACCACAAACATGGTAGCCTTGGGCAGCAATTTCTGTTCAGCTAGGAACAAATCGCTTCTCTTTTGCTTTCACTCAGTGTCATGTTACTTGTTTTTTTTTGATCAGATCAAAATAAGAAATTAGTGTCAAAAGTTTGCATAATCACGGCAAGTATTGGGAAGCACAAGTACATTTTGCCTCCGGGAGAGACAAGAACGTTATCACGTACCTGACTCACCGAACGTGACCTTTTTGGTGCTGAAAAAATGATTAGCTGCGGTTTGGGGGTGGTAATGGGGTGGAGTTTACCTGTAAGAGCCGCCTGGGGAATATTTTCTTCCCAGTTGGGACATTTTCTTAAGGATTGGGGTCTGAGATACCAATTCTCTCTTGTTAGTATAACCATGTACTTCCTAACAGCTTGAGGGCTAGATTGTTTTTGGTGGTCTGAATTTGTTATTCAAAGTTTGTTTTATTACAAATTATTGGAGAGTGCCAACAGGCACTCTCCAATAATTTGTAATAAAACAAATCTATGTAACCAAAATGTCACAATGTTTGACTGAAAAGTAAACACGTTGGCTTTTGCTCTGGTGCCTTCATTTTTTTAAAAGCTCTGATTGTGGCTTCTAGCACTCAACCAGTTAAAAGACTATATTTGATGCTTGGACTTGTTTCACATACACAGTTGATTGTACAGATGGGGGTCTGTAGTATCCAATTCGGACTGTTGGTACGTATTAATTAAATAAAATATTACGTCACGGCTACTGTATCTATAGTTTAATTATTTACTAACCCTGACTGACTAATATTCCAACCACATCATCCTTCGAGCCAGCTGACATGGTTGGAATAACAGCCAGTTCGGACATGAGCCATCATGGGCTGAACAAATCAGGTTGTACCCCCCCCCCCCCCCCCCCCCCACACACACACATGCACACACTCAGGCATATTCAAGACGTCTCTGAACAGAGCTCGTGGTGGTGATACCAGTTTGACGTCAATTATACCACATACAAGACATGGATGTTTGTTTGTATGTTTGTTTGTTTGTAAATGATTTGCAGAGACTGTAAAGAAGAACAGTCCCAAAGATGTAATTTGGAACAAGGAATGCAGGCATTATGCGAAATAAAATTAATATTCATCGCGGCATTGTGCATATCTGTGCAACACAATGTCATTTGGCTGATCCGGACTCACAAATAGCTCGGCTGAAAAGTTTTCTTCTCGTGTGCCAATTGCCGAACTATAATCATGTCTTGTGTCAGACAGCGGGGTGTTTTACTTTGCATTAATCCTGCCAAAATGGTTGAATATTTTTGAGCTTGTGTCGTTCGTGCGTCTTTCTTGAAACATGAAAAGTATTACTTTTATTTTAATATATTATAGCTCGCGTGACTTTCCCTTCCTTTGATTGGCTGGAGGCCTATACCATAACAAAAATCATATTTTATTACTTTTATTATTTATTATTTTATCCTTCAAAACACAACTTATGACCACTCATTGAAACGGCCCCGTCGAGCTCATTCCATTTAGGGGCCAAAGCCTGCGCTTTAGAGGTGAATATTTTTTTTTATTGATTCCAGAATTCTTTTTCTTTTTCTTTTTTTTTTAGTGTTGCCTGCTGGTCGACTTTGGTCGGAAGTTAAAAAGCAAATAATTGATCAAACTCGAACTTCGGAGTGTTTTTAAAACTGAAATATGAGCCTTAGCGTGACGATATCTGGAGCTCAGAGTTCATGAGTATCTTATTCACCCGTTACATATTTATATTCTATTTGCCGTTCCAGTGTTATCTCCCTGCAGCCAATGTCCGTCTAACTGACCAAGCCAAAAATCCATTCTCTCACGAGTTGTCACGACCTAAGTGACTTGCTTGCTAGCTTGATGTCCGATCCGTGTTAACGCGATCCCGATTGTCTCTGAGACATAAGACACATGTATGTTAGACAGCAGCATGGATGTTAACGCGAGCTACACAGCCACTAACACGTGGGGGGGGGGGGGGGGGGCTGGGGGGGGGGGGCAGGGGGTGGGGTGATTGGGCTAGAGCCATTGATTTCAGTAGTAGCATACTTCGATAGTTGTCTAATATTTTGTCGCCCAATTAAAAGTCATGCTTACATTGTCCTTGATATATTTTGAAGACACCTTTATCGTTCGCAATGAAGGGCGAATTAATTGTATTTTGGGCATGGAACTGTTCCCTCATACTTTTGTCTGATTAGATATAGTTCCCGACTTGTTAGGTGCAGTTCTATACCTTATCAGTCAACACCGGTGACAACACATGCTCCTGAGACACCACACAAAACTTCTTTCCTAAATTCTTTTACATTCAAGTACTGTGCTGAAACTATTAAAATGCTCTTCGTGGCTTCTTTTTTCTCTTTATGAATGTCATTCATTGTTCCCTGGTCGCTGTATTTTATCCCCTATTATAATTTTCATTTTAATGTGTGCACCCTAAGGCTTGGACACACCCACGAAAACAACTGCTTAATGTTGTATCCCTTTTCTTTAATCATTATTAATTACTCTGTTTTTTATATTGCGTTATTATAAGTTATTGTAAGGAATTGTCGCTAACATGCCCTGAGGTTTGAGGCTTGGAGTTTATGTTCAACTGAAACTCCAAGCGTCTCGGTTGAACATGCGCTCCGAGCCGCAAACTTCAGACGATGTTGCCGTCATGTTCCAATAAGTCTCAACGCACAGTTCAAAACCCACATCGAGAAATGAATGAACAAGGCAACTTTAGCGATAACACAAGTTTAGTAAATAAACCTCTCGTCGACTCCACGACGTTACTGGACAAATAATCAATAAATCAGATAAAGGTCGAGGTCACTCCATCTCAGTTCAATCGTAAACTGATTTGTATTTTATATAACACTTCATTCGAAATACCGTCTGCTGCACGTGTGAAAAAAACACAAAAATGGAGCGATTTGCAAGTTCCCCGTTGATGGAATAATTGCGAAACAGGCAACCTGATTTCAAATAATTCACGCTGCCACGTCAAACGGTAACATATGCTGCTGAAGCCGTAAACACAGAAAAATCTACGTGAGCTCTCGTCCAATCAGAGGGCGAGGATTTTGGTCTCATTAGAACATTGTGTAATCATCATCTATAATTTCAGAAATAAAATATGATTATCCGACTAAATGACTGAATATAGCAGGTGTTTGCAAAGTCGTGAACAGGGGCACCGCAAACACTTTGGGTCGGGGGGGGGGGGGGGTGTCAGATCCCGGGAAAAGGGCATTTATTTGCACTAGCAGCCTCGCCATGACATACCGAAGCATGCATGTCCTGAAGACAAAAGGCCCGAGATGGGAGAATTTGAGAGGTGTTCCCCTCCCATCGGGAGGTGCACCTCCTCCCTAGCTACCCGGTTGAATTGTGAAAGGTTCCAGAAGGATTTGGGATGTATTTTAGCTTTCCCTCGAGAATAAAGCACTGAAAAAAATTAGGGACCAATCTGGGAAGGGTATTGTCTGGCCCCTCTCGCCCCCGTGGTCCGTAGGCATGGAGGGAAATGCCCCTCTGTCCTCGTGCTTCCGGTGTACCTGGTCGTGACAATCGTGACCAAGTCAGGAGTATCATTAATTTATACAGTAATTACCGGGGTTATTACTGGACTAAAATATTTCATCATTAGTCATATTCAATCATAACTGCACACTTAACCGTGTCTCATTCGGGTTTTATTGTTTGTTTGTTTTTCATAAAAACCCTAAGGCACGACAACGACGTAAAATAAAGAAACCGCCATTTACGCCCAATGTCTGGAGATGTCGAAACCTATGTGCAATAATATCATTGTCTCTACATGTGTATTATATACAATTACATGTCTGTTGAGTGTGAAAAAAATGAAGAATAAGCACGAATGGATCTAGATTTTGCTCTTGACAATGTTACAACTGAGGGCGTCTTCACGATTTCCTGTCATGGCTGTACACTATCTACCATATGTAAAGACAATTCCGACACAATATAACCCTGGTTGCTGAAAATGGCGTTAAAGCCAAATAAATAAACAAATAAATAAGGATAAAACAAACACATATAGGATTTTAACCAAAACCACATTGGCTGTGTCTTATCATTGGAATTGGCCGAATTCCAATGATAAATCCTACCCAGCGAGCTTTAACCCTTTATCCAACGCAACGGTCAAAATCGGCCAGCGCTATTCTCAAAAATCGCCAATTATTTTTCATTATTGTTTCATTTTTTGTCTCAAAAACATAGGTTATGACCCCTCCTTGGAACGAGCTCGTCGAGCTCGTTCCCATGAGGGGTCATGACTTTTGTTTTTGAGACAAAAAAATGACAAAAATAGTTATTGAAGAATTGTGTTTCCAAGTGCCGTCTGCTTTTCGTGTTAGGTAAAGGGTTAAAACAAAGAAAATGGTAAAATCTGGCCTGTAATTTTGTTGACACATTTGCTCTTATTTTATTTTTCTCAAGTTGTTTGATTTAATTATTCGACTATTTAATTTATAACAGCAAAATATGATCGAATTGTCAGAAATCTGATGATATTTGTGACTATTTTCAGGTTTTTTGGTTCGATATTTTTATCAAGGCGAGTGAAAGCGAAAAGCTTTAATCTAAATCATATACCCCCGATGTTTCGCGTGCCCTTATACCCTGGATGTTGCACGTTCTCACATAGCTTGGATATTGGGTCAGCCCTTTGCCATGGCTATTTGTCGTAGGCATTCTGACCTACCAGAAGACAGAATTTATCGGGATATAGGGACAATTTGTTTTGACCGTGCCATGTGACGTTGTCTAAATTCACACAAGAAAAATAAATCATTTGAAAATTGTAACATTCATTTATATTTTTATTTGTTCTGTAATTTCAGCGATAGCCAACAACATTGTTCATGCTATAGAGAATAGTAGAAGAACCATCATGGTGCTAAGCCCCAACTACGTCGAAAGCGAATGGTGTAGAATGGAATATCAGAAAGCTCAGCACGAAATGCTAAAATTGAAGCACAAAATAATTCCACTCATTCTTGAGGACATTTCCTCTTGTGAAATCCGAGATGTCAATCTTAAAACAATATTGAACAGTGTGACATATCTAAAATGGCCAGGGGAAGATAATCCGAAGAAGCTGGAGCGATTCTGGAAACAGCTAGAATTAGTTTTGCCAAAGAAAAAATTCATTCCTCCGACCCCACTCTTGTCATCGACGTCGATTACTTCCACAGCTACAGAAATGACAGATATAAGTTCATCTGAGTATATAATGAACATGATTTCTGACACCAGTAGTATCTGTAGTTTTGGTAACGTAAGTCTGTCGAATACGTCTTTTCAAAATGTTGCTGTATGTCAGCAGAGTGTACATGTGCATAAGTCAACCCCGCATGGCGTCATCGTCGACACGGGCGACCGCCATGTTAATATTCCGGAGAAGGATAAAGTTGGTGATGTTCACTTGGAGACTCCTGTATGTGATCGTTGTTCTTCCCACGGCCGTTTATCACAATGTGACCAGACATTTTTAGCATCTTCAGTTTCGACCCTCGAATCCATATCGCAAACAAACGATAGAGTTTCAGTACGCAGGATATCGCAGGAAACAAACAATCAGTTCTTGCTGCCCACTCATTTACCACAGACAAAGAAAGAACTGCATCTTTCCTTACCCCAAAACTGCGAAACAAAATGTTTATCGTGTGGTAATAAATCGTCTTTTCATTTTGAAGACAATAAGACACCAGAGTTGAGGAACGAATCAGACATCGACAGACCAGATAACATTCAAACTCTTCCAACCGAATGTTTATCGATGGGAATTCGAAATATGTCTACCAATGTGACTAATGATAAAAATGAAGAGTGTTCAAAAATGAATGTCCGAAAACACACCCCATACAACACTCCTGAGAGATCCATAGTGAATATACTGGAATTCGTGTGAGGCAGTTTATTATAGATGTGAAACATATACCAATACGAAGAAAATATGTATTTGTGTGTTATTAACTTTTAATACACTGGGTATTTTTGAAACATTTTCTTCTAAAATTAATTAACCCTTTACCTATCACGAAAGGCAGACGACACTTTCAAACAAAAGTATTGAATAACTATTTTTGTCAGTTGTGGCGTCAAAAACATAGCTTATGACCACTCATAGGAACGAGCGCAACGAACTCGTTCCAATGAGGGGTCATGAGCTATATTTTTGAGACAAAAACTTATGCAATGGAAAGAGTTTTACCATCTTAACTGGTAAAACATTCAGCAGCATTCCAGACGTTAAGTGACATTTACAGCAGTCAGGGTCATTTTGTTACGTCTTATTGTACAGTTATGGGTTAGTGCAGTTCTCTGAGAGCGCCTTATATCAGGCGGCAAGCAACTGCCTATCCTGTAATAGTATAACTGCCTATCCTATAACTGCCTATCAATTGTACTATCCTATAATGAAGAGAACATATGGTTGGTTTTCACTGGTCGAAGACACGTGACCTTAGCCTGAGCAAACTTCGCAGATGTACTCCCACCCGAACATGTGATGCCGAAGAAAAGTGTCTTGTTCTAGAAGATAAGCAAGTGTTACTGGTTAGATCGGGACTACATATGCCAAACTGAAGCACATTTACAGTGTAAATAAACTTTCTCTTTAAAAATACGGTAAAATGATTGACTATCAGCTATCGATCCTGTCGCCGTTAATTTTACGTCACAGCTGTTAGCGCTAAAGCGTTACGCGAAATTTTAACAATGGAGTGTTCAACTTCAGTAGAGTACTTTTGACAGAACCAACATAATTAACTCTTTAATTCCGGCTTTAACAAAATGGTATTGCCATATGTCGAAATATGACTTTTCTTCGAAGAGTCTAATCTATTATTCAACTCAGTCTAATTAATAGTTTACCCTTTACCCAACCGAACGGTAAAAATCAACCAGCGATATTCACAAAAATCGCCATTTGATTCAATTTTTAATTATTTTTTCAATTTTTTTGTCTCCAAAACATCACGGTACTCTGGTGGCTTTCTCCACTCGTAAAACTCACGTAAACAAACAAATAATATTTTACTGGGCAGAAAAATCAGTTAACACTTTACTCGTCATAACGGCAAAAAACGGTCAGCGCTATTCTCAAAAAATTGCCATTCAGTTACCATTATATTTTCTAATTTGTTTTCAGAAACATAGCTTATGACCCTTCATTGGAACGAGCTCGTTGAGCTCGTTCCAATGAGGGTCATAAGCTATGTTTTTGACGCAAAAAATGAACAAATATAGCTATTCAAGAATTTGCTTTGCAAGTGTCGTCTGCCTTTCGTGTTAGGTAAAGGGCTAAACCTGTAGCCAGACGGCTGCAGGTGAGAGATATTAATTGTTCTCCTTTTAGGGACTATTGAGCAACCTTCTGGTGTGACAATGATGAACAAATGTAAGGTCGAAGGTTGATATGAAGTTAAGAAGGCTGATATCTCGGCCATTATGAAACTAAATACGTAATGACCTTTTTATTTATTAAATCAAAACAAATAATTACGAAATATTCTCAGATCTGTTGAAGTTTTCAGACATTATTAACAGCTATCCCATACGTCCGAACACATTCTGCCCTGTAACTTTAATTTCTTGAATGTTTTCAATTTTACAACTGTTCTTTTGTACTAACTGCCATAGCCCCAAGGTAAAGTTCTATTTACACAATTCTGGCAAAGGTAATATTGCCCTTGACGGAACAAAAACTGCGCATATTTTCGGTATCGGCACAATACACTTACCTCCTTTTAGCAGAAAAAAAATTGAAAGGTCATGAAAAGTTATCTCCGCCAACATGTATGGTATATGGAGATTTAATACCTGGATGTTGGTTTTTAAACACCGAGCCACAGGCGAGGTGTTTAAATGAGACGTCCAGGTATTAAATCTCCATATACCATACATGTTGACGGAGATAACGTTTTTGTCCCTTTTGAGACACAATAGAAACATAGTGGAGAAAAAATTGTGAACGCGTCTCTCACGCTCCGCTACAGCGGCGTGGAAGCGACACTCTATGTTTCCCTACTATCTTGTTTAAACGAGTTAGCTAAGTCGTTTAAACGAGATAGCTAAGTCGTTTAAACGAGATAGTTAAGTCGTTTAAACGAGATAGCTAAGTCGTTTAAACGAGATAGCTAAGTCGTTTAAACGATATAGCTAAGTTGTTTAAACGATATTAGCTAAGTTGTTTAAACGAGATAGCTATTGACCAATCAAATTAATTTTGACACGGGCACAACTAGTGAACTGACGAACGACAGCAGTGTTGAGTCAACTACAAGCAAAAAAGTGCATCCGTCCGCGGAAGGTGAATTTAATGTACACTTAGGGAAAATGTACGGCGGCCCATACCTGACATGCATTGTTATTTTTTTCTCAAATTTTCACCATGGTGCACATTACTTTTCACCATGGTACAAATTAATTTTCACCATGTGATAGTTGGGGGGGGGGGGGGGCATAGTAGCCACTAGGTTCACCCTCAAGCTTCGGATGCGGTAATCTAAGAGCGGTGCGAGATGGGGAGGGCCATGGTAGCCCATCCCTATAAGTCCGGCCCCGGGGGGTGGGACGTTGTTGCTTGGTGATATGATCTGGATTTGAAGGTTAAGGGCTCAGGATTGGAAATATAGCCTGCTGCGTTCACGCATATAGAGGAATGAGTATTGGTGTTCTCATTTGGCTGTGCTCCAGGTTAAGCGGTTCGGGTTAGAACTCAACTCCCGTATATTTTATTGTTTGTTCTATGCTCCTTCGAGGGAGCTTGTTTTTTGTAAATATGAAGGCAGTGAGTATGTATAGGTATCACTGTTTCTAATATTGTGGGTTGCCCTGAAAAGGGCCGTTAATTAGCGTAGTGTAGGGTCTACAGCCATGATTCTTCCTTGTTGGTGGACGTGGATACATCCGGTTTGTCCATCGTCTGTGGGTCAGTAGCTGCTTTAGGTGCTGCTTGCAGCAGTTGTTTGGCTACGAGCAGTGAAATCTTGGCAGCCATGTCCGCAATCTTCTGATCGTCACTACTGCCAGTGTGCAGGTTAACAGGGTCTTTGACTAGGCTATTACGCTCATATCAGTGATGTTCACTCTTTTACAGGCTACCGTAGACCTAAGCGCCGCTGCCGAGCGCGCAATTTCCACGTGGCTTCTCGTGTCAAGCATAACCAGAATCAGTGTACACGACGTCGAATGGAACGACATTGCACACTAACTAGCAAACACATCACAAATCTGTCGAATTACACCCTCAGAAGATTGTACTGGGCAAGGGCCTTAAATTTATACCAACGCCTCCAAAACCTATTAAATCTTTCTTCAATGAGGATATCCAATTGCTTCATAATCGAATGCGACTGAGAGTTATACATGCTGACCAACAGAGGCTTCATTAACCCCTTCCACAAGAGGACCAATACCGCTCCAACCACTTGTCACAACGTTGCAGTGGAAACATACCTATCTAAGACGAAAATAGAACTCCTACGGTGTCTTAACCCCTCGCGCCTTCGTATCTGCCGCAATAATATGACCAAGGCGGAGTGAATTGCGATAAATAGCCTCCGGCGGAACCGCGACATTGACATCAAACAGTCGAATAAAGGCAAATCAACTGTTCTAATCAACCGCACCACCCATGTAGCTGAGGGCCTTCGTCAACTTACCTCGATCCTCCATTATAAACCGTTCCCCCATGATATAACGGCACGTACCACGCTCGACGTCCGGAATCACTTGGAACGTATATACATTTACCACGAGATTGATAATAAAATGCATACAAAGCTTCAACCTAGCTAAATTGGACACAACCAAACAGCCTGTCCTCTACCTTCTACCAAAGATACACAGGGACCCGCCTACAAAGGGTAGACCGATCACTGCGGGTTGCAGCAGCCCCACAACCTCTATATCCGGTCTACTCGATTTTTTCCTAGTTCCTATTGTGAAGAAACAACATACGTATATACGGGACACTGCCCACTCCATCCAACTCATTGAGGAGGCACATATCCCTCCTGATTCCATCCTCGCTTTTGCCGACATTGCCAATATGTACACCAACATATCGCACGAGGAAGCTATGGCATCTGTCGAACGAGTTCTGATTGAGAACCATAATTTACCATATCTTATACCCAGACCATCGACAACTTCACTACTAACGCTCCTTAAGCTTATACTTGAGCGCAACTGCTTCCAGTTTGATGGACAGTCCTATATCCAAACACTGGGTGATGCCATGGGCAGTAAGGCCAGTCCTGAAATAGCCGATATCACGATCCATACCTGGGAGATCACACTACTTTCAATGGGCCAGAGCAAAATCCACAAATGGCTCCGATATCGTGATAATACCTTTATCATCTGGACGAGATCCGAAGCGGACCTGCATAGCTTCATGGAAATAGCTAACCAATCACACCCGACATTTCGCTTGGTTTATGAAGCCTCGACCACCGAGGTCACGTTCCTTGATACCGAGATGTACAAAGGTGATCGGTTCCAAGCTACCGGCGTTCTGGATGTGCGTGTCCACATCAAACCAACGGAGACATTCCAATACCTCCACCGCCAATCCGCTCATCCCCCTGCCACTTTCAAGGGTTTCATCAAGGGTGAACTAGCGCGCTTTATACGCAACAACTCATCTGAAACACGCTATACACACCACAAAGAACAGTTTGTGAATAAACGCCTACCACGGGGTTACACCATGCAGGAAATTGAACACCTGTACTCACCACTGTCAACTTCACGGATCGACCCACTCTGCTTACAAACACGAACCGGGGTCGGACAAATAAAGCTTATATGGAGCCACCTCTGGTCTTCACTACGACCTTCAACCCGTACATTTCTAACATCAAGAAGGCACTCCTAAAATATTGGGAACTCATATCTAGCAGTACCACTCTGCGGAGCATATTCTCGGAGCCTCCAATTCTGGCTTTCAAACGCGGCACAAACCTTAATGACACCATAGTATGTGCCCAACTACCGCCTACAAGGCATAGTGTCGGAGAGACCCACCCACCGACCATCCGGTCTCCCACTGGCAGTACAACCCACCACAATTAACCGGTACCAACCTACGGTCTACTCCCCCCCCCCCCCCCACACACACACAAACATGGGGTTGTGGCTCGATAAGCACATTCACTACAGGCAATTAACTATCTGAACGCATGATCATACCAGCTGCTACCCACCACACGCATCCTCTTACGAGGATAGAGCGTCTTGAATGAGCATCTACCCAACTCCGTGTCCTCTGACCTTGACACCAATACCTATAGCGGCGCTATCTCTAGTACGTCCGCCACGGACTGATTTATACCCGGTTCAACCGAACGGCTTTCGTAACTACTTCTGCTTCCAACCATGCGACCAAATGCGAACAACTCGTAGAACGAACAACCAGCACAGAACGTCGGCACGACCGTACCGGCCTCTACCTAGGCATACTGGAATCATTATGCCGCCAATAGATCATACCAAGCCTAGGGAGGAAGCTTTAAGGGAACAGAGAACGAGGCACGCCCTCGATTGGATTAAACATGTCCAACCATCTGACTGGACCTACGGCACTCGCCCTCCATCCACCGCGTAAATTCCTGACCAACAGGAGCTTGACGCACAGTTGTTTGATCAGATGGAGAAGTATAAACGGGCGGTCAAAGACACCATTGTGAACCACCTTAACCAGTGGGCTGCCAAAGACCCTGTTAACCTGCACACTGGCAGTAGTGACGATCAGAAGATTGCGGACATGGCTGCCAAGATTTCACTGCTCGTTGCCAAACAACTGCTGCAAGCAGCACCTAAAGCAGCTACTGTCCCAGAGACGATGAACAAACCGGATGAATCCACGTCCACCAACAAGGAAGAATCCTGGCTGTAGACCCTACACTACGCTAATTAACGGCCCTTTTCAGGGCAACCCACAATATTAGAAACAGTGATACCTATACATACTCACTGCCTTCATATTTACATAAAACAAGCTCCCTCGAAGGAGCATAGAACAAACCATAACCTATACGGGAGTTAAGTTCTCACCCGAACCGCTTAACCTGGCGCATAACCAAATGAGAACACCAATACTCATTCCTCTATATGCGTGCCACTATGTTAAGACCGCACCCCTGCGCAACGCAGCAGGCTATATTTCCAATCCTGAGCCCTTAACCTCGGGCCAACCTAGGGTCCATCTACGGTGACCACATATCGATAGCCTAATCCCGTTTCCACACCACCTTTCATAAACACGGGATATATGAGATTATACGCAACCGGGCGACCCCCCCCCCCCCCCCGCCCCAAGTGGGGGTTCCAGCAGTGTAATACGACGGTATTATGAACATGGCACTCCGTGATCAATCTTGACACGAACTGATGGTGCTCTCTTCAAATCCAGATCATATCACCAAGCAACAATGCCCCCCCCCCCCGGGCCGGGCTTATAGGGATGGGCTACCATGTCCCTCCCCATCTCGCACTGCTGTTAGATGACCGCACCCGAAGCTTGAGAGCGAACCTAGTGGCTACTATGCCTCCCCCCCTCCCCCACTATCGCATGGTGAAAATTAATTTGCACCATGGTGAAAATTAATTTTCACCATTGTGAAAAGTAATTTGCACCAAGGTGAAAATTTGAAAAAAAAATAATAATGCATGTCAGGTATGGGCCGCCGTACATTTGCCCTAAGTGAACATTACATTCACCTTCCACGGACGGATGCACTTTTCTGCTTGTAGTTGACTCAACACTGCTCTCATTCGTCGGTTCACAAGTTGTGCCTGTGTCAAAATGAATTTGATTGGTCAATAGTTATCTCGTTTAAACAACATAGCTATCTCGTTTAAACGACTTAGTTATCTCGTTTAAACGACTTAGCTATCTCGTTTAGACGACATAGCTATCTCGTTTAAACGACTTAACTATCTCGTTTAAACAACTTAGTTATCTCGTTTAAACGACTTAGCTATCTCGTTTAAACGACATAGCTATCTCGTTTAAACGACTTAGCTATCTCGTTTAAACGACTTAGCTATCTCGTTTAAACGACTTAGATATCTCGTTTAAACGACATAGCTATCTCGTTTAAACGACATAGCTATCTCGTTTAAACGACCTAGCTATCTCGTTTAAACGACTTAGCTATCTCGTTTAAACGACTTTGCTATCTCGTTTAAACAAGATGGTAGGAAAACATAGAGTGTCGCTTCCACGCTGCCGTACTACGCAATCAGTTGAACAAACTTCGTGAATAATTGTTTTATTTTTACAACGCAGAAGACAACAGATAGAGCTACACCCTTAGAGTCGTTAAAGAAACGAGTAAACAGTATTTTGTTGACATATCGTCCCCCGAGTTCCAATGTGTTCTGTGTGCCTACTGGCACATAGAACACATTGGAACTGGGGGGACGATGTTTGCTCTTATTTTATTTTTCTCAAGTTATTTCATTTAATTTCGACTTTTTAATTTATAACAGCAAAATATGATCGAATTGTCGGAAATCTGATAATATTTTTATATCGATGCGAGCGGACGCGAAACGCTTTCATTGAAACCATACACCCCCGATGTTTCCCGGGCCCATATACCCTGGATATTGCACGCTCTCATATACCTTGGATGTTGGGTGCACCCTTTGCCATGGCTATTTGTTCAAGGCATTCTGACCAATCAAAAGACAGAAATTATCGGGATATAGGGACAAGTTCTATTTTAATATTTCTAGCTCAAATATTTCCATAGATATTGAGTTTGTGAAAAACATCTTTATTTTGGTTTTGTGCACAATAACGTTTTTTTTTTCCTTTGGGGGATTGATTTCAAAATCGCCAACTTTTTTTAGTCTCAAATTAAATATCAAGTTTAATTTTCAAATTTCTAATGCACCTAATTTTAAAGTTATCTCCCTTGAAATTATTAGAATCGCGAGGGAGGTCCAATGAAGAAGCAAATAATTATTGAGAAAATACCTGTGTCCTATGACATCAGTAGAAAATAAAGTCAAGGTTCTTTTTATTACTTTTAATAAACGAAAACAACAGATTAACCCAGTAATCAACTCTTGAATTGGGTGAACAGGCAATATAGTTATGAGAGACTTATGAGAGAGAGAGAGAGAGAGATAGAGAGAGGGGGGTGGAGGTGGGAGAGAGTCAGCTTGTTATTGCGATTTTCGGGTAGCATTACACTGCATTCTGGGAAAGAAAATTATATTTAATAAATAAACGTCCACATCGTATCCGATGTGATGGTCAACCTCCATGACTTCGATAGAATCCTATCGCACAGCTTATGAACTTTGGCGTAAAATCGAATAAGAATTTAAAGTAAGAATAAAGTATTTACAACAAAATAGTCACCGCCCTAATCATCCTTCTTCATGCAACTATCGGTGTAACTTGGTCTGATATTAGCCAGTCTGACAAGGGAAAACCTGTCAGATAACTCTTATATGTTGGGACTGAGTCTGACAGCATTTCGCCGCCTGAGTACTAGAATGTTCTATTTCCCCTATGGGACATAGAACATTCTAGCACTCAGGCGACGATTTGTTGATTGTCTGTTGAACTTGATAATCTGGGAGTGTTTAATACACTGAACCCGAAATATGGGCATGCGATATCAATAAGGGTTTATACAGCCTTATTTCAGGAAAGATAACATCCACACGTTTTACCTTTAACAAAGCTATTATCTTGCCCCTTTTGACCTTCCGATGTCCACGACCAGGCAGAGATCGGGTTAAAAAACCCCATTGATTAACCCTTAAACCGACGCGGTGTGGGGGTTGTACAAACTGTTGCGGAGTTTTTCCAAATTAAGGAATTTGAAGTGATATTTACTACCTGTGCTTAACCCTTTCAACACTGGCGCCCTGGAAGGTATCATTTCAAATTGTCAACGGCGAAATGGGCGAAACCATCTTGGTTTATTGGGAGGTTCGGTAGTAATTTAATCCTGCCGATCTGTAGGATTAAATGATTCCTAACCTCGCTTCAGATTTTCTGCTCTTTATATCGTATGCTTGTCGACGACCAATTTTTCTTCATGCAAAAATTTATGCACGCCAGTTTGAAATTGTTAATACACAGAAAAAACGAACCGAACCAGGGGGGGGGGGGGGGGGGGGGGGACACTAAAAATTTGCAAGATGTGACGTCCTATTTTTTATTCCGCTCCTTTTTACACCCACCCACCCACTACGTGCAAATTTTCTACTACCCTTCTCAGACACCCACCCACCCCCCACCCCACTCTCCCATTAAAATCTAAAATAAGCTTTTAAACTTAGTAGGCACAGCTGTCTTTAGGGGGTTTTCATAATGTTCTTAACCCTTTACCCAACGTAACGGCCAAAACCGGCCAGCGCTATTCTCAAAAATCGCCAATTAATTTTTATTATTTTTTCATTTTTTGTCTCAAAAACACAGGTTATGAACCCTCATTGGAACGAGCTCGTCGAGCTCGTTCCAATGAGGGTCATAACCCATGTTTTTGAGACAAAAAATGAAAAAAAGTAGTTATTCAATCATTTTTTGGCAAGTGTCGTCTGCTTTTCATGTTAGGTAAAGGGTTAAACTGGTACCACCAATTTAAACCTCTGTGGGCTGCTGTGGGCCCCAATCTACAAATGACAAGCTGTTCATTATCAGGCCTGGCCAGAGCAGGTGTACATATACGGTAACAAATTTTCATTTGAATTGTTCCCAAAATATTGTCTGCACATTTTTTACATTTCGAACAAGACACCCACCCCCTACTAACGTGTGACATTTTCCCAGTTTAAGCCCAATATTCTCATATATAAAGCCTCCTGATGTTGTATTTATGTTAAGAGTGTGATGTACATCATCTTTAAGGTTTGAAACACAAATGATGGTATATATTAGCTGATATATTGATATATTTTTAAAAAATTCAAAAAAATGCACAAGTTGGAAATGCACATTTTTGGCACACTCAAGAGACCCACCCACCCCCACGTCACGTCTTGCAAATTTTTGGTGGCCTCCCCTTGACCGAACCGAGGTTTTTCCTGAACCCGTCTGAGAAATAAAAACCTCCCAGCTCTACCAATCATTAAGATATGTTCGACAGTGTTTGGTGACCGACTCTTGATAATGTTCACGTCACATGTATGATGGAGTCTCATTGAATTGTTATTAAATTCGTTAGAGTGTAAAGACGTTTAGTTTTCATATCTAACGTGAAATCCACGGTTCAAAATATGTTTGTGGCAAATTCCCAGTTACAGTTCATTAATGTTAAAAATTGTAATTTATCGACAAAAGTAAAGGAGATTACATCTTTTCGACATCCATTTTGAAACATTTTCTGCATTGTGTATATGGTGTGTTTTACCTTTGCTCATGGCCGAGGACCTTGTAACAACCAGTAGTGTAATAATCAACCAGTAGTGCAATATTAACCAGTAGTGTAATAAAAATTAACCAGTAGTGTTATAATCAACCAGTAGTGTAATACAAATCAACCAGTAGTGTAATAACCAGTAGTGTAATAAACCTAACCAGTAGTGTAATAAACATCCATGAAAACCAACAATTTTTCAA